>CAIGQZ010032312.1:20763043-20776158 GCA_903798205.1 Danio tinwini
ATATATATATATAATTTTTTAATCTTTGAACTAGAAACAAGACAAAACAAAACTCCAAGAAAAGCATTTTCACAGTGTACTTGGAAGAATGTCAGAAACCAAATAAATCTCGACACCCATTTACTGCTATAGCATGTATTTACTTTATTAAATTTGTGCCACAATCTGTTTGGTTACTCACATTATTTCTGTATGTTTAACAATAAATCATACGAATTGGAGCAACCTGAGAGTAAGTAAATCATAACAGAATTGTCATTTTTGGTGACCTAAATTTGCTTCTACAGCAGGAAACTGTTAAATTACAGTAATCTGGGATATAAAAGTAACTTTACAATTAAATTAAGTATTTTAACTGCAACCTACTGCTAAATCACAGCAATCTTATTACCATTAATTGTAACTGCACAGTAAAATACAGTTAATTCAAGAGAATAGTGTGGAATCACAGTACTAGACTTTACTACTGTGAAGTTACCTTATTCACCTTATTCTCCGCGTACGAGCGGGCGCAGCCATTTGAATCATTTTGGCTCAAGACTTCCGGTCTCATTCACTTCCATTCATTTTTAGATGTTAAAAACAGCTCGTTCTGCTGCTTGATGTTGCAAACTGAGTTTTTCTTATTAAATTATTCTATTTTGTCTGTATAATCATGCAAACACTTGTTTGTAGAGCGAGTAGTTTGACCATTTTCAGCCGTTTATTATTCCTAGTCATTTCTCCCATAGGCAACTGAATCGGAAGTTCTAAAACAAGCGCAAAAACAAGCGCACTTCCGCATTTTAAAATAAGGTCAATATGGCTGTAATTTCAAGATGTAATATTAATATTATGGTTCTGAGTGTGCCAGTTTAGGTTCAGTTCAAAACACAATTCAGATTTTTTTATTATGATGTGTTAAAAAGGGTTATTTTTGGGGCGTGTACACAGTTCACTGTTTTAGGGGCGTGTTGCTTCACATGAAAATTAGTGTCGACTTTCCGCCCAACTTAACAAGGGGGTGGAGTCAAGAGCTCCCCTTTTTGTGTATGGCAACAGACAGGCAGACAGAGAGAAGCAACATGAGTGAGAGGACCAGCATTCAGCTGTATATGTACGACTCAGACACAGACCAAGCAGAGAGTACAAAATCATTTGTGTCTTTGTATAGTTTTACAGCCAACTGTGTGCTAGTTTAAAGCTCAGAGCTTGTAGCCTACACCGAGACTAATAACCAAGCACACTGAATTAACTTTAACTGAAGGGCATCATACACCGGATGCACCGCGACACATCGCGCACATGACAGTAGAAAGTATCGCACACTTGCGGCGCCGGTGTGTGTCACCTGATAGAAACTTATGTTTAGAATTCAGAAATGCATGCCGCTGCGTGGCGCAACGCTGCTTGTCGCCAAGCGGTGCTTCTGGTGTACGACCTGCTTGAGGCTATAACTAAAGGGCGTCATACACCGGATGCGTCGCTCAGAGCACGACACGGCACACCAGACGAGCACATTCGCATGTTATTTAAAATGAAACTATTCAGATAACTCTCTGTGGTGCGGCAGAAATAAGAACAGTGTCCTGAGCAGGGCCAGCGCGTCCATAGAGGCGACCTAGGCAGCAAAATAGTGAGAGAAACCCCCGGTCCTCACTTTCATCCGCGACACCCACCCCCTTCCTCTCGGTCCTCACTTTGACACTGCGCGTCGTTAGTTCATTATTTCCAATGGAGGGACACGCACGTGAGGCAGTGCGCTCGCACTTTCCAGCTGCACCTATTTAAGATGACAGGGAGCTTCTGTGACCACAGGAAATGCAAACCACTGAAATTTAAGGAAGACGCAATGAAAAGTACACATGTATGCAAACCCACCAAAACTCACAAACACAGGCGGCGAGGAGAGCGATAATGTGGTAAATGTTGAGCCTAATGAGCCTTACATCCAAAAATAGAGCAAGGGTGTTTCTTTGGTGATGTCGCTTTGACTCACGCTGAAAATGGCGGACGTGAAACAACATACTGGGGATATGGAAATGCGCACCTGTCAATCAATATTGGTGGGTGGGGGGACCGCACTCCTACGTCAAGGTGTGGTCAATCTCAAGACCTCTCCAATTGGTCCACCGTTTTTATGTTGTTAAATTGAAGGGGAAAAAAAGACTAAGTGTGTTATTATCACCTCAATATGACGGTCTATACACTATACCTACACATATGTCTGTCCAAACAGAAAAGTTGATTTTTCACCATACCAACGTAAAAAAAATAAATAAATAAATAAATCACTGTGACTTACTGTACTGTGAACTACCTCACTGTAATTAACTGTGAATTTATATATAGTACCTTACTGTGAAAGTATTGCAATTATTAGCCAGTAATTTCAACATGGGTTTATTCTGAAAATGTAGCACTATATACATTTCTGGAGATTGCAAATTATGTAGCCAAAGAAACATATGGCTGCATCTTGTCTTAAAACGAACGCTACGCTACCAGCTGACCGCTCATCTCAGTGTGGATGGTTTTTCCGCTGTTACCAGTTTGTCTAGTGCCTTGCGTTATACATTGGAGGATTTGAGGAGCAGATCAGAGTTGACCGCGACAACTAGGTTCCAAAAAGCAGGTAAGACAAAAACAAAATCCAAAAATAAAACAAACAAGTAAATAACAGGGTTAGAATGTGGTAAAATCTAAAAACGAGGTAAAAATCAGACTGCTATGAGGGCTTTTCTTTTTCTGGATTGCTTTTTCAAAACACTATCGGTTGGGTTTAGGGAAGGGGGTGGGTGGTGATATCGGTCAGTTGGTCAGTGAGTCAGTCAGTCAACAGCAGCCTCTGGTGGGTTTACGCAGGAACAGCAGGTGCGAATGGCACTCGCGAGAGAAATTTAAAATCTTAAAAAGTGTACACAGCAGACTTTGGTGGATTCACGAAACAAAAACTGCAAAATAACGTACCTCCTCGAACGTATTTGGCGCTCTCCAGAAATGTACATAGCGGTACATAATCAGAATGAGCCTGGCTTGAGTGATTTACTGTGAATTTAAGGTCAATTTTTTTTACAGTGTATACTATCTAATACTTTTTGTACGTATAATGTGAGACGTGTAAACAGCTAATTTCTTCACTTAACTGACAGTAATTTGATTGACATTGTAATAATTTCAATTGAGCAGATGAATGACTCCACATGGAACTCCACCTCGCCTGAGGTTAACTTTTCCAGCAACATTACAGCACAAGCATCTTTTTCAATGGGCGGTCTGCAGATGGTGTTAAGCGTCAATCTACTCATTGGTCTTCCAACACACTCCTATGTTATTTGGCTCATTGCCAGAGGGAGAAATGGAATTACTTCAGAGTTCTACAACTTCAATCTCAATGTTTGCGAGATCTTTTTCTCCCTGTCTTCTTTGTCCTATATGCAGTTCAAAAAGCTTCCGATTTCTTTGACAATCCAGACACTTTCATTTGGACTCGTCATCACCGGTCGTCCTCTGTTTCAGTGTCTGATGTGCATTGAGCGTTATGTGGCAGTGGTTCATCCTGTCACCTTCCTGAAGCACAAGCCATTTAGATATAAATGTGCCTGTTCTGTTTTTGCCTGGTTATTGTGTGTTGGTTCCTGTTTGTTTTCCTTCTTTATCTTTCTGTCAAACATTTATGCATTCATATGGTTTATCCTCGTGCAGTTTCTCTTCTTCCTCTCCATCCAGTTGTTCTGCTGTATTGCTGTTCTCAGAGCTCTGAAGCAGTCAGGACCAGGAGAGAGAAAGAAAGAAAAAGAGGATGAAAACCGCATAAAGAGAAGAGCATTTCATCTTATTTTGATAACCGCTATAACAATGGCAATCATATATGTCCCTTTCATCATTGCAATAATGCTCTGTTTTCTTATACAGCTAGATCATTTAGTGGTCATGCCGATTAGTTTTGGTGCTTTCATTCTGGGTGGTTTTGTGCAGTCTGTACTCTATCTGCACCGTACTGGGAAACTTTCCTGCTGTTAACCATTAAACGCACTTAAAGGTGCTGTATGTAAGTGTTTGACTCTATTAAAGCATAAAAATACCATAATATGTGTGCAGATATTTAAGAAACATCCCAAGTGAACATACTTGTTTATCTGAAAAACAATGCTGAAGTCAGATATTCTGCTTTGAAAATGTTTTTTTCCGTGTCGGAACGCTGTCTGTTCTTTTAACCCACCCAAGCCAGTTTAGCCAATTATATTACAGCACTCCAGGTTGCCTTGATGGAGAATAGTGTATTTCATTCATTCATTCATTCATTCATTCATTCATTCATTCATTCATTTATTCAGAAAGGCTCTGAAAGCATGCGTCTGTGACCGAAATGCGACCTTCGGTGGACAGTAGACTCCAAAATGAGACAGATTCAGTTTCACACGAGGTTATTAATTAGCAAATAATTTAATTATTACGAATGTACATTGTAACCGCATGTCCTAAGAACACGCTTCATGACGAGATACGCAGTGATGAGCAATTTGGCTGTTTGCACCAGACGAAACACAACAGAAATTTAAATACAGCCATTCAGAAGCACAGAATAAGCACTTACTCACGAAATGGTAAGGTTTAGAATCTATTTAATACACATTAGACCTCTTTAACCATTAAATGTAGATGCTGAATCACGTGTTTAGTTATAAAGTTCAATTTCAAATGGTTTATTTTATTTTTGAGATTTGAGGTGAACTATCTGCTGCTGCTGCTTTTAGTATATGGCAATAAATGTCATGTAAAATAGCATTCAAACTCACATTGTTAGCATTTAGCACTAAATAAAGCACATGAGGTTTACCTGAGGTGATTATGGTCATAGTTTTTTGTTGTTTAGCTGTGAGAAATAGAAGCCGTGTCTTATATATATATCAATTCGAGGTGATGGAAAGTATTACTTCTATCTGTGTTTATTTAGAACGGTTTAAATCACTCACTCCTGTCCTAAACCCGCACTTCAGTTTGTGTGTTTAATTTCTTTAGAACATTTACACTGGACAGAAATAGGGAATGCATTATATTTACATTTACTAAACGTTTCTTGTAAAATCCTTGCATATATTGTATTGTTTATTTCAACAAATTATGTATAATATATGCAAATCATACATAGTTTGTCAAGATAAGTTCAGGTTTAGACAAATTAAAATAAAAAAATGTATTGAAATACACTTTTTGAACTTTACTATAAACTGTTTGACATTTTGAGAATTATATTAATACCTACACCTACATATTTGCATGCCATGTGTGAGGTGTTTATATATTCATACTCATAGCTTAAGCTGTTGAATAGAGCACTGCGCAGAGGTGGATGACTGGGCTAATTCTGTACAGCAGGTACAAAACTCCTATTCATCTGCCATTGTATGGTATTATACTATATAGTTTCATGTATGGGTTTTCAGGTATGTTTGGTCAGACTTTATTTTAACGCTATTAGCAAATCATTAAAGGTGCAGTAGGTGATTGTCTTCAGAAACGGTTTTGTTGTGCTGGTTGAAAGTCTCTCCACATTCAAATAGTAATTATTAAACTAAATGTGTTTATATGTATTTTTATATTCTGGGTAAGGCATAAAACAAATAAATGCTCATCCAAATAAAAATATTGTCGGGCCAACAATTCCAAAAATTCTGACAAGTAGCCCAAACTGTCTGTCAACAAATGTAGATTTGTACAATGTGCATCTCTGTTCACGCAGATGCGCAATTTACGCATGCGTGCAGCGAGTGCATGTGCTCACGAGACAATCACGGCGGTAAAATCAAATGCTGAATTAAACATTTTAAACTCCTGAATCACTATTGGAGTTACTTTTGCATGCTGTTTTAAAGATATTATGCTAACCAGTTAGCATTTAGGCAGATCACCTACTGCACCATTAACTAAGACTATTAGCTCAGTGATTTACTAATTAGAAATATGAACAGTGTCCTGAGCAGGGCCAGCGCGTCCATAGAGGCGACCTAGGCAGCAGAATAGTGAGAGAAACCCCTGGTCCTCACTTTCATCCGCGACACCCACCCCCTCCCTCCCGGTCCTCACTTTCATCCGCGACACCACGAAATGCATGGCGCTGTGCGTCGTTAGTTCGTTATTTCCAATGGAGGGACACGCACGTGAGGCAACGCGCTCGCACTTTCCAGCTGCACCTAGTTAAGATGACAGTGAGCTTCTGTGACCACAGGAAATGCTAACCACGGAAATTTTAGGAAGACGCAATGAAAAGTACACATGTATGCAAACCCACCAAAACTCACAAACACTGGCGGCGAGGAGTACTGCACCATTAACTAAGACTATTAGCTCAGTGATTTACTAATTAGCTGCTTATTAGCTACTTATTTGGTAGGATTTAGGGATGAAGAATAAAATCATAAATGCCTATAAAACTGTTTGTCTCTCAATGATTTGCAGGTAATAAGCCAATAGTTAATAGTGTTAAGGTGTTATCATGTTTTTTATTAGATTTATTACATTTTAATTTGATTTATTCTATTGTAGAAAATTTATTTGTTTCACTATTCAGATTTAACACATTATTTTAACGCATCCAAAGTAAAAAGGATTTTAAAAAATATTTTTGATATCTATGCTGATTTTGTAATCTCTATATTTTGTAATCTTATCTATATAATAAGTTATTATATACACAAATCTGTGATTGAAAGAGTAAGATTTGTTTTAATTCATCAGACATTTAGAGTTCACTTGTTTTCTGGTTTGTAGTATACAAATAAACCGCATACAGTACTGGAAAGGCACTAATCATGAACATCTCCACTGAGAACTTCACCTCACTTCATCCTTCCAACAATTCCATTACATACAATTATTTGATGCTGAATGCTTTCAGGAATGGTTTGCTATGTTTGAATCTACTGTTTGGAATTCCTACACGCTCCTATGTTTTGTGGATTATTGTACAAGAAAGAAAGTTTTGGGCAGAAGTCTTCAACGTCAACCTTACAGTTTGTGATCTAATTCACTCTATGGGGGGATTCTTTCATCTGTTACAAGTGCTCACAGATTTAGTTACTGCAGCGTTTTATGCAAGGACTAGGTGATACCGGTAGTCCTCTATTTCAGTGTCTGATGTGTGTTGAGCGTTACCTGGCAGTGGTTCATCCTGTAACCTTTCTGAAGTACAAACCTCTCAGATATCAAGTGATCTGCTGTGCTGCGGTCTGGATAATCTCTTTTGGATCCTGTTTACTTGTCATGATCACTCTATTAACCTTTGATCTGAAGGCATATGCTTGGTTCTTTTCAGTGCAGCACTTCTTCTTCTCCATCCAGTTGTTTTGTCTTGTGGCTGTTCTCAGAGCTCTGAAGCAGTCAGGACCAGAAGAGAGGGAAAAGAGGAAAACAGCATGAAGAGAAGAGCGTTTCATCTCATTCTGATAACCACTAGAACATTAGTTTTCATGTTTACGCCTTTCATTGTCACAAGATTCACAAAATTGTATATTAAAGTTTAGCAATGTTCAGGAACTTAATGTTGATTTGTTTTAAACCTACTAAGCTCAGAATATCTGATCTCGAAGGTTGACTGATGGCTTTTATGCTAAAAAAAGGAAAAACAACTTAAAGTAGATAGCAAAGCAGCAGATTATGGTTGTCAGTCCTGCATTTGTAAACTCAACGGTTACGCTTTAAGGTGCTGTGTAACTATTCATTAAACTAGTGAGTAATATTAATTAAGCACATGTACTTACTATATGGTTGGAGTTAGAATGTGGGTTAGTTTTATTGTTAGTTACAGATAATTATATATAATTCATTGTAATTAATATAGTAAGTGCAACTACTTCACCTTAAGTGTTACCAACTTAATGACTTATAACTGCATTATCTGTCATATAAAACAACATGAATTGCATAAGCAAACAATGAAAGAATATTGATTTTGTGTGTTTAATTTCCTTATAACATTTACACAGGATAGAAATAGGTAATGCACTATATTTACATTTATTAAATGCTTCAGTTTCTTGTAAAATCCTTGTCTCATACTGTTTAGTTACCATAAACATTTGTACATAGTTATAATACAAAACCATTTCTTAGTGTTAAATATTTCCAGATAATGTTTTTAATCCCTTAAATCTCACCCAATATTTGGAGTTCATGTTTATTTATGCACGCGCACACAGTTTATTTTGACAAACTACAAATCAGAAAAAGTTGGGACAGTATGGAAAATGCTAATTAAAAAAGAAAGTAGTCATTTCTAAAATTACTTTGACTCATATTTTATTGCAGACAATAGAACAAACATTATTTAATGTGTTCCTCGTGATTTTTTTTTTTTTTTTTCAAATTGTGTGCAACACATTTTTAAAAAGTTGGAACAGTAAAGCCTTTACCACTTTGTAATGTTGCCATTCTCTTTCACAACAGTTAAACAATGTTTAGGGACTGAAGACACCTAGTGATGAAATGTTTCAGGTGTAATTTTGTCCCATTCTTTCTGCAAACAAGTCTCAAGCTGGGCAACAGTACAGAGTCTTCGTTGTTGCATTTTTCACTTCAAATTTCTCCACACAATCTTTATTGGAGACAGGTCGGTACTGCAGGCAGGCCATTCAAGTACCTGTATTCTCTTCCTGCACAGCCAGGACTTTGTAATATGTGCAGAATGTAGTTTTGCATTGTCTTGTTGAAACATGCATGGGTGTCCCTGGAGAAAAGCAGCCTATTGTGCTCCATAATCTCTATGTAGTTTTCAGCATTAATGGTGTATCACAGAAGCGCAAGTTACCTTTTCCAAGGGCACTAACACAACCCCATACCATGACAGACCCTGGCTTTTGGGCTTGTTGTTGGTAACAGTCTGGATGGTCCTTTTCTTCTTTGGTCCAGAGGACACAAGGTCTATTTCTCCCCAAAAATACCTGTAATACTGATTCATCTGACCACAGTACATGTTTACACTGTATAATGGTCCATCCAAGATGCCTCCAAGCCCAAAGAAGTTGACGATACTTCTGGACACTGTTAACATAGGGCTTCCTTTTGGCACAGATCAGTTTTACCTGGCATTTGTGGATATAACTACATATTGTGGTACTATTCTTGATGCAGTGCCGCCTGAGGGATCGGAGATCAATGAAATCTTTAGTGATAGTTCTGCCAGGAAGACTGATATGTGACATCGTTCATAATAATTATCTCGTCAGCTCATAACGACTATGCACGCTACATATAAGCCAATCTAAACAATCTGTTTCACTGTACAAACAATTCACAATAAATGTTAAAATGTTTATCTACTTCCTAAAAAGTCTTTCTGGTTTTTCAGCTTAGGGTTGCGCCCTTGTCCTTTACACACTGAAATTCCTCCAGATTCCTTAAATCTTTTAATGATGTTATGCACTGTTGAAGGTGGAATATCCAAATGTGTTCCTTTCTTATTTTGAGGAACTTTTTTTTAACATTTCTATAATTTTCTCACGTATTTATTGGCAAACAGTTTATCCTGTTTAGGCACCATTCAGGTTCCTGGGCACCACCATTTCTCAGGATCTGAAGTGGGACATTCACATAGACTCTAGTGTGAAGAAAGCCCAGCAGAGACTGTACTTCCTTCGTCAGCTGAGGAAGTTCAACCTGCCACAGGAGCTGCTCTTACAGTACTACTCAGCTGTCATCCAATCCATCCTCTGCACTTCAATCACCGTCTAGTCCAAATCACTCTGGACGCCTCGCACCCAGCACACTACCTGTTTGAACTGTTACCGTCTGGTCGGCGCTACAGAGCACCAAGCACAAAAACAGCCAGACACAGGCCATCTACCTCATGAACAATTAAATATTCTCCTACTGTGCAATAAACGTGCAATACTTTCTCATACGCACTTGTACACAGCACCTTATAACAATATACAATGCAATACTGTCTCCATTCGCATTGGTACACAGCACCTTATAACCTGTATATTCACAACATATCTCTACATACAATTTAACATCCAGATATTTTTTTACTTACTGCATCTCTGTTAGATGTTTATCGCCTTTTTCTTTTCTCATATTTAATTTTGTGTTGTCACTTGTCACTTTATGTATACTGGAAGCTTCTGTTGCCAAAACAAATTCCTTGTGTATGTGAAGCACACTTGGCAATAAAACTGATTCTGATCCTCGGCCCATCTTTGCTCCTAAAGGACTAGACCTTTCTGGGATGCTGCTTTTGTACCAAATCATAATTACAATCACCTGTTGACATCCCCCGTTTCAAAAAACATCAATATTTAACCAATTTACCTGATTACTAGCCCTAAACTGCTCCCATCCCAAACATTTTTTTATGAATGTGTTGCAGGTCTGAATGACAGGAAAGGGTGTATACTTACAAATAAAATGAAGTTGACTAGACAAAACATGAAATATTTTGTGTTCATATTGTCTGCAATGTAATACAAGTCAAAGTAAATTTGGAAATCACTACATTCTTTTTTTTATTTGCGTTTGCATACTGCCCCAACTTTTTTTCTGATTTGGGATTGTATGCATCATATCCATAGTTTGACAAGATAAGTTCAGGTTTAGACAAAAGAAAAATGCACTAAAATATATGCTTTAAACTTTAAACTGATTGATGACTGTGTGTCATTTTGAGAATTATATTAATACCTACATATTTGCATGCCATCTGTGAGGTGTTTATATAATCATTCAGACAGCATAAGCTGTTGAACAGAGCACTGCGCAGAGCTGGATGACTGGGCAACTTCTGTACAGCAGGTATAAAACTCCTTTTCATCTTCCATTGACATTTTATCCATTTCATTTATCTATTAACAAATCATTAACTAAGACTACCAGCTCAATAAATGACTAATTAGCTGCTTATTAATGATTAGTTTGGTAGAATTTCCACTGTTCAGATTTAACACGTAATTTTAATGCATCCACAGAAAAGATTATTTAAAAAAATCATTGACACCTATGCTGATTTAATAACCTCATGAAGTTATTATATACACAAATTTGTGATTGAAAGAGTAGGATTTGTTTAAATTAGCAGACATTTATAGTTCACTTGTTTTCTCGTTTGTAAAATACAATTATATCCACAGATAATGAACGCCTCCACTGAGAACTTCACCTCACCCGAGGTTCAAGCTTTCAACAATTCCATTACAGATGATTATTTTTTACTGAATAGTTTCAGGAATGGTTTGCTATGTTTGAATTTACTGTTTGGAATTCCTACACGCGCCTATGTTTTGTGGATTATTGCTCAAGAAAGAAAATTTCTGTCAGAATTCATCAACGTCAATCTTACAGTTTGTGATCTAATTCAATCTACGGGCAGTCTCTTTTATCTCTTACAAGTGCTCACAGATTTAGAGTTACTGCACCGTTTTACACAAGGACTAGGTGACACTGGTCGTCCTCTGTTTCAGTGTCTGATGTGTGTTGAGCGTTACCTGGCAGTGGTTCATCCTGTAACATTTCTGAAGTACAAACCTCTCAGATATCGAGTTATCTGCTGTGCTGCGGTTTGGATACTTACTTTTGGATCCTGTGTAGTTGTCACGATCATTCTAATAACATCTGACCTGAAGGCCTATGCTTTGTTCTTTTTAGTACAGTACTTCTTCTTCCTCTCCATCCAGTTGTTTTGTCTTGTGGCTGTTCTCAGAGCTCTGAAGCAATCAGGACCAGGAGAGAGAAGAGAGAGAAATGAGGAAAACCTAATGAAGAGACGGGCGTTTCATCTCATTCTGATAACCACTGTAATCTTATTTTTCATGTTTACGCCTTTCATTGTCACAGGATTCCTGTGTGCTCTGCAAGTGATTGAACAGAACGAAGATTCGCTGATATGGTTTATAAGTCTTTCTTGTTTTATTCTTGCTGGTTTTGTGCAGCCTCTTCTTTTTCTGCACAGGGTTGGGAAACTCTTCTGCTTCTGTTCTACATAAACAAGATGTTTTAATGCGTTATAAGCTTTAAACTAGTTTTATCTAAAAAAAAAAAAGATCACTCGTATACAACATAGGCTACAGAAAGTGGGATTTTTTTTTATGTGTGTTGTTCATATGCTTGTGTATTATTTTTGTAAAACAGGGTATAGGATAACCATTGTCAGCTACACAAAATTCTGTCACAAATATATGTTTTTGAAAACTAGCTATCAAGTTGTTGTTTTGTGTTTTAATTATGTTAATGGACTAATTCCTGTTCCATTTTTCACAATGCTTTTTTGTGAACTGGATGTACTGTACTCTGATTCACACTAAAGGGTTCATTTATTTGCATACATACTGGATATTGTACGTGCACATTCACTGACAACTAGCACATTCAGCATTGCAGAATCTGGAGGCCATATACGCTGTCCATCTTACAAGGCGAAGATTAAATTATCAACATTGAGGTACTTTTTTGACTGATGTTTTACTATTGTATAAAATGTAAAACTTTTTGTAAGAGATTTAAGCTACTAGCTACTATCTTAAATGTAAATTTATTTAGACAAAAAGAAATTTGAACAATCATATTTATAGTTTAGGATTTAAAGAAGAAGATAAAAAGCTGCAATTTTTTTTTTGGGTCCGCTTGAAATTAATTTTCCTTCGTTCCTTTATATTGCATTTTTTTAAATGATATATTTGTTGGCGCTGATAGCTAAGTGGTTGGTGCACCCACAAATAACACAACTGCAGGTGTCCCGAGTTTGAATCCAGACTTGTGGACCTATCTTGATTCCATACCCACTCTCTCCAGCTTCACTTCCTGCCATTATCATAATTAAAAAAAAAATAAATCTTAAAAAAATATGTACACTTTGAGTTTGTTTAGCCTTCACTCTGACATTTTTAAGACTGAAAATACAAAACAAAAAGCTGCTTTGTGACTGAACCTTGCAAACATGTAAAACAATGTTTTGTGTTGTTACACTTGTGTTATTTTAAGAATGGGAAAAACAGTTAATTAGCCTAGCCTAGTTAATTACGCACTAAGATATTTAGCCTACTGAAATGAGTATATTCCATATAAAATATGAAGCTAATCGTCAGTTTTAGATTAGAGTAGATTAGATTCAACTTTATTGTCATCACACATGTACAAGTACAAGG
>CAIGQZ010032312.1:20781158-20792674 GCA_903798205.1 Danio tinwini
CCCCGCCTTTGTTTACGTTCGCGTCGCCGTCTCCGAGCACTTCTGCCTGGCCGGACGGAGCGCTCAGCCTCGGGTGTCCTGGCGATCTCTGGGATGAGTCGTAGATTGCTGATAAAACTGTCCGAAATGCACAAACCAATATCCAAGATCTCCTGTCGGGTGTACGATGTAAAGGCATTACTGTTCTGCACGAACAGACCCGAAATGAGCAGGAAAAATACTGCAAAATTGCAGAAACTGGAGAGACGCCGAGCCTCGCGATGTGTACGCGCCGCCATCTTGGTCTAAGATGATGTTCTTGGCTTAAGGTGCGCTCATGGCATTCTGAAGATGCAATTTCAAATGGGATGCAATTTCAAATGGGAGTGCCTGGAAGGCAGTGTTACTAAATGATCCACAGACAGGTACCGGTCCACTGTCTGGAAGTTGGGGACCACTGGTCTAATGAGATTGTTCTTATTCTCTTAATGAGTTATAAGTGAGTTTTGGGCATTAAGTGTATTAAACCAATCAGAGTCTTATCTCTCATTCCTTTTAAGACAGTGCTGTGGTCATACGTTACTTACATGGCAGAGTGTTTCACTAGCAATTAAACTAATTTGCTTGTGTACAATGGAGGAGGTAGCAGTTTTTATATTTATGTAGACAATAATGATCATTTACATTTGAATCGTTTCATTTTTCATATTTAATGCATACATATGTTTTAGAACTGCCTAACAAGCTCTTTAAATAAAAAAAAACTGCATCATTGACTAACTAAAAGCTGGTCTAAAGTCAATAGCACAGGTTCATTCATTCATTTTCTTTTCAGCCTAGTTACTTTATTAATCTTGGGTCGCCACAGTGGAATGAACCGCCAACATATCCAGCATATGTCTTACGCAGCAGATGCCCTTCCAGCTGCAACCTATCACAGGGAATCATCCATACACTCTCATTCACACACATATACTACGGAAAATTTTGCCTACCCAATTCACTTATACCACATGTTTTTTGGACTTGTGGGGAAAACCAGAGCATCCAGAGGAAACCCACGTGAACACGGGGAGAACATGCAAACTCCACACAGAAATGCCAAATGACCCAGTCTAGGCTTAAACCAGGAACCTTCTTGCTGTGAGGCGAACGTGCTACTCACTGCACCATCGTGCAGCCAAATAATACAGGTTTTTTTTTGTTATTTTAAGAGCGTTTTAGGTAGTTCCAAATAAAGGTCAGCTGCAAGACCCGACCAGATTTCCTGCAGCGCGGGGATAAATTTCCAGATAAAACGTGGTATTGGTTGGTAACTGTGGTGTAATTTGAACGGGAGCATTTTCGAGTCCTGACGTTATTTTGGAACAGCATATCTATGATTTCATCATTCCTGAATGCATGACCAGTACTTTCTGCACATGCATTTTATTTGCAGACTGTGAGCGCATCATCTGCATAAAGGTCCTCAGAGCTTTTACCAACATGGGAGAGCAAGGTAAAGATGCGCTGTCCTTCAGCTTGCATTAGAAAACGGTCAGTTTACTGTTAGAAAGCTCACATCAGGCAAGTGATGAATGGGAGTCTTTTTCATGCGTCACAGACACAAATGAAAAAAAAATTACCCTTTGTGCGATGTGATCACATCTCAAAGTTTTACCCTTCAGCAGTCACAAGACTGGAACCTCAGGTTTAAGGCAGCACTCATGTCTCATCACAAAGGGGCAAACAAAACTGACATTTAGCCGACAATCCTTGCACAACATACAGTTTTATCTGTTATCTTTCTCTTTTGGTAGTACCCAATGTAAATGTGAGATTTTGGAAACCAGGTCTAAATTTCGGTCGAGTCGGGTAGAAATTTATTCTAAGCAGGCAGCAGGTGAACAAAGCCTGAATATACAGCAGGAGCGGTAGGGTGCGGAATAAAACCTGGCGGGAGCGGGACAAAAAAATTTGTCCCACGCAGACCTCTAGTTCCAAAACACTTGTATGCATGAAACATCTTTAAATATGAAAAAATTTAAGGTTTATCTCTGTCTATTTCAGTTGCCTAAAACAGCAACACTGCAAACAATGTGCCAACACACCTTCTTTTCAAACCAGCATGCCCATAGGTGCAAAAAAGGGACTAAATATATTTTCTTTAAAAAAAAAAAAAAAGACATGACACAAGATGTGAAAATGATACCTGCGCCTGGCTGAAATTAGAAAATAAAACACATGGCCCTGCATTGTGCTGGGTGTATTCTAGGGCCATTAGTTTATAAAATGAACTAAACCTGCCAAGTGTAAACACGTCTTATCATTTTTAATCTCAGTAAATCTTAATTTATGAATGTTTAGATACTTTTATTAAAAACACAACACTTTTGTGTGTGTGGCAGGCCCGGATTAAGAATTCAGAGGCCCTTGGGCACAATGTCTTGTAGGGCCCCCTACAAGGCCGCACCCCTATAGTTGAATAAAAAAATAAGATTAATATAATTTTTTTTTTAAATAAATTAATCTATAATATTTTGCCCACATTTTTTAAATAAATTACATAGTACATATATATAGTCTACAAAAATTTACCTGATTTTATAAGCATTTAAAGCACACTTTGATAAAACAAAATATTAATAAAATTAATAAAAATTTATGGTGTATATATATATATATATTATTATTTATATTATTTTTAATGTACTTGTTCAAGTAACTTCTACAAACTTATAATGCATATGATTTGGATATAATACCTCTCCAATCCAGTCTTCCATAATACACACACTGATTAATGATTCCTACTGTCTCCCTCATGATGAAGAAGAGTAGGCAAAAAGCACTTGATTATAAAGCTGAAGGTATCCTAAATCACACACACTATACCAGTTCTCTCCTGTCTCTCTCCTCTTCAGGGGCTTTTTCTGTCTCTCTCTCTCTGTCTCTCTCTCCATGAGGTCGGAGAATATGGGTGAAGCAGGGCGACTAAAGCCTGGTTTATACTTCTGCGTCAAGTGATTGCCGTAACCCACAGCGTATGCCTTGCGTGTAGCCGTGCATTTATACTTCTGCGCGCTGTTTCTTTTTCTCTGCAATACACTTCCGAAATGCTAGCTGGCAGTTCCCCCCACACTCGTCAGCGTTAACAAGCCGACCAATCACAGAGCTTGTGCTACGGGTACGCGTTACATTTTTTGAGAGGTGCGCGTCAACGTCACAGACAGTTACGGCGAGGGCCTATGCGTCCACGCGTAGGCTGCACTATAGTATACGCGTGCGCTTGACGCAGAAGTATAAATCGGCCTTAACATTGTAAATACAGATTACCTATATTAGGATGTCGCTAACATTTAACACCAGGTGGAAAATAACTGTTTATAAAATATTTATTATTATTATTATCCTTATTAAATACCCTGTGACTCATTTTATGTATTTTATATACTTTATTTCAAATTTTAAACAAAAACATTTCCTTTCTATTGAAAATAAATGTATTTCCAATCTGATATGTAATGGGGGAAAAAAGAAAAACGTGTTCATAAGACGCTGAATTCGAACCGGGTTCATGATCGATCGCCTCAAAAAATGTTGCCATGTGCTCTACGCCACTCCCACTTGCTCCCTACTGCTCTCTTTAGTTATGTTGTCTCTGTCGATCAAACGGCGCTGGCGGGAAGCACTCAACTAGCTTATTCCAACGAGGTGCGCTATTTGCACTTAGCCTAACACTCCAAAATCAGCATCCCCCCCACCCCCTCGCAGGGGCCCCAAGTGCGCTTGGGCCCCTGGGCCTGTGCCCATAATGCCCATTGGGTAATCCGGCCCTGGTGTGATGTGTAATGCAGATTTTAACTACATCAAATCAACCTGAGCTAATCTTTGAACCAAACTTTTAGGTGAACATGACTCTCCTTGACTGTCTACATTTTTCTTCAGGTTCAAGCTACATGATGAACATCTCCACAGAAACCACCAAAGCTCCAACATCTAACATGACCGATACCCAGGAGGTTCATTTGGTGCCCTTTGATGTCACATTGTATGCCCTGCATTTCATGGTTGGCCTTCCTACACACTCCTACATTGTGTGGCTGATTGCCAGAGGATCAGGAATTGCATCTGAATTCTTCACTCTGAACATCTCTGTGTGTGAGATTGTGTTATGTCTGCGCTCATTGTGTGCAACAGTGGTCAATATGTTGCCGGTGCTTAGGTTTATAATCAGGTTTTTGTTTGGAATTATCATCACTGGCCGTTTGTTTGAGTGCCTTGTCTGTGTTGAGCGTTACCTGGCAGTGGTTCATCCTGTAACCTTTCTGAAGTACAAACCTCTCAGATATAAAGCTGCATGTTCAGTTTTGACCTGGCTGATGATAGCGGTCTTCTGTGTGCTTTCTCTGCTTTCACAGCCCTTTTTAAATGACTTTTTTATATACGTGCATGTGATGCAGTTCTTCCTCTTTCTCTCCATAAACCTGTTCTGCTGTCTGGCTGTTCTCAGAGCTTTAAAGCAGTTAGGACCAGGAGAGAAAAAGAGAGAGGAGGAAAATCCAATGAAGCGAAGAGCATTTTATATTATTTTAATAACTACTATAACTTTAATAATCATGTACGTTCCTAGTTTGATCGTGACAGTACAATATATTTTCCAAATGCAAACTATTCAATATCTCAATTCATTATGTCTGACATGTTTCATTCTGTCAGGTTTTGTACAACCTTTTCTGTACATTAAGAGGGCTGGTAAACTGCCCCTCTGTAAGTCTCAGTAGTTGACATAATCATTTAATTTAGTACCTCTTTTAACAACACTGTACCAGGACAGGTCATAACATGTCATTTTCATTGATTTGTTCTCTTCAGTCAAAGCAAATGTCCTGTGTGCTGATTTTCCATGAAGCCAATAAATGTGTCAATCTTCACTCAAAGATATAAACATAATGAAAATATTTCGGTCAACAGATGTGAACATACAAGGATAAATAGGCACAAAAATGGAATTTTAAAATAATTTCAACAAAACAGCATGTAAAAGTGAATTAGACAGAAATTACAAGTTTAAAAGTTAGATGTAGAATTTAACATTATTTTTACAATTTGATTATATATTCTCACTTTTTAATTCTACTTATTGTTGTGACATTAAGATATATATATATATATATATATATATATATATATTAGGGCTGTCAATTGATTTAAAAAATTAACTAATTAATCACACTTTTTTGTGATTTTTTTTTTGCATTGCAAATACAGAAATTGAAAATTTATAATAACAAAGTATTGAATACTAACAATTGTATTCATTGTAAAGTTGTATTGCGAGTTATTATAAAGTAGAAACAATTTAGCTTTGTCCTCCTTAACATTTCGTCACCTTGGAATTATAAGGTTCTGTCTGCGTTCTAAATGATTTAGAGATATTGCGCTTCAAAGTATGTGTGTAACATTTGTTTTTTTTTTAATAAAAGGTCTTAAAATGTAAACAACTTAGAGAGAGAGAGAGAGAGAGAGAGAGAGAGAGAACAGCGCACTCCCTTCAGATCATCAACATGCACGATCGAATCAAATTTGCTTAAACTAAGCGTTCTATGGCTTTATTTCTCAATCAAGGATTCTGATACATAAACGTGAAGCAGACGCTTTACAAAAGTTGCGTGTAGTGTAAAAACATGTCAAACTTAATGATACATTTGAGGGCACTTGGAGTCAACTTAGAGAGGAATGGGCTGTCTTTGACAGCTTCGGACATCATCTGGCGCTTTCACTGAGCACATTTACATGGATCCATATTCTCCTTTATCCATATTTCTTTGCACATTAAACACACGCAGGGCCGGAGCAAGCTAAACTGGCGCTGTAGGCAAACAGTGATCACGCTGCCCTCAACCCGAAAGTGAAATAGAAACTTACCGGTTTGCGGATAAAAGTGAGGAGGTCGCCTCTATGGGCGCGCCCGGCCCTGAACACACGTCGACCACAACAGAAAATAAAAAAATAATAATTTAACGCGTTAAATATTAATCACATGCGTTAACATGCTAATATTGACAGCCCTAATATATATATATATATATATATATATATATATATATATATATTCAATAATGCCACTAATATATGCATACTCCACATCTTAATTCCATTTCGGTTTAGTTCAGTTATGACTTTAGTCGGATTAACGTCATCAAAAATCGCTGTTTTGAGCTTATGTAGGCCTACAGTTCAACATTCATGTTTAACTGAATAAACAGTTAGTAAACACAAGTACATCTTATTGAACATCATTTATTTTTATCACAGATTATCATAGTAGAACCGTTTCTTAAACAGTTTGTGATGCATTTTGGAAACAGGAGATGAGCCCCTGGTCTAATGCACCACCTGGCTTGAGAAGCCCGTTCTCAAAGACTTACTTTTAGTCATTATTTGGGCAGCACACATATTCTGAATGCCTTCGGCAGAATTCAAAGCACACATGTGTACATTTCTGTCTGTATTTTCTCGCTTAGTTTCAATATTAACATCTGTTTTATGTTTGTTTTTTTTGTTTTATTATGTTGTTTAAGGTTTTCAAACCCCAATACTCAAGGTACATTACATTTCATTTTCCTATGGCTTAGTCCCTTTATTCATCAGGGGTTGCCACAGCGGAATGAACCGCCAACTTATCCAGCATATGTTTTACACAGCAGCTGCCCTTAATTCAATTCACCTACAGTACCTACAGCAGATATGTGCATCGTCTTTTATAATGACTGACTGTAATGTTCCTTCATTCATTTTCTTTTCGGCTTAGTCCCTTTATTAACCCGGGTCGCCACAGCGGCATGAACCGCCAACTTATCCAGCACGATTTTATGCAGTGGATGCCCTTCCAGCTGCAACCCATCTCTGGAAAGTATCCACACACTTATTTACACCCATTCACACTCATACACTACGAACAATTTAGCCAATCCAATTCACCTGTACCACATGTCTTTGAACTGTGGGGGAAACCAGAGCACCCGGAGGAAACCCACGCAAATGTAGAGAGAACATGCAAACTCCACACAGAAACGCCAAGGCTCGAACCAGTGATCTTCTTGCTGTGAGGCAACAGCACTACCTACTGCGCCACTGTGTTGCCATGACTGACTGTAATGTAATGTACTATAAACATGTAATTTATATTTTCTTTTTCATAGGCCAGTTATGTATAGATGCATTAGTTGCAGAATTTTAAAGCAGCTTAACGATTTAAATGCTTTTTATTGGATTTCACGTCACTTAATGCAACTACGCATGACTTTATGGAGAGCTTACGACCTACTAACTATGGTTTGCCCTAAAAACATGTAGTGCAACTGAAGTGAGAACAAATTTAGTTACAAAATAGCTAGTAGTTACTAAGCCCCTAGTGTGGACTTTACGTTCCAGTTTAAAAAAGAACTTATTCTGTAGGAACAATTGAATCTACAACAAAACTGCAAATTGCATGTTCAAACCATAGAACTCCCATATATGAAGAAAATCATGCATGTTTTCCTCAAAAATCTTAATTTCCTAAAAGATGTTTGAGAAAGAAATGAATATCTTAGATGACAAGGAGGTGAGTAAATTTATCAGGAACTGTTCATTCTGGAAGTGAACTAGTCCTTCAACACTGGTGAATCATGATAATCATATTCAAATTAGCAAACAAATAAAAATCGATGAAAACATAAACCATTACCCAGTGTTGAAGATTCTGAGAGAAAGTGGCACTTATCACTGAAGACAGCATCTCTCTGTGGAGAGAGTGAAGAGATCTGACCTTTACTATTCTGGTAACTAAGTGTTTTACTTTAAAAAAAAAATAATAATAATTTAAGAATCACAAAGTATAATATGATAAAATTGTAAGATCTGTGACCAAAAAAAAGATAAAATGTCGAATCTGCTAGAGGTGCATATGTTGATAAAATATGGTTCATATTATATAACATTATTGACTAAAACTTAACTACAAATTCTCATTATTCCAAAACTTAAAGGGATAGTTCATCCAAAAATGAATGACTAGTTCATAATTTATTCTCCCTCAATAAAGGGTTTAAACCTTTATGGGTTTATTACTTCTGTTGAACACAGAAGAAGATATTTTAAAGAATGCGGCACTGTGAAAAAAAAATATTTTATTTTATTTTATTTACCCCAGCTGCCGAAAATAAACCGTAAAATAACGGACATTAAATTAGAGAAATGTACGTAACTTAAAATTTCTGGTAAATTTCTGTAATTCAACCTCTATTATTTTGCAGTCAATTTCTGTAATTTAACGGCCGTTATTTTACGGTTTATTTGTGCCACCCCAGCTGCCCGAAATAAACCGTAAAATTACGTAGTTTTTTTTACATTGTGGTTAATGGCACAATTTGACTTCCACAGTATTAAAAAAATATACTATGGAAGTCAATGTGTCCCAGCTACTAGCAATCTTTAAAATGTGTTCTTTTGTGTACAAAGGGTGAACTATCCCTTTAATATCAGATGCAGGGTGAATAATAAGGGTTTACAAAATTTGTGTCGTCTCACATTGTAGATCATTATCGTTTCTGTGAATGAAAGTCTGCTTTTATACTTTATTTGTGTTCAGGTAAACACCAAGACAGTAATATGAACATCTTGAATCAAACTGATGTACCTCCAACAAGAGAAGCATGTAATATGATCGATTTACAGAAATCTCATAGCATCACATCCAGTGACATTGTGTTACATATCATCAGTGTTCTGTTTGGTCTTCCGGCACACTCCTATGTAATCTGGCTTATTGTCAAAGGGACAGAAAGAAGACTTGCATCAGAATTTTTCAATCTGAACATTTCTATTTGTGAATTTGTGTTCTGCCTGCGCTCTGTGAACACTGTGCTTGGAAATACGTATTTAAGTTTCTATAAAGTTAAGATGTTTTTATCAGGCTTTGCCATTACTGCCCGTTTCTTTCAGTGTCTGGTGTGTGTTGAGCGTTACCTGGCTGTGGTTCATCCTGTAACCTTTCTAAAGTACAAACCTCTCAGATATAAATTAGCCTGTTCTATTGTTACCTGGATTATGTTAATATTATTTTGTGTGACATCTCTGGAACTTGCTAACCGGTGTCTTTTGCGCATTGTTAAATGGATGTTCCTGTCCCACTACTTAATCTTCCTCACCATAAACATGTTCTGCTGTCTGGCTGTTCTCAGAGCCTTGAAGAAACCCCGACCTGGGGAGAGAGGGAAAGAGAGAGAAGAAGAAAACCACATGAAGAGAAGAGCATTTTACCTCATCCTAATAACTACTGTCACTTTAATCCTCACTTATGTTCCCAGTTCAATCTCAACATTGCAGTATGTTTTGTCAGTTCCTGCTAGGAGTGAAATGGAATCACTGACTATTACATGTTTCTTTCTGCCTGGTTTTGTGCATCCTCTTCTCTTCATTCACAGGGCTGGCAAACTGCCCTTCTTTAAGTCTATATAGATTAAATAAGGTTGTAACCCTCTTTAATTTATATTAAGATATCATTTATTTAGATAAATAGATAGAAAGATAGACTTTATTAAATGTCATATTTATGGTTTATGTATCCTGCTGAAACCATCATAAAGATGTCAGTCTTCTCTGTATGATATTTATCTGTACATCTTATACAACCCCAATTCAGAAAAACTTAGGGCCGTATGGTAAAACGCAAATAAAAAAAAAAAAGTAATAATTTCTAAATCTACTTTGACTTGTATTTCATTGCAGAAAATAGAACAAACATTATTTAATGTGTTCGTCATGACTTTTATTGTTGTTGTTGTTTCAAAATAATCATGTATTCCAATGTTGGTTCTTGCAACACATTTAAAAAAAAAAGTTGGGACAGAAGCAATTTAGAGCTAATAATCAGGTAAACTGGTTAAATAATGATGTGATTTAAAACAGGTTATGTCAACAGGTGATTGTAATTATGATTTGGTACAAAAGCAGCATCCAAGAAAGGTCTAGCTCTTTAGGAGCCAAGATGGGCAGAGGATCGCCAGTTTGCCAACAAATACCCAAGGAAATTTGCTGAGACATTTAAAAACAATGTTCCTCAAAGAAAGATTTGGGTATTTTATCTTTAACAGTGCCTAACATCATTTAAAGATTCAAGGAATCTGGAGGAATTTCAGTGTTTAAAGTACAAGGGTGCAAGCCTTAGCTGAACAACTGTGACCTCTGATCCTTCAAATATAAGCGTATCACCACATGGGCTCAGGACTACTTTGGCAAATCTTTGTCAAGTATCACAATATGTAGTTACATCCACAAATGCCAGTGTAAACTGTACTGTGCCAAAAGGAAGCCCTATGTTAACAGTGTCCAGAAGCGCCATTGACTTCTCTAGGCTTGGAGGCATCTGGGATGAACCATCACACAGTGGAAACGTGTACTGTGGTCAGATGATTCAGACTGTCACCAGCAGCCAAAAGCCAGGGTTTGTCATAGTATGCGGTTGGGTCAGTGCCCTTGGCAAAGGTAACTTGCACTTCTGGCACCATTATTGCTGAAAACTACATAGAGATTTTGGAGCACAATATGTTGCTTTCATTTCCAAGGACGCCCATGTATATTTCAACAAGACAATGCACATTATATTTTGCACACATTACAAAGTCCTGAAACAGGAAACAAGTACTTGATTGGCCTGTCTGCAGTCCTGACCTGTCTCCAATAGAGATAGTGTGGTGCGTTTAGAAGCGCAAAATGCATCAACGAAGACCCCGTACTAGTCCCTAATCATGTATAAAACAATATTTGATAATAGCGATACAGAGGAGCGATATAGTTGGAATCCATTTGTTTCCAGCTAATAAACGTTATGCTCAGGAGTGCCTATTAAAATTGATCTTGCTTTAAAGAACAGGAGAATTTAAATCACCAGATGACAAACTGCAGCGTGTACATAAAATAAACTGCTATAGAATTCATTGTTATTTGAGTGAACAGGTCCAATGTTTACATTCTGCTTTACAAAGAAGATTCATTCCATGTCACAGTCCAAGCCTAACAATAAAAAAATAAAAAATAAATCTGCATACAGCCTTTATTTGCTAATTATACACACATACAATTGATTTCCTGTATGCCAAAGAGGCTTGTGTTCTGTAATATTGTATTCCTAGAAAGCTAAAGTGATCCCTGTGCTGTTTTTATTTAAATCATGTGATCACAAGTAGTTTTATGTTTGTGGAACTTTAATGTCGGCATTCATAAATCCTCATGTGCATATTCAAATGTTCATACAATAATAAAGCTGACATGTAACAAATCCAGAATTTTAAATTCTGAATGAGAGCTGCACTGAACAGCCTCCAAAGCAGCCAACGATTCTGGTAAGCAAATATTTTTTAAATATATTTTTTTATCATTTAGCCAACAAAAAAATAGATATAATATGCTACATAAGACATAAAATGATCAAATGCTAAAACTGCTAGAGCTTTACTTTAATAACTTTAATATAATATAATATAATATAATATAATATAATATAATATAATATA
>CAIGQZ010032312.1:20792684-20812964 GCA_903798205.1 Danio tinwini
ATATAATATAATATAATATAATATAATATAATATAATATAATATAATCTAATATAATATAATATAATATAAACTAATGTTCATTCTAGAAGTGAACTAATCCTTTAAATCATGATCACATTCAAATTTGCAAACATTTAAAATTGACATACTGTATAACATTACCCAGTGTTGAAGATTCTGAGTGGGAGCGGCACTGATCACTGATACACTGAAGACAGCGTCCATCTCTGTGGAGAGAGTGAAGAGATCTGACCTTTACTATTCTGGTAACTAAGTGTTTTGTTTTAAAATAATAATAATAATAATTTTAAAAATCACAGAATATGATATTAAAATATTTTAAGCTCTGTAGACATAATTTTAGAAATATATTAAATGCTGAATCTGCTAGAGGTGTATATGTGGATATAAAATCATTTTTATTACACACTCTCAGAAATAAAAGTACAGGAGCTGTCACTGGGGCAGTATCTTTTCAAAAGGTACATATTTGTACCTGAAAGGTCCATAATGGTACCTCAAAGGTACTTTTTAGGTACATTTGGGTACTAATATGCACCTTTTAGGTACCACTGTGGACTATTTAGGTACAAATATGTACCTTTTGAAAAGATACTGCCCCAATGATAGCTCATGTACCTTTATTTTTGAGAGTGTATACTGTAACATTATTACATTAATACTTAACCAATTCTCATTCATTCAAACATATGGGACAGTTCACCCAAAAATGAAAATTACCTCAACATTTATTTTTCACTGTGTGGTTTTATTAGGAATAAATACTATGGAAGTTAATGGGTGCCGGCAAACAACAATCTTTAAAATACTTTCGTGTTCAGCAGAAGAAAGGAACTCATCTTTTTTGAACCAATGAATGATGAGTAAATGATGGCAGAAATTTCAGTTTTGTGTGAACTATACCTTTAATGTCAGATATTGGGTCAATAATAGGTGTTCAGAAAATTCCTTTAGTCATGTTTGTCCATTAATTTGATGAATGTGTGTAGATCACTATCTTTTGTGAATGAAAGTCTGCTTATATACTTTATTTGTGTTCAGGTAAACGTCAAGACAGTACTATGAACATCTTGAATCAAACTGATGTACCTCCAACAAGAGAAGCATGTAATATGACCGATTTACAGAAATCTTATAGTATTACATCCTATGACATTGTGTTACATATCATCAGCACCCTGTTTGGTCTTCCGGCACACTCCTATATTATCTGGCTTATTATCAAGGGGACAGAAAGAGGACTTGCATCAGAATTTTTCAATCTGAACATTTCTATTTGTGAACTTGTGTTCGGCCTGCGCTCTGTGAACACTGTGCTAGGCAATACATATTTAAGTTTCTGGAAAGTTAGGATATTCTTATCAGGCTTTGTCGCTACTGCTCGTTTCTTTCAGTGTCTGATGTGTGTTGAGCGTTACCTGGCTGTGGTTCATCCTGTAACCTTTCTGAAGTACAAACCTCTCAGATATAAATTAGCCTGTTCTGTTGTTACCTGGATTATGATAATATTATTTTGTGTGACATCTCTGGAACTTGCTAACCGGTGTCTTTTGCGCATTTATAAATGCATGTACCTGTCACACTATTTAAGCTTCCTCGCCATAAACCTGTTCTGCTGTCTGGCTGTTCTCAGAGCCTTGAAGAAACCCCGACCTGGAGAGAGAGGGAAAGAGAGAGAAGAAGAAAACCACATGAAGAGAAGAGCATTTTACCTCATCCTAATAACTACTGTCACTTTAATCCTCACTTATGTTCCCAGTTCAATCTCAACATTGCAGTATGTTTTGTCAGGTCCTGCTAGCAGTGAAATGGAATCACTGAGTCTTACATGTTTCTTTCTGCCTGGTTTTGTGCATCCTCTTCTGTTCATTCACAGGGCTGGCAAACTGCCCTTCTTTAAGTCTAAATAGTGTAATGAATATGACCGATCATACACACAATTATTTTGTTATATTTAAGAATTAATGCACAAACACCCAATCCTATCCAGAAAAAGCAAATGTTCAGTGTGTATTCTGGGTATTTATGACCTGGAAAAGAATGTGGTATTTTCCTTATGAACAGAGAAATGCTCATGCTCCTATAAAAACCATATTAATACTTATGCTCTTTTTTATAGAACCAGCTATGTGCGAGTGTATATCTTAGATTTTAAGTGTTTAATGTAGCAAATAAACCTTGCATCACACTTGAAGTTGTTCATTATGTGCTCATAATTGAATTCTCTAATGCAGGGGTCACCAAACTTGTTCCTGGAGGGCCGGTGTCCTGCAGATTTTCGCTCCAACCCTAATCAAACACACCTGAAGAAGCTAATCAAGCTCTTACTATGTATACATGAAACATTCAGGCAGGTGTGTTGAGGCAAGTTGGAGCTAAACCCTGCAGGGACACCCTCCAGGACCGAGATTGGTGACCCCTGCTCTAATGCAACCTAGGCTCATTGGAAATATGTGCCCAAGGCTACATTTTTGAGAACAGAGAAATACAGGGGTTGGACAATGAAACTAAAACACTGGCCAATAAATTCATAAATTTGACTGGTGGTTAATCTTCATTGATTAAACTTTCCACCAATAAGAGCAGAGTGTGAAGGTTTAACAGAGTAATAGCACAGTTGCACTTAAAATATTGAAATGCACACAAAATTATGGGTGACATATCAGAGTTCAAAAGAGAACCACATTCAACAAAAGTAACTGTGGGCACAAGAGGAAGCTGTCTGAAAGGGACGACTGGGTGCTAACTAGGATTGTATGCAAAAAAAAAACATCAAACCACAGCTGCCCAACTCACTGCAGAGTCAATATACACTCACCGGCCACTTTATTAGGTACACCTGTCCAACTGCTTGTTAACGCAAATTTCTAATCAGCCAATGACATGGCAGCAACTCAATGCATTTAGGCATGTAGACATGGTCAAAGATGATGCTGTAGTTCAAACCAAGGGTGCCAGATGGGTTGGTCTGAGTATTTCAGAAACTGTGGATCTACATGGAATTTTCATGCATAACCATCTCTAGGGTTTACAGAGAATGGTTTGAAAAAGAGAAAATATCCAGTGAGCGGCAGCTCTGTGGGCGCAAATGTCTTGTTGATACCAGAGGTCAGAGGAGAATGTCCAGAGTGGTACCAGCTGATAGAAAGGCAACCGTAACTCAAATAACCACTCGTTACAACTGAGGTACACAACACGTCAAACCATGAGGCGGATGGGCTACAGCAGCAGCAGACCACACCAGGTGCCATTCCTGTCAGCTAGGAACAGAAAACTGAGGCTACAGTTCGCACAGGCTCACTAAAATTGTACAATAGTAGATTGGAAAAACAGTGCCTGGTCTGACGAATCTCGATTTCTGCTGCAACGTTCGGATGGTAGGCACAGAATTTATCATCAACAATATGAAAGCATGGATCCATCCTGCCTTGTATCAACAGTTCAGGTTGGTGGTGGTGTAATGGTAGTGGGGATATGTTTTTAGCACACTTTGAGGCCATTAGTACCAATTGAGCACTGTGTCAACGCCACAACGGCCTAAGTATTGTTGCTGACCATGTCCATCCCTTTATGACCACAGTGTAGCCATCTTTTGATGGCTACTTCCAGCAGGATAACGCACCATGTCATAAAGCGTGAATCATCTCAGACAGTTTTTTTGAACATGACAATGAGTTTACTGTAGTCAAATGGCCTCCACAGTCATCAAAACTCAATCTAATAGAGCTCCTTTGGGATGTAGTGTGAGATTCGCATCATGGATGTGCAGCCGACAAATCTGTAGCAACTGCGTGATGTTAGCATGGCAACATGGAGCAAAATCTCTGAGGAATATTTACAGTACCTTGTTAATTCTATGTGATGAAGGATTAAGGCAGTTCTAAAGGCAAAGGGGGGGTCCAGCCCGGTACTTGTAAGGTGTACGTAATAAAGTGGCTGGTGAGTGTACATACTATATTCAAACTTTTGGTCACTCATGCCAATGCCAAACATTGGTTTTTATGGTGCCAGCAGTGAAAATCTTAGACTATGGACAACATGAAACATCTATTGTTCTCTGATGAGTCCACCTTCACTGTCTTTCCCACATGCAGGAGAGTTACAGTTCGGAGAAGCCCCAAAGAAGCGCACCACTCAGAAAGTAAAGCATGGTAGTGGATCAGTGATGGTTTGGGCTGCAGTATCATGGCATTTCCTAGACCCAATACTTGTGCTAGATGGACACTGCCAAGAACTAGACTGCATCTCTGCACAAGACGTTTGGCCATAGGAGAAATGGTCGTGCCCAACTGAGCCTGGTTTCTCACAAGGTTTTTAAAACTCTTCACTTTCACCAATTGGTGAAGTTTTTTCCTCGCCTCTGTCGCCACTGGCTTGCATGATTCGGGATCTGTAGAGCTTTGCATCGATAGATTTGCTCTTCAGTGTTTGGACTCTCAGTAGTTATTATTAAACCACACTGAACTGAGCTAAACTAAACTGAACTTAAATACTGAAAACTGAACTGATACTGTGTTAATTTACTTTAATTTTCTATGTGAAGCTGCTTTGACACAATCTACATTGTAAAAGCGCTATAGAAATAAAGGTGAATTGAATTGAACAACAGAACCATTCTAGAGAACCATGTGCACCCAATGGTCCAACATTCAAGAAGATTTATGATTATTTAAATCCATTTCACAGTCCAGGTCTAACAATAAAACAAATCTGCATATAGCCTACATTTGCAAAATATACAGACACAAATGATTTCCTGTAGCCAAAGAGGCGTTTTTTTATGTTTGTGGAACTAATGTCAACACTCATAAATCATAATGTGCATATTCAAATGTTCACACAATAATAAATTTGACATACAACAAATCCAGCATTTTAGTTTCAGAGTGAGAGCTGAGCTGAACACCTTCTGTCTAACGATTCTGGTAAGCAAATATTTTTTGATAATATATCTATATTTTTGTTATGAATTAGGCCAACAAAAAAATATATGATGACAAAACTATATTATGATAAGACATAAAATTATTAAATGCTAAATCTGCTAGAGCTTTACAAGTGAATGATCATATAAGATAATGTATAATATAATATAATATAATATAATATAATATAATATAATATAATAGTTTACATGTTCTCCCCATGTTCGCGTGGGTTTCCTCCAGGATGCATAAAACATATACTGGAATAGTTGGCGGTTCATTACGCTGTGGCGACCTCTGATAAATCAGAGACTAAGCCAAAGGAAAATGAATATAACATAATAGAATTACTAAAACCTTCAGATCAAAAGCTGAGTGAAAGTATGGGTTTAAAACATTTATACTTGTATCATTTCTTATTGAAACTCTTGATGCATGTTTTGATTTACATTCTACAGGGTGGGCTGTTTATATGGATAGACCTTAATAAATTACATAGACAATTGCCTTCAGATGACCCAAAGATAAAAGTCTAAGGGGGTCAGATCAGGAGACCTACAGTAGGGGGCCATTCAACTGGCTCAAGACGACCAATCCACTTTTCAGGAAACTGTATTTAGGAAACCATTCCCATTTTTTAAGGTGTATCCATATAAATGGCCCACCCTGTTGATTTATTTTATTAGTAGCATGTTAATTCCATTTTTTCAGGTGGATGCAAAGACAGTAATACGATGAACATCTCAAATGAAAGCGATGCAGCAAACGGAGGCTGCAATATAACTGACATTGACAAATATTATCACATTGGAACATATGATACTTTATTACATGTAACCTGTCTCCTGTTTGGTCTTCCTACACACACCTATATTATCTGGCTTATTATCAAAGGGACAGAAAGAGTAATCACATCTGAATTCTTCACTCTGAACATCTCTGTGTGTGAGGTTATGCTCTATCTCCGTTCACTGACAGCTGTGCTTGGCAATGTGCATGCAAAGTTCTGGTCTGTTATGATGTTTTTATCAGGATTTGTCATGACGGCTCGTTTCTTTCAGTGTCTGATGTGTGTTGAGCGCTACCTAGCAGTAGTTTATCCTGTAACCTTTCTGAAGTACAAACCTCTCAGATATAAAGTAGCCTGTTCTATTGCTACCTGGATAATGATCGGTATATGTTGCGGGGCTTCTCTGGAACTTGTAAATCCGTGTCATATGGTAGCATTTAAATGCTTGTACCTATCACACTTCATAGTCTTCCTTGCCGTAAACCTGTTCTGCTGTTTGGCTGTCCTCAGAGCCCTGAAGAAGCCCGGACCAGGAGAAAAAAGTAAAGAGAGAGAAGAAGAAAACCATATGAAGAGAAGAGCATTTCACCTCATCCTAATAACTACTGTCACTTTAATACTCACTTATGTTCCCAGTTCAGTCACAGCCTTGCAATACATTTTCTCATTCCCTGCCAGCAGGGAACTGGAATCGCTGAGTCTTACGTGTTTCTTTATGCCTGGTTTTGTGCATCCTCTTCTCTTCATTCACAGGGCTGGCAAACTGCCCTTTCTCAAGTCTAGAAAGATTATGACGAAGTAACCATTAATCGTGTAAACATTTTCATTAATAACTCAATGCTTGACTGTTGAAGTAAGAATGTCATAACATGTCATGTTCATTGTTTGTGTATCCAAATAAAAAGTTCCTTCAGCTCTGATTTCCATAAAGCTGTCGTAAAATGTCAATCTTCTGCATGATATTCATTTAAATGTGTTACGAGGCTGTTTATTTACAATGTTAAAGAGTATACACCTCTTATTTATAAATAAATACTACACTTTTAACCATACCATTATGGTATGGTACGGGTCGGTACGCTTTTTGCCCGTTTCCACTGAGTGGTACCGTATGGTATGCTTTTAAGGCCGTTTCCACTGTCAAAATGTACCTTTCCAAAGGGTACCTAGCACAACAAAAGGGTACCAAAAGGCGGAGCTACAGTAGATGTGCAGCTTAACGCTATTCGTTTACAGAGAGGCATCACTAGCGCATTCACAAGCCAGGAGAATAAGGAAGCGCCATTTTTAAATACACAGCCGAGACATTACACTGTAATACTATATACATATAATAACAAGCCATATTCAACCCAAGCTCAAACAAACCTTGTCGCCTTCTTGATGAATAGAAACAAAGCCAAGAAGAACAAAAACTTCCATGTCCTGTTCCTGTTTTCAGACATCCCAGACCTCCCGCAAATGCATAGAGACTCCCAGATGCCCGCAAACTAATGATAATCTCCAGGAAATTGTGCGTCTCCCACACATGAGAGTATGCTTGACAAAAAAAAGGAGCAAATTATTGTTTCAGCAACCTAAAACATGAACAAACCACCATGTTTAACTATTATCATGACCTTTTGGACTATTATGAACTTGGAACGATGGAATTACTTTCAAACAAGAGGTTACATGTCCTGGTGAAGATTAAAGATACAGATGAGAGGTTTGCACTAACTATGGGCTGTATTTTGTGTTGTTTTTGAACCCAAATAAGGACTAGATGAATGCTGTATGTAGTTTATCTGTAATTGGTAACATATCGGAGCCTGTATGTGTTCATATATGTTGCATTTATTTATTTTATATAATTGCAGACGTTACAGTAGGCTATTTCACGCTGTCATTGATCTGCAGTTGCAATCAAATTATGTTCATAGAAAGGTTAGTAATAAACATTCATACACAAGTATTAATGTGTGTAAAGCATCTGTTTTGTGAGAAGTGCTTCTCATATGTGTGAACGACCCATATATCTTTACTTTGACATTTCCTCGAGCGAGAATGATGTCTGAAACTACCTGTCGTACACCATGCCCACCATTTTGGCAGTGGAAACGCAATGATAAAGGTGACCCTTACCGACCCATATCATACCGCACCGTACCACTCAGTGGAAAGGGCCAATAGTGTGTTGTCTTCATGTCTAAGAGCATTTCACAGATCTAATATACACTGCTGAAACACACGCAACTTCTTAATACACTTGGATTCCTTAAACGCTCATTTTTAGAAGTTTGCAGCTTATAAAAACTTGTTTAGCTACTTGTTTAGTACACCTTGTCACATAGCAGCTTTTAGATATTGTTCTGTCTTTTGTTACAAATCGAAACTGGAGACAAGGAGGCAGCTTCCTTCAATAGAAAGTTAATGGAGAGGATTAGAGCTAGGTTAAGTCTAGATAGGATAGCTGTGGATAAGCACATAAATATAGCATACATTTTTTTAAAATAGTTAATATACTGTACTGTACTGTAATACTGTACAGTACTGTAATGGATGGGTTTAGAATTGGGGTTGACGTAAAAAAAATACGGTACATCTACACAGCAAAAATTCCAGTGTTAAATATACGGTGTGATTTTTTGGTGTTAAGTGTTAAAACGAGTACATTTTAATCCACGAGTGTGAAAGAGCGTATATTTAAGAGTTTTTTTTCAGTGTTAAACTTAACCCAATATGCAGTGTATTTCCTACTAATGATGGGAAGTCCAGTTTTTTTACTCAAACCAGTTATAACAGTGATCAAACCAGTATGTTTTACTGAAACTTGAAACATGCACAGCAAAAATTCCAGTGTTAAATATACAGTGTGATTTTTTTTTGGTGTTGTTCAGTGTTAAAACCGGAGTACATTTTAATTCACGAGTGTGAAAGAGCGTATATTCAGGAGGTTTTTTTTTCAGTGGTAAACTTTTAACCAAATATGCAGTGTACTTCCCACTATGGGAAGTCCAGTTTTTTACTCGAACCAGTTCTTTCAGACAAACAGTGATCAAACCAGTTTGTTTTACTGAAACTTGAAACATGTTTTGTTGTATTTTTAAATGCAAAGAGTAGAATGTATTGAAAATTATTTCTGAAAAGATTAATGCTCATTTAATAAATTAAAACTATTTTCAACATATTTGATCACTGTTATCTGTCACACACACCAGTTGATAATATAGAAAAAAAAGGGTAATATATTAACACTTTGAAGGGTAACACACACTTCCAGTTCAATGTAAGAATAAACTCTTACTGTGTTAAAATTAACTCTGAGAGTAATGTACCAATGTCACACTTTAGAAAGTGTTATTTTAACTCCAAAATGCAGGGAGTTATATGTACACCCAAGGAGTATCAAATTAAGTTAAATGTACACAGATTTTTTTAGCTGTGTACTGTTTTTACGTTACTGTGATGGTTGGGTTTAGGGTTGGGTAGGGATAGAAGTTAATAAAATACAATTAATGGGAATTTTAATAAATAATAGAAATAGTTTTCGCTAACTTCTGGCCGCAAACGTATCTAATCTAGCAACAATCTTAGGGCTACGTCTACACAAATCCGGGTAAATTTGAAGCTGTATTTTTGACAAAAACATTCTATGTTCACACAACCATTTTCGTCATCCACACTAAAATGACTGACAACACTTTCGTTCATGTACTGCACATGCGCACAGACATAAAATGGTTCTACAGTACCTGCATCATATTCCCCTGACGTATATTTACTTTCCATCTCTTTGAAACATTGTGGCAAAATGTCACAACTGTCATTTGCTTCCGCCGCTGAACAACAGCTCACAGTAAACATTCCATGTCTATTGAAGAGAGGCAATATGGTGCATGTACAAACTGACATTAGGCTTTAATAAAGCTTACAAAGCAGACAAAACATCTGCTTTACTGTGTAGTCCACCATGTTAGCTGAATTGGTCACATGACTGTGTCATGACTAAAATGCATCACTATTTGATAAAAGCCTCATTTTCACTGTTTATACTGCAACTCGAAAACAGCATTTTCAAATGTATCCACTTTGGACAGTGTTTTCAAAAAGATGCGATTTCGTTTCCTAAAACGCCGTCTCTGTGGACGGAAGGCCAAAAATATACTGTCATCATAATAATCCAACACATTCTCATTCCCAACTTGTCACGTATTGACACTCGGTCAGGACCACTTTTAGTCAGTCTTTGACACTCTAGGTCACTGATCTCGCCAAATCCGGCCCCCTGAGCCATTCAATCCGGCCCGCAACTGGATTCCAAAATTGTGAGTATCAAAAAGAAAAAAGTGGTCTACACTATTTAAGCAACTACAAATAACAACAACTGAGTCTCTTGTCAGAATAACCACCATTTATGACTATATTTAGGCTACACTTCGAAATGAGGACAGACTATGCGGTGTTAAGCATTTATTGTTTCAAACAGGTTTTAGCGTAAGTGAAGACCGGGTGGGGTGTAGGCGGAGTGAGCACGACGTGTGTGTGATGAAACGCAAGGAGGGATGCGGTGTAGAGAGGTGTGCGAGGAGCAGGAAGACGACGCGCAATTTCCAGGAGATTATCATTCGTTTGCAGGCATCCTGGAGTCTCTATGCATTTGCAGAAGCTATCGATAATGTGGGTTATTATTACAGGACTAGTGGTGACTTGTCGTCCTCTGTTTCAGTGTCTGATGTGTATTGAGCATTACCTGGCCGTGGTTCATCCTGTAACCTTTCTGAAGTTCAGGCCTCTAAGATATAGAGTTGCATGTTCGGTTATAGTCTGGATGGTAACCTTTGGTGCCTGTGTGGTTGTTTATATAGCTTGGAGGTTCTACTTGATCCAATTGTACTTCTATTACATGTTGGTGCAGCCTATCCTCTTCCTCTCTGTCCAGTTGTTTTGTCTTGTCGCTGTTCTCAGAGCTCTGAAGCAGTCAGGACCAGGAGAGAGAAATAGAGAGAAAGAGGAAAACTACATGAAGAGGAGAGCATTTTATCTCATTATAACAATTACAGCGACCATGGTTATAATGCATGCTCCTTATATTCTTTTATGGATTCTTAATGGGTTTACTACAGGCAGTAATAATATAGTGTCTACTGTTGGTTTTGCTTGTTATACTGTGCCTGGTTTGGTTTTGCCTATTCTTTTTCTTCAGCGGGTGGGTAAATTACCTTTCAAGTGTTCACACTTAGCTACTTGATACTAACTGCAGGTTTGGCATGCTGTCCTAGGAGAGAACCCTGAGCTCGGAGATACTTGAGCCCAGGGCTCCCGCCTGGTCATTTAGCATAGAAGGGGGTCTGAGATCAGGTAGGTTCGAGAGCTTACCTTGGTATAGGAGGAAAAGGGGGAGATGGGGTGGATGGGGGGATTCTTCAAAACAAAGGTAAGGGAGGAAAGAAAAATGGGCTATTTATGTAGGCTTGGATTCATCTGATTGATTTATTGATGATTGTTGATGTGAAACCAGCCACTTTTAATCTTAGCATGTGATCCTCTCGAAATAAGTTTATAAAACTTCACTTCATCATGTGTAACTTGTGTGTAGTATTGACTTAAGTGTAGTATTTATTTATGGGCCACAGTGATTTAATTTAAGGCTAAAATTAATTACAAAACAAAATTATTAGCCCCCCTGAATTATTAGCCCTCCTGTTTATTTTTTCCCCAATTTAATGGAGAGAAGTTTTCAACACATGTCTAATCATAATAGTTTTAGTAATTCATTTCTAATAACTGATTAATTTTATCTTTGCCATGATGACAGTAAATTATATTTGACTAGATATTTTTCAAGACATTTCTATACAGCTTAAAGTCGAAAAGCTAATAATACTGACCTTAAAATGTTTTTTAAAAAAATTAAAAACTGCTTTTATTCTAGCCAAAATAAAACAAATAAGACTTTCTCCAGAAGAAAAAATATTATCAGACATACTGTAAAAATGTCCTTGCTCTGTTAAACATAATTTGGGAAATATTTAAAAAAGATAAAAAATTTGTAAGGGGGCTAATATTGTGACAACCCAAACAGACAGACAGACAGACAGACAGACAGATAAATAAATATTTATTATTTATTTTTTGTCACGATACTGGAATGTGGTACTACCAATCCATGTTAAAAATTTAACACTAACATTTGAGCAAGTTCTTAAGCACCACTGATTTGCCATTGAGTTAATTTGCTCAACAGAAATGACTGATTGTCCGTGAAGGTCATCAGTTTACCGAGCTCACCTCTGTTTACATGTTTAACTGTTTATGTTAAAGACACTCCAGAGTGTCTTTAACATATGCAGTCATTTTGCATATTTTCCCATGTTACCAAAATCCATTATATGTATATTTTCTTGTTAAATGCTGGTAAATTCTAAAATTATGAAAAATACTGTATGCATATAAAGTAAATAAATTATGAAATAAAATCTAACGTCTGTCATCTATAGAGCTGTAAGACTTAACTTTTATAAATAATGTTGTCTTTTGGTTTGCAGATTTTTTTAATGAAAACAAAAAAAAAACGTCAAACAGATTATGTATCTGAAGTATTTAATTTAAATTTTATTTAATCTGCTATCTTGTACATTTGATTAAGAAACAAATCTTGAAGAACACTGACTACTGAATACATGATTTTTGAAGGTAAACCTAATGATTTTAAGACCAAGGACAAAAAAAGATTCAATGAACAAGTTCAAAGAAACAAACTATAGCATCTTGCCCTCTAAATGTGAATTTATAAATGGCAAGCAATGAGTTGTTTAGCAACAATTTAGTTTAACGATGCATATTTGTACTAATCTCAGTTGTTTTGTTCTTTACACTACAATATAAAACACATATCTATAATTTAACTAGAACATATACCTTTTTATGCACCTTCTGATAACACTGCAAAAATGATGCTCTTCTACTAATTAATACAATGTTCAAATGTGTGAATTTATTCTTTAAAACATACTGTATGTATCTGAAGATGTGTTTTAAAGATCTGCTACATTTGATAAACAAACAATTCTTAAAGAACACTAAATATTGAATACAGGATTTTTGAAGGTAAACCTAAGGATTTTAAGACCAAGAACAAAAAAGATTCAAAGAATAAGTCTAATGAAACGCACTATAACAATTTGCCCTCTAAATGTGAATTTATAGTTGGCAAGCAATGAGTTGTTTATGGCCCGTTTCCACTGAGTGGTACGGTACGGTACGGATCGGTTCGTTACGCTTTTATGGCCGTTTCCACTGTCAAAAGCATACTGAACCGATCCGTACCGTACCACTTTTTCGGCACCCTTTCGAAAGGGTACCAAAGACGAGAAAGGGTACTAAAAGGTGGAGCTACACGCGCAGTTGAACGCTGATTGGTTTACAGAGATACGTCACAATCTATGTATCTCTCTGTAGTACACCACACCCACCAAAAGGGTACCCTTTGTAATGGAAACGCAAGCTTGATAAAGGTGACCCGTACCGACCCAAACCGTACCGTACTGTACCACTCAGTGGAAACGAGCCATTAGTAACAATCTAGTGTTAAAAAATGCATATGTATACTTATCTCAGTTGTTTTGTTTTTAACACTACAATATAGAAAACCTATAATTGAACTAAAACATACACTATGTTATGCACCTTCTGATAACACTGCAAAAAGTGATGCTCTTCTACAAAATAATACAATGTTTAAATGTGTACATTAATTCTTTAAAACATACTTTAAACTTTTAATGTCATGAATTTGATTAAAGTTCTTTTTAAGTCCTTAAATTGTGGAAAGCCAAATTGTGACTTTTTTAGAAACCCTGTAAATGCCCTGTAAACACTGCAGCTTCTAGATGCACAAAATTGCTGCAACTGATTAACAATTACAATTTCTTATTCTTCTCTGCAACATTAATGTAAAAATCCTTGGTCAGTCTCGAGGCAAAGGATGGCATCTGCCTCTTTCTATTTGTTTCCAGTTCCAAGGTGTAAGATTGGAAGTAATTGGCCACATGATGGTTTACTCTTGTCAGAATCTGAATAATCTCTAGACGACAGTCCATCAACATCTTGCAAAGTTCACGGATAAAAATAGACCCCGTTTCTGGATTTCTCCACGCAAAATAGCCTGTAGAGAAACAAAAGTTTTGAAATGCATGTGGAGACTGTATAAAAATTACAAAAATACAATCAATGTTGCTAATGCAAACCTTCCACTGTGGAATAACAGCAGAGAAAATCCACCTCAGGGACGTCAGATATTCCGATAAAGTCTTCTGAAGCTTCAACACTGTCTGCTTCAACACCAGGATCATATTCCACTCCTCTACAAGCCTAAATATGGATTAAATTCAACCATAAATACTGTAAAGTATAAAAAAAAACAAGTGTTCCTCATTTTTTCTAAAAAGTGAAGCCGAAATATTGTTGTCGCCCCCTGGTGGCTGGCTGCAGTATAGAACATAATTAATCATGTAAATGATTGAAACATAAAACTTAAAAAAAATAATCAAATTATACTTTGTAAAATGATGGAAACTATATTTGTAGTTCTTATGATGTTTATCTGGGACAACATGGCTTTAACTCATAATCGTTAAAGCACAAAATCTGGCTCAAATTCGCACAAGATGACAGCAGCAATACATGTGAAATTTTGGCTTCACTTTTCTAAAGTGGAAAGAAGTAGAGACACTTGTTCAGCTTTTTCTAAGTCTATGGAAATAAAAGTGACAATTACTTGTAGGAAGAAAATTTTTGGCTTGTCTTGCAGAGTAGGGCAGAGGTCAGAGGTCAAGAGAGAGGTCAGAGTTTTGACAGGGATCCAGCGCTCATCTGATCCAAGGATTGTCCCTTCCTCTCCATGGCTCATCAGCACACATACAAAGCAGGAATTATCTGTATGGTCCTCTTTAGACACTGGGACACAAGTAGCATGTTTATAAATCCAAACAGGCATAATGACACAACCAGTATTCTGAATAAAAGACACCGTTCTGTACCTTTTTTAAGTGCACTGATCATTTGATTAGCTGACAGGTTGTTCTCCACCCTTACATGAAAACCCAGGGACTTGAATGTGCTTGAAAGTCTGCGTTCGTCTACTGAATTGCCCTTTCTATACAAACGTGGTGAACCTGGGAATGTATGTGTAAAGAAGATAATGTATCTGTATTTAATTATACAGTAATACAACTTAAATTTTCAGTCAGTGATTCTTTTAGAAATATTAAGATTGTAAATGACAAAAAAAGGGTTGAATGTTTATTCACCAATTACAGGAATCATCAGTTTTCTTATACATATATACATCTTATTAACACAATAACAAAGAATAATTTTGGAGGAGAAATATGATACCAATATGAACCAATATTTCTTGGTGCTCAAAAAAAATGGGCCAATGAGCCTGGGTTGTGATTAAATGTCCATGCTTCAGTGAATATTTAAATCACAAAAACAGTAACCCTACATCATTAAACAACTTAGACTCATAGGGAATATGTGCCCCCAAAATCAACATGTATAAACTGCATTAAAAGGTTTTGCATTATACTCAAATAACTCCTTTTAGTTTAATAAATATTTTACATTATGTATAAATGTAGAGTCAACCATTCATTAATGCAAAATAAGCTATGGGGATTATCATTAGAAAATGCCTGAGATTTTTCTTCTTTCATTATAAGGAACAGAAAGGTAACAAAACAGGACTAGATTGCTAAAAATCACATGAGTAGAAACTCAAGACTATAAGCATCTGTGGTATTAAACCTCAAAACAGAAGAGCTGAAGTCTGCAAAAATCAAGGTTAAAGGGAGTGTTAACAAATGAATCAAATTCATGTTACAGATATAGTCACATCGGGAAAAATATTAGCTTTTTAGGCATTTATAGGGGCATTTAAATACTGTAAACAAATAATGCATTAAACTGCTATATCCCTGTTCAGTGGAGACACAGATTGAAAATAAATTCAGCTATCTAATTGAATAATATAATAATTATTAATTGTATATAATAATATAATATAATAATGCTAACTGGAAGTCAGAAGAGATTATTAAGATGTGTGTGTGAAATGTTTAAAGTTTTTTTTAAGCCAATATGCGTTACATAATTAAAGTTAAAATTAGATACGATTTACAATATTGATGATGAATAGTATTATATTCGCCATTTAATAGGGCAATTACCTCTCAAACAAAAGTTCAAATATTGTAAGCAGGTCATAGATCCAATACAAAACTCACCAGGGAAGTGTTCATTACTGATGATTAAGCATTTGCCTATGTTTTTATGCTTCTTATAGGGCTCAAATACACAGGGCTTCGTGGCAGCACTGTGAACACAACATACACTAAAACACATTCAAAATGAAGACAAACATGCTTAACTAGCATTGTTTTGGCAGTTCAGACAAAGTATATAGAGTGTAAATGTAAACTTAAAAGTTATGAAAAACACAACAACCCACGTAAAGGAATATATTAATTAAATTATTAACATAATATAATATTATTTGTAAAAATTAAAACTCAGAGGCGTACCTGTTCTCTTTAGAACCTTGTGAACTCATTCTGAAACCTGACTTCTTAAAAAACACCGTGTCTTGAACTAGAAAGACGGCAATACTGAACAGTGACCCGTTTTACAACTTCACTTCCCTCGTCTTTTGCTTTCACTTTACTGAGCCGGATTTCAAAGTCCGCTTCCTCAAGTGACGTAACCTGCGGTCGGGATTAGCTGCACTGGGATTCGTGAGGTTTTCACATTCTGTTATTACAAAACTAGGGGAAATTCTACATACGCTCCGACAACATATGCAATGCCTGCATTTATACGTCTGTTTCATGTGTTTCGGTCATCCGGCAAATTAAATTTCGAATGACAACGTAGACGCGACGCGAGGTAAAACAAGACCTCAATGACGTTTTGTACTCCTCCTTTTTTCCTTATTTGGCGCTGTGAGGAAACCAAAGTTCGCGGGGTTTGTCAGAGACCAGAAGAGAAAAGGTAGTTTCTGTGACTAATGTGTGTAAAATATAGACCTGTACCTAAGAAAGTTATAATTTTATTCCCTCAGACGTCTTGTAAGAATGAATAGCTTAGTTAAAACAACATTTATGGTAAGAGCAATTCCATTTAACCTTGCCATGAAAAAAAATCAGGTTTTCATCTAATTGGTGAAACTCTTTCTACGTTTTTTTGTGAAGGCTTGTGTTTTACAGTACTTTAAAAATACTCATGAATGTTTCTGTCAGTGTTTTCAAATTATTATTTGATTTACAAATAAGAGGAGAACATGCAAACTCCACACAGAAACGCCAACTGACCCAGCCGAGGCTCAAACCAGTGACCTTTTTGCTGTGAGGCGACAGCACTACCTGCACTACATCACCGCATCGCTGTAAAATAAAATAAAATCAATATTTATGTTCTATAGAGAGCCAACTCTTATTCTTTTAATAAGCATTGTTTGTTTGGGTTTGGCAGTTTAATTCACAGAATCTATGCAAAGTATGTTGTATATTGTAAACTCGCTACTTTTTTGGTCACATCTAGGCATGGGACGATAACCGTTTTCAAGGTATACCGTAGTTTTTAAAAGTGAAGGTTTTAAAACCACCAAAATTTTTGGTAATACCGTTCCTAGGATATGTGTAAGATTTATTTTATTTTATTATTTTTTTTAGAACAACAGTATCTCCAGCAGAAAAGCTATCCAATAATGCTGTTTAAACGGTAAAGAAATCTGTGTTTGTGAAAATAAAAATGAAGACAGCAAAAGGCAATAATTTATTTCAATTATTTAGCCTGATATGTTTACTGTTCCAAAACATTTTAAATGTTTCCCAAAATAAAATATATTGTAATAAAATTATCTTGTACAAAATAACATTTTAGAGCAGTAATCACAATACCGTGATACCGTGAAACCGTGATATTTTTATCCAAGGTTATCATACCGTCAGAATCTTATACCCGGCCCATGCCTAGTCACATCCATAACAAATGTTTAATTTCCTTATTCAATTTATAAAAAATCTTTACAGATTGATATTTTTCTGATCCCATAACTCTGTGGTTAGTTGTTTTGGAAATAATAAACAGACGTTTCAGTATAATGTTAACTACTTTCTATGTGAATTTATGTTTTAAGATTTTACTGCAAATGTCACATACATAACGCTGGAATTAGGCAAGGGACAATAACAGTTTAAGGTATACAGTGGTTTGGAAAAGTCAAGGTTTTAAAACCGTCAAAATTGTCTGTACTACCGTTCCTAAGGTATGTGTATTTTTTATTTACATTTTTTTGTTTGTTTTTTAGGTCAACAGTAACTCCAGCAGAAAAAAATATCTAAAGATGCCGTTTTAAATTGTAAAGAAATCTGTGTTTTTAAAAACAAATGAAGAAAGCAGAATTCAATTAACCTTTTGAATTATTTAGCCTGGCATGTTTACTGTTCCAAACTATTATAAATCTTTCAAAAAATAAAATATATTGTTTTCAAAGGGGAAACAAGTTTTAGTTTTTTACCCAGACATTTAAAAAGAATATATTTTAGAGCAGTGAGCACAATACTGTGAAACCGTGATATTTATACACAAGGTTATCATACTGTCAGAATCTTATACCGGCCCATGCCTAGCTGGAACTGCTTGTAAGCTACATTTTGAGTCTTGGCAGGCCTACTATTAGCCTACTAATATATTATCGTTCTTTTTCAATGCAGAGAAGTGAGCTGTTTATTTGAAAATGTGCAAGACTTAAGGTTCATTACCACCTCGACGGAAATAACTTAGACTGCATAATATAAGCAATATATATCCTAACATATATTGTTATACAGTAAAAATAACAAGAACAACAGAGTGATGTAAAAGGTGAAAATGCAATGCAAACACATGTTTAAAACTAAGACACATGATATCAAAGAAGTTATTAGTCTGAAGTTTTGAATAAAACAATGTACTGTATTATATTCTCGACACATCAGTTGCTTCTTATTTATTATAGTTCACCTGTGTTGATGCTAATTATTTAAACTATATTATCTATGTAAAACTTTTCACTCTAAAAAAAATCTAAGCAACTTATTTAAAACAGAAAATATTTTTTTTTACATTTTTAAAAATATTTTAAAGAATTTAAATTTTAGATCTTATAAAAACGTTTGTATTATTATAATATCACACTATGTTTGCAAATTAGCATTACAACCACAATTAAGAACAACCTTATAACTATTGACATTATGAAAGATAACTCTGCTAATCTGGTTCACTCAAAATTGACATTATTAATCATATATCCACTCTAAAGTTAAAAAAGGCTTTATAAGTTAAGCAGTTAACTTGATATTTTGAATTATAACAACAATACTGTGTGTGAACAGTGATAAGGTGAATGGCTCCCTCTACTGGGAATTTGCAGCAACTTCATTTCAAATGACCACTGAGTGTAGAGAAAGAGCAGAAATGTAACAAATGATGCATTAAAACATTATGTATATCATTGATCATACAATGATGTTTATGTATATGATTATTGCAACAGATACGACAAGTTTATTTGCAATAATCCAGAAATCACATAAATGTATATGTCTTGAAGTCATGTACTTTAGCAATTAATTCAAAATAACTACCAGATCATGTAGCCTTAGAAAAAAAATTGCATTGAAAAGCAAAGCATCTACATTACTACACTTCAATAACTACTACACTTCACATCTGAACTATATGAAGAGTTTCAGGTCATTGCATTGTGACAGCATGATGAAGTGCTCATGGTGTGTGTGCTGTCAAAAAGATTTGCGACTCATAATCCAATCACACTCATTCTTGTGTACTAAGCCCCACGGTTAGAAGTGCTGTGTGCATGTGTCGCTTTAATGTAGACAGCTGCAGATTACTCTTTATCAGGGTACTTAGGGTTATGTCTCAGGGGTCTTGCTTACAGCATTGAGGATGGGACTCTTTTAAACAGGCCATATGGGCTGGTTTTGCAGACCCTGTGGTTGTTTAAGGGGTGCTAATTAGTTTTTTTTTGCTGGTGAATGTAGCTCTGAATGTCATTGTCATTTCAATGCATCTTAATCTTATTACAGTTCCATATGGGGATGCATGTCCTGGAGATGAGCTCAGGAGTAACCCAAATGAAACAAATACAATGGATTTCCTCAGTTTAGGTTGAAACTGCATCATATTAATATGCACTGCCTCACCTTTATAAACATAAACAAACAGTGATTAAAATTGATATTCATAGCATTTTTAATTGTTATACATACAAATATATGTATCCATATAAATGGCCATACAGGGTGGGCCATTTATATGGATACATCTTAACAAAATGGGAATGGTTTCCTGAATACAGTTTCTTGAAAAGTGGATTGGTCGCCAGTTGAATGGCCCCCATGGTCTCCCGATCTAACCTCCTTAGACTTTTATCTTTGGGGTCATCTGAAGGCAATTGTCCATGTAATTTATTAAGGTGTATCCATATAAATGG
>CAIGQZ010032312.1:20842572-20857752 GCA_903798205.1 Danio tinwini
TATGTTAGAACTTTCAGATAAATAACTACCAGCATAATAAAACAATCATAATAATAATTAATAATAATTCCTTAAATTTATATAGCATTTTTCTAGACACTCAAAGCAATTTACACATTAGAGGGAATCTCCTCATCCACCACCAGTTATTAAGCCAATTATACACCAGCTACTCCATTCACCAGCAATGTTCCTCACCTCAATTCAATCAAAAAAAGACTTGTTAAAGTTTTTTCTATGGCCCCTAATTATGCTTCTTCATATTTTATTTTGGAACAAAGTGTGAAAAAATATAATTAATGGATAAAATGCATTTTAAACTAACATCATGATGAAATATATTATTTAATGGACATTTTGTTCAAAAGCTGACATGCACTTTTCTAAACATTATACACATTATACATTCTTCACTTTATTTGACCAAAATGCTTCTCCATTTTTGCTACTCTGCCTCGCTACACCCACAATGCTAAACAAGCGCACACATCATGCACAGACACACAAACACCTCATTCCTTTTGCCCATTCATTAATATGTTCCGCTTGAACGAATATTTGGGATGAAGGTCTGATCAAAGCGACACTGAGGGAGCTGGAGCAGCAAAGTGGTTTTTGGGAAGGAGGGGGAGAGGACTTTAGGGGGACAAGGGGCCCCACAAGGGTTAAGGATGGGTGGGCCACACTAATGGATCTGAGTTGGACACGCGGTGGGGGTTGAGGGTCGAGGTCATGCAGATAACAGGAATTTGGAATTACTCAGAGCTCTCATTGGCTGATTCATACGAGAAAATCCCCATGAATTCGCTGCTCCACATTCTGCTCTAAAAAACACACTTGTATGCACAAACAAGATTTGCAACTTACTATACACAGAGGGTATCGTTCAAAATTGATCCTTTTAATATCTTAAAAAAACGTGTAAAATGTTTAATATATAAAAAATTATTTAAAAAAATGCAGAACCTTATAAATGATCATCCTCACAGATGGTACTGGTGTTTGTATTGCTAAGTTTCAAAATTGATCCCTTTAGTACCTTTTAAAAAACTTTTCTAAGAATTGTAAAATGTATGTACAATAATAATAATAATAAAATGCTGAAACTTACAAATGATCAACCTCACAGATGGCATCAGTGTTTGAAATGCTGACTTCTCCCTCTTCTTGGGGCTCAGTCCGTCTTACCCAGGATTAAGAGTAAGGAACTGATGTCCGTTTAACCCTTGTTTTGGATGGTTTATGCCCGTTTTCCATTCTTCTGACAAAAGTCAGTTTTATTGACGTATATTACAATATCTTTAAGCATTGTGGTTGCTAAATGGTTGCTTACTTGAGGCACAGTATCATCCATGACTATTGGACAAGTAGTATTGCACAGAGGTGTCCGGTCCTGTTCCTGGATATTTATCTACACGCAAAGTTCAGCTCCAGGCCTGATCAGCTCATTAAGGTCTTCAGGAGCATTTAATAATTACAGACAGGTATGATGAAGCAGGACTGAAACTAAACTCTGCAGAAGCAGAATCCTCTAGGAACAGGATTGGACACCCCTGGTGTATAAAATTTAATACTCATGCTTAGGCCACTGTCCTGCTAAATTTAGCTTCAACCAGCTCCAACACCTGGAGTTTTGAATGAGTCTCATGACCTTGATTAGTTGGTTCAGATTAATTAGGGTAGGAGCTAAACTCTGCAGGACAGCGGCCCTCCAGGAACAAGAAGGGACACCCTGGGATTAGGGCTATATAGGTTCCTAAGCCCAAGTATGATTGATTGTAAAACACTTTAATAAGCACAGATAACAAAATGTAAATTGTGTTTCTAGTTAGAGAAATGTACCACCAAGAGGTTAAATATTAAATCTTGTCTCTCTTTCTACAGGAATATTCTGTTCCGGGTCATCTGACATGTGTGCATCTTCTCCATGTCAGAATGGAGCAACATGCGTGGATACAATGGACGACTATGTGTGTTTGTGTTCACGGGAAGGTGTGCGGTACATGGGGAGGGACTGTGAGGAGCTGTATAATGCTTGTATGTTTGCTGAATGTGAAGGGTGTGAGAGTAAACTTGGCACAGACCACTACACCTGTCCAGAGGACAAAGACGAGTGCAAAAGTGGTCCGTGTGTTGTTCCTCGCTCTGAGTGTGAGAATGAGCTGAATGGCTACAAATGCCTGTGCCCACCTGGTTTCGGGGGAGAGGACTGCAGTCACCGAATCACAGACTGCATCGATGAACCCTGCCTCAACAATGGCACCTGTAGACGGATAGTGGATGGATTTGAATGCACCTGTTCTGATGGTTTTCGCGGCGAGACCTGTGAAGAAGACCTGGATGAGTGTGATTCACATCCCTGTCAGAATGGTGCAATCTGCTTGGATGGGGTCAACAAGTATCACTGTTTTTGTGTACCTGGATACCAAGGACACAACTGTGAGATTGACATCAATGAGTGTGCATCCCGACCTTGTTGGAACAATGGAACCTGTATTAATGGGAAAGACCGATATCTGTGTGATTGCCTGCTGGGATATACAGGTAATCTGAGTGAAAATGTCTCATCAACTTCTTTAAAATCTACAGTATGTTTCTCAATGCATTCAATAGTGTAAGGAAGAGGTATAAATACATCTTCCTGGAAGTTTCTAGTATACCTAAAAAGAGCTTGATTAGCTGGTCCAGGTGTGTTTAATTGGGGTTGGAACTAAAATATGCTGGACACCAGCCCTCCTGAACTGAGTGTGGACACCCCTGAACTAATCCTGCTCCTGACAGACTAAGGTCCTGCAGAGTTAAAGGCCCTGATTGCCTAGTTCAGGCGTGTTTAATTGTGGCTTTAACTCAACTCTACATGACTATGGGTTTATCTCAATCAGCTCCCTTTTTCAGTAGTCTGGGCGCTGATCAATAAGCTGTTTTCAGGGATTGCATCGATGCTCTCTATGTTCTCTTAACATATGTTCTAAAGTCAAATTATGAGTCACATGAGTCAAATCACCAAACACAATGACAGTGTCCAAATGTATAGTGAACAAACTACATCGCTTTCTTTATCTTGAATTAGTAAAGACTCGGATTTACACTCATTAATTGGACTCGGATACACACTCATGAATTGATTGTGACCAAATTGATGTGCACAACCTCGGGAGCTGACTGAGACTCTCCCTTTCAGAAGTAGCATACGACACACCTGGCCTACAATAGCTGTTCACAACTGACAGTAATTAATCACTGGAGGTTGCCAAATTGCCTCCTGCGTTTTAACGTGCATGATTTGTTGGTCATGAGTTTTCTGTGATCTCTGTAGGTGTAAACTGTGAGTTGGAAATCGATGAATGTGAGTCAAATCCCTGTCAAAATGGAGCCACCTGTCATGACCTAGTGGGACTGTACACCTGTGACTGTGTGCAGGGGTTTGAAGGCTCAGACTGTGAAATTAATATTGATGAATGTGCGAGTGATCCCTGTCAGAATGGAGGACTTTGCCACGACCGCATTGATAGGTAAAAGAACTCTGGAATTCCTGACAGAGTAATGCCCAATAGCATGCCTCTACACTGCCCGTAGTGTTTTCATATACCGTCTGTAAAATAAATGTTACATGCTAGTCAAAATTCAAAGTTTATATTGATAGTTATAATACACTGACTTTTTCATTTTGTATACAGTTATGAGTGTGAATGTGAAGGTACTGGGTATATGGGAGACCACTGTGAAGAGGATATTCCAGAATGTGCATCACATCCTTGCCAACATGGAGGAACTTGTCTAGAGGGCATTAACCACTACAACTGTTCATGTTGGCCAGGTATCTCTCATTTGAACAAACATGGTACTCAAGCCTTTAAATGTAACTCTGATATAATCTAAAATATTTGTGTGTATAGGTTTTGAAGGTGGAAACTGTGAGGTGGATATAGATGAATGTGCTGATGCTCCATGTGAGAATGATGGGGAATGTTTTGAGAAGTCAAAACCGGAACACTGGGAAACAGACTGGGAGTTCACTTATGCCACAGCTGTGGGCTACGTATGTCAGTGCCAACCAGGATACACAGGTACAGACAACGTCACTAAACAGTGAACATTTATATGTAACTGAATAGATGGTCTAGGTAACTTGCAATGTTTCACTTTTAAAATAGTTGTGTCATGCTGTTTTTATCTGAAAGTTTGACATTTCTTTAAAGGAGAGAACTGTTCAGTGAACATAAATGAGTGTGTATCTGAGCCATGTCACAATGGTGGAAGCTGTAAGGATCTGGTTAACGGATACATGTGTGTATGCCCAGAGGGATTCGCAGGTTAGTTTTTTAACAAACGAAAAATGTTTTACATCTGTATCTGTTCATATTCTTAACTTGTGGTCTATCTTTCTCAGGTGTGGAATGTGAGGTTAACATAGATGAGTGTGAGAGTGCCCCCTGCCTTAACGGAGGTGTATGTGAAGATGGAGTGGCTGAATACAAGTGCCACTGTGCAGAAGCTGAGGAAGGTCTATTGCCATGGGGTGGACCGCAGTGCACTGTGCAGCTGCTTGGTTGCATTGGACATGAATGCCAAAATGGTGCCACCTGCTTGCCATGGTTGGATGGAGAGACACATGGACATACTTGCCTTTGTCCACCTGGTTTCTATGATGACGTATGCTCTATACAAACTACATTCTCCTTCTCCTCACCGAGGTTCTTTCTTATTGAGCTTCCATCACTTGAACGCAGAAGGAGAGAGACAGAACCTGAACACCCCCTAGGGGTTCGTTTGCGATTCCGCACCACACTGCCTGATATCTTGCTGTTTTTTCGTGGTAATGATGAGTTCTTCTTGTCCTTGGAGATTGTTGGGGGTGAGCTGCGTGCCAGGGCATCATCAAACAAGGAAGGATCACTGGAGGCACAATTACCTGGACTTGTAAGTGACGGAGACTGGCATGAGGCAATTGTGAACATTAATGAACATGATATCAAGCTTGTCCTTCAAGTCAAAGGTCCAAACTGTAATAATCAAGCATGCAGAGTTGAAGACAAGCTACAAGATGGTCATGAAACTTTCTTGCACCATGACAGCCTTACCAAGGTGTATGTGGGAGGAGTACCAGAGGAGTATATTGGGCTTACCTTGAGCGGCCAAGGCTTTTTGGGTTGTATGGAGGATTTGCAGGTGGATGGTCATCCTGTCCTGCCACATGATCTGGGTCATGAGGAGGAGAGCATTGAATTAGGCTGTGTAAAGACAGAATGGTGCCAGGAAGATCCACAGCCCTGCTCTCAACAAGGCCGTTGTGTTGATCTCTGGACGAGCTACCGCTGTGACTGTTACAGACCCCATTACGGACATGACTGCAGCAAAGGTGTGCATAAACATATTAAACATTTAACACAAAGCTCAACAGTTAGAGTAGAGAAGGAGTCCTGGGGGGCCGGTGTCTTGCAAAGTTTAGCTTCAAGCCCAATCAGACACCCCTGAGCCAAGTAATCAAGCACTTACAAAGGTTGCGAGAAACATTCTGGCTTGTGTTTTGAGGCAAGTTGGAGCTAAACTCTTGAAGATACCAACCCTCTTTGAGTTTGACTGTCCTGCAGAGTTTAGCGATGATCCTTATTAAACTTACCTGTCTTCTTATGTTTCCTCAGATATGCCGACCTGGACATTTGGTCATGAGAACTCCACAAGTTTTCTTGCATTTGAACTGCTGTCTGATTTCGGAAGTAATTTTAGCATGTCATTCTTCCTTCGATCCCTTAAATCAAGTGGATTATTATTTCAGCTACGTAGGTCAGGGGTTCAAGGGACAGAAGATGAACCTTATTTTACCATATACCTGGAAATGGGACGATTACAGGTGACGTCTATGGCGGAGTCACCCATTTTGTCATCACCAGTGTTTGTCTCTAATGGAGAAAAGCCACTGATTCAGGTGGACATACAGGATGGTCAGGTTTTCTTTAATCATGGAGGATATCGCTATGGGCTTGGTTTACTGCCTGACTTGGAAGTCCTGGAGGGAGACTTGTTGTATATTGGTGGAGTTCCAGGTGAAGAGGGTGCAACTGATTGGGGTGGTCATTTTAAGGGCTGTCTGCAAGACCTGAGACTGGATGACGTGCATCTGGACGTAGAAGACTGGAATAATACACTCAGTGAGAGCATCTATATCGCCAGTGATTCAGAAAATGTCCTTCCTGGGTGCACGAGTGATGACACTTGTAAGGTACATAGATTACATGTAGGTTTTATTTCATTAAATTTGTTCGTGCTGATGCAGTTTCCAAAAGCTAATGTCATGTGGTTGATTTGCAGATGGAGCCTTGCTTAAATGGAGGAGCATGCACAGTCACATGGAATGACTTTATTTGTTCCTGTCCAAAGGATTTCACAGGAAAGACATGTGAAACCAGAGTTTGGTGTGTCAGCGATCCATGCATAAATGGTGGACACTGCGTAGATCTGTTGGATGGTTTTGAATGTACGAAGCAGCTTTTTTTTTTGACAGTTTCTTGATTGCTTCCTAAAGAGTAGTAGTAAATTTAAGTGTATAAAAGTGTGAATATGAATTGTAAGAAAAAATGTTTCATTTTGTCTTACCAGGTATAGCGAACGCAACCTTTGACAATACCCCTTTACACTACAATGCTAAGGGATCACTACTTGACCCAGTGACCAATGTTACCATGAAGCTTCGTACAAGGCAGGAAAATGGTGTACTACTTCGTGCATGGAGAGGGGAGGAGCTTCTACTGATTGGTCTGTTGGATTCATCCATTCATGTGGAGATTCACACAGAGAACAGTGTAGAACCAGTGAAATTCTCTGGACAGAGACTCATTGCAGATGGAAACTGGCATCGACTGCTGTTTGCAATGGCCCACCCAGAGCATGATGCGTCCCAATGGTTTGTTTTGGTGGATGGCATCATTGATGGTAGCAGTGCCCCAGTGCTTGCCGGTAGTTTAAATTTTCTTAAAGACTTATCAAGTGAGATTGCACTGGCAGAGACCTTCACAGGATGTCTAGGTGCTGTCAGAGTGGGTGGAGTTTACCTTCCATTTATAGACAATGCCAAATCACCCCAAACAGCACGGTTTTGGCGAAGACCAGATGAGCATGTGCACTTGGGATGCTTTGGGGCACCAGTGTGCCGCTCTCATCCCTGCCGGCGTGGTGGCACATGTGTGGATCTCTTCAATAAATTTGGCTGTAAGTGCCCACCTGGCTGGGAAGGGAACATCTGCGAGAAGGAAATAGACGAGTGTATCTCAGGACCCTGCCTTCATGGCAAGTGCAAGGACAAGCTTAATGGGTTTGACTGCTTATGTCACCCAGGATATGCAGGACCTACATGTTCAGAAAACATAGATGACTGCAAAGGATCAAAGTGTAAGAATGGGGGAACCTGTGTTGACGGAGTTAATGACTTCACCTGCATCTGCCCACCTAAGTACAGCGGAACGCGTTGTCAGTGAGTAGACTTGTCTAATGGTAACTTAAGACACTTTTCCACTGCATAGTAGGACTCACTTTTAAGAGGTTTTCAACTTCATTCCACACCTAGTACCTGGAACTTTTAATTAGTACTACCTCGGATTAGGCCAATACAAATCTGATCAACATTGGTCTGAGAAAATCATCCTTATTAGCATAATTGGATTTGTGGCACAAGACACCAAACCTACTATATAAAAATATTCTGCGGCAGCTACTGCAAAAACACCATTCCAATGGCGCAACTATGAAAATAGTTCCACTCACATTACACAGTAATAAACTGGAGTGCAAATGCAAACCGAACAGAGCAAAACTGAACCAAAACTGAGCTGAGCATTGCCGAATGTTACCATGCAGCAGAAAAGTGGCTTTATTGATGATGTGCCATAAATTCTGTTAATACAATACAGAATATTAAAAGGTGGCCTTCAATGAGACAACTGTACATAAACCTACTTGCAGTTGTAAATATAAGTGATAATAACCATCCCATATTTGCATTGTAAACATCCATTTGCTAATGAGGCTACATCTTTATCTGTCTGGGACTGGTCAAGTATTGGATGCTTATCCAGTGTTTCTTTGTGTTCCTGTGCATTAGATACAACTACCCTCCACTTAAGTGTGCACTGGATGTTGAATGTGAAAATGATGGTGTTTGCCATGACACTCAGTGGGGGGCAAACTGCACCTGCCCTCCAGGATTCACTGGGGAAAGGTAGAAATTACACTCTATAAGATCTACACTCTCAGAAGTAAAGGTTCGAGAGCCGTCACTGGAGTGGTACCTTTTCAAAAGGTACAAATTTGTACCTAAAAGGTCCATATTAATACCTCAAGGGTACATATTAGTATCTTAAAAGTACAAAAGTGTTCTTCTTCAAAATTTTAGGTACTAATATATACTTTTGAGGTACCAATACGTTCTGAAAAGGTACCACCCCAGTGACAGCTCGCGTGCATTTATTTCTGAGAGTGTATGATACAACTCTCTTTATCAATTTGATAATAAGTACTGAATGTACAAATATTGGGGACTAAGTTTCTATATACATGTTTGTATGCATATTTTTTTCCCACAGATGTGAGAGAGAAATTAATGAGTGTGCATCAAGCCCTTGCCTAAATGGTGGATCATGTCTGGATCGCCTTAACCGCTTTCAATGTTTGTGTCCAGCAGGATTCAGTGGCCAGTTCTGTGAAACAAATGTAGGTACAAATAAGACGCACACTAGTTTAGACATGTTGAGTGTTACTTTAATAATTTGATCTTCTTTTTACAGAAACAGGCACAGCAAGATCATATACCATGGCTGGCGATAGCCGTTCCATTAGCATGTGGCTGCATCCTCTTAGTCGCCATTGGTCTCATTTTTATGTTAATGACTGCAAGAAAGAAGCGGCAGTCGGAAGGAACTTATTCCCCAAGTCATCAGGAAGTTGCTGGTGCACGTCTGGAGATGGACAGCATGCTGAAAGTACCACCAGAAGAGCGTTTAATATGAGTTAAAACAAAGAGGCTTTAATATTATTTGACTCTAATGGAGTTTTCCAAGACCACGTGGCATTATTGAGCCACAATGAGATCATCAAACAAACAACCTGAAGGTGCACTGTGAGAGGAAACTTGAAATTGGAGAATGGGAATGCATTAAATATGAATTAACTGTCATTATATGACTGTGGATGTTAACCAGAAACTCTTCCAGTTGACATTGGACTTAGTGATTCTTTACCTCATGGCATTATATGCCTTAACAGCTCTGACAAAGTGTCATACTGTAAAGGGGTAGGAAAAAAAAAAGTTTACATTCTCCCAGTAGCATTGATACACTAACAAAAAAACTTTCAAAAATAAGCAACTGAAAATAGTGTAATGAACAACATTTGAATGTACATGCTATAATACCCATAGCAAGATTGTTGTGCTAATTAGCTACTGTTCCTGCTGTAGGCGACACTGGATATGATAATCAACACAGACGAATGTGGCTTTATATTCATGCCAATGTGAAAAATTAGCCATCAGCTTTTGCAGGGGCGGGGTACAACTGAAGTTAGGTACTCTTTTATAACAATGCGTTTCTTAAAAAAATGATGGGCACTGCTGTTTTATCTATGGCACGGTTGCAATCACATAGTGTCAGAAATACCAATTTCAAATGACTAAAAACTGTTTACATACACTACCTGACAAAAGTCTTGTTGTCAGTCCCAGTTGTAAGAGCAACAAATAACTTGATTTCTAGTTGATCATTTGTAAAAGTAGCAGAAAGTCGATTTTTCAGATTAATCATCTCATGAACTGCATCACAATCATCACAAATACTGCATAAGACCTATGGGAACCTGCATGGATTCAAGATTCCCACAGATATCAGTCAAGTTTGGTGAAGGTTTGGGGTTACATTCAGTATGGGGCATGCGAGAGATCTGCAGAGTGGATGGCAACATGAGCAGCCTGAGGTATCAAGACATTTGTGCTGCAAATTCTTCAGCAGGATAGCGCTTCCTTCTCATACTTCAGCCTCCACATCAAAGTTCCTGAAAGCAAACAAGGTCAAGGTGTTCCATGATTGGCCAGCCCAGTCACTAGACATGAACATTATTGAGCATGTCTGGGGTAAGATAAAGGAGGCATTGAAGATGAATCTAAAGAATCTTGATGAACTCTGGGAGTCCTGCAGGAACGCTTTCTTTGCCATTCCAGATGACTTTATTAATAAGTTATTTGAGTCATTGCAGAGATGTATGGATGCAGTCCTCCAAGCTCATGGGAGTCATGCACAATATTAATTCTTTTTTCACTGCAGCATGACTTTATATTCTATACTGTACATTATTTCTGTTCAGTGACAAGACTTTTGTCTAAACAAAGTCAGATCTTACTGTCCTAATTAAATAATTAAAAATCAAGGCATGATTATATTTTATTTTAATAAAATAAGCGTAATCTAGAGGATAATCAATATGCCTTTCATTTAAACCACATTGATACCAAATGATCAACTAGAAGTCAAGTTATTAATTGTTGTTCCTAAAACTTGGATAGGTGACAAGACTTTTGTCAGGTAGTGTATTTTACATAGTGTGTTTTCCGTATGCAGTACTGCTACTTATGTTTGGTAAAAAGCTCTAAGAGAATTTAGAGTCCAAAATTTAAGCTAAAACTAGACATACAGACTGTTATTTATATATATATATATATATATATATATACATATACACACACAAACACACACACACAAACACACAAACTATCTGGTGGGACACTTATGGTTTTAATAATTAAAAAGTCAAAACACTAGCATAGGACTTGTTAATATGCTATAAGAAGCTAACCAAACGTTAAATCAATGTCAGTGTGCTAAAAACCTCAACAATAAGGTAAAACGTGCAACACATGCTAACAATATCCTGCACTAGTTTTAAAACATGCTAACAACAAAGCTTAACAGAAGTATGCTAACGTGCTAAAATTGCAGCATGACAACAATGTGCTACCGGTTAACAACATGCTATGATATTTTTAACAATGTATTAAAACAATCTAACAATGTTAAATATATACAAGCAGCATGGTAAAATGTATGCTAACAATGATAGTAAAGCGTTTAAACATGCTAATACTAAGATTAAGTATATTACTATAAACATGCTAGCAATGTGCTAAAACATGTTAGTAGCATAATAGCAACATGATGAAACAACATGCTAGCAACAATCTATCATAAATCTCAATGTTTAACATTTATTCAAAACCAATTAAAACATTGAGATGTACACTAAACAACTTTTAACACCTTAAACTCCTGACGTTGTCTTATAATTAAGGTAGTTTCAACAAAATGTGATTGCAGCATACCTTTCTTTCTTCGTATGAGTCTACTATTGGGGGGGGGGTCTTGTTACTGTTTGACAATCAACACACATAAATGTTTTTTAGGAGTGTGTGACTATACACCAGTATGATATTACTAATAACATACATCAATGTAAACCACCACCATTTATACACACTTACCTCAGCGTACATGAACTGGGAAATAAAATGTAGCCTGTGTATGAAGACGGAAAAAAAGAGATGAGAGATAAACATAAGAACAAACCCTTGCTGATGCCTAAATGCTGTAAAAACTGAGCGCGCTCAGTCCTGTATATTTTGTAAATTGTGATTAGAAGTTGTTTTCTCACCTGTCACATATCAGTCTGTCTTACTTTGTATGAATGCATAGGAGTGACAAACGTCTATACAGTACATTGTGGGCTACAACATCAATTAGGAATATTTTTTATGTATATATGTCTGTAAAATAAACGTGTTTGAATGTGTAAAGAGAGTAAAGATTGAGTGGATTATTTTCTTTTACTTATTACGGCTGGGCTGATAAATGATATTATATCGAATCGCGATAAAAATGTATCTCAATAACAAGAAGCGCTGAACTTTTTTCCTCTATATTAATCTACGCCAATCACACAGCAGAAATGTGCAGAAATGGGAATCTAAAAGCGTGCTGATGTTAGAGATGTACCGAATTTTCAGCCACCGAAAATTTTACGGCCGAAAACAAGTTATGCTATTTAATGGACCTTCTAATTTTTTGTGGCTCAAGTTACTCTTTTAAATCTGAAAGCATTAAAACGTGTACCAAAATATATATTGTTATCATTCAATATGGAAAATAATTATCGAGATTGCATTTTTGCCATATCGCCCAGCCCTACTTATTATTTTTATTTTTATTGTTTTAACAAAAGGTAAAACTTTTTATTCATATTAGCCGTTAATTTGCAAACAACAGAATTTGGGGAAGCCTGAAAACGCAAAGTTCTGAAATTAGATTCAAATTCCATTTTACGATGTTTGCATTACATTAAAAAAAAAGTTAAAATAATAACATCATGATCAAAACAGCAATGGTGGGACATGCAGTGGGTATGTAAAGTATTCAGACCGCCTTACATTTTTTACTCTTTGTTATGTTGTAGCCATTTGCTAAAATCATGTTCACTTTTGAATGGCCCAGCCAGAGCCCTGACTTATATCCAATTGAGCATCTCAGGAGAGACCTAAAAATAGCTGCCCACCAATGTTTACCATCCAACCTGACAGATCTGGAGTGAATCTGCAAGGAGGAATGGCAGAGGATCCCCAAATCCAGGTGTGAAAAACTTGTTGCATCTTTCCTAAAAAGACTCATGGCTGTATTGGATCAAATGTGAGCTTCTACTAAATACCGAGCAAAGGGTCTGAATACTTAGGACCATGTGATATTTGTTTATTTTTCTAATAAATCTGCACAAATCTCAACAATTCTGTGCTTTTTTTGTCAATATGGGCTGCTGTGTGTATATTAATGAAGGAAGAAATGAACTTAAGTGATTTTATTATATTATCAAAACATACGGTAGGTACAGAAAGAATTCAGCCCCCTTAAAATTTTCACTCTTTGTTACATTGCATCCATTTGCTAAAATCATTTAAGGTCTTTTTGTTTCCTCAATGTACACACAGCAGCCCATATTGACAGAAAAATACAGAATTGATGACATTTTTGCAGATTTATTAGAAAAGAAAAACTGAATAATCACACGGTCCAAAGTATTTAGACCCTTTGCTCAGTATTTAGCAGAAGCAACCGTTGCATCTAATACAGCCATGAGTCTTTTTGGGAAAGATGTAACAAGTTTTTCACACCTGGATTTGGGGATCCTCTACAGTTCTGTCAGGTTGGGTGGTAATTGTTGGTAGTCAGCTCTCTCCAAAGATGCTCAATTGGGTTTAATTCAGGGCTCTGGCTGGGCCATTAAAAATGAACTTAAATGATTTTAGCAAATGGCTCCAATATGGTAAAACATGCTAACAATGATAGTATGTTTTAAAACTTTACTATTACTAAGATTAAACATACTAGGAACATGGTAAAATATACTATAAACATGCTAGCAATGTGCTAAAACATGTTAGTAGCATAATAGCAACATTATGAAACAGGTTATCAACATGCTGACAACAGGTCTTTTCAAAGATGCTCAATTGGGTTAATATCAAGGCTCTGGCTGGGCCATTAAAAATGAACTTAAATGAGTTTAGCAAATGACTCCAGTATGGTAAAACGTATGCTAACAATTAAAGTAACATTTTAAAACATGCAATTAATAAAAATTAAACATACTAGGAACCTGGTCAAATATACTATAAACATGTTACCAATGTGCTAAAATGTGTAAGTAGCATAATAGCAACACGATGAAACAGGTTAACAACATGCTAGCCACAGGTCTCTTTAAAGATGCTCAATTGGATTTAAATCAGGACCCTGGCTGGGCCATTAACAGAAAAATAACTTTCATTTTTCTTTCATTTTCTTTTAAATCATTTTAGCAAATAGCGCCAACATGGTATATATGACAATATAACAAAAAGTGATACAATTTAAGAGGGTCTGAATACTTTCTGTATCCACTGTATGTGTAAAGACATGTACTGTAGCCTTTCTTCCCAAAATCGTCATCTACTGGCCTGGCATACATAATTCAGCATTTTTTGTCATTGTATTAGTAGGCACATTTTGCAATGCTGTTTTCTGCATGTCAAACTTTTTAAAACACAATTTTAAAAACCTGTTTAAATGTACAATATAATCATTACCAGTGTTTTAGTTTTTGTAGTAGTGGTCCCTTGTTAACAGGAATTACATTTAAAAAATTACCCACAATAGGCAAAATCTTACAAATATTATAGATGTTTTAAGGCTGTAAAACCCCTCACCACACATTTTATACCCTTTCCTTAGACAACCATTGACCTTTTCCCACTTTACTCTCGTTTAAATACTCAAAGTTCAAACCTTTGTAGAAAAATAAGTCCAGTATTATAGAATGAAACCAAAGATCAAAAGCATTTCCGTAATGGCGCCCTAGTGCCACGTAACTTCAACCTTTAACATGTGCAGAAGTCTAACTTTTTGAATGATGGTTAGCATATTCCTCTGCCTTTTGGGTGCTACAGCAGGTGCCTTTGACGGTGCAGAACGTTTCGTCGACATTGTGGGGGGAAAACTTGCAAACGTACAGTACAGCACTTCAGAGTCACACTGCTAGCGATCAAAGATTTATGTAAATTTGGCAAGCTGAACGCATTCTGTACTGTACAGGAGACACGGCACGGAGGAGATCGATTGACAATGGTCTACAGCCAGTCAGGATGCAGAACACAAATCAGGACGCAATGAGTTGTAGAAAAAAGCATGTCAAATTGCACAAAAAAAATCTGCGAAACTTTGAGGGTGCGAAAAGTGAACAGTGTTATAGCGAGGGACCACTGTATTCTTAAAAACACTGGTAATGAGAATACACAAATGGGAGCAAAACAAACTTCCAGCTCACCACTTTCACAGGAACATACTGTGCTTTTTAATTATGGCAAACAAATAATAACCTCCAAATAAAAATCAAAAAGTGCAAGATGATAATAAACAGGATATGAGTTCACATTAGGATACATTCAAAGAGAAACATAGTATTTTTACACATACAAAAAAATGCATTTTGATAATACCACCACCTTGCTTACCATTCCAACTGACAAAACCAAACCTGAAAGCATCCGGTCAAAATACAACAGATTCTATAATGTTTGTTGAATCCATGCTAGCAATACTTTCAAAGCTTGTTCAACCC
>CAIGQZ010032312.1:20858152-20878980 GCA_903798205.1 Danio tinwini
TTAAATTTAACTTAGATATTTTATACCCAACAGTTGGGTTTGTCCATATGTCAACCCAATTTGGAGTGTTGTCATGTTTGCCGGTTAAATCATGGGGGAAATATCACAGGTTCGGTTCATCTGAAACTTTTAAAACAAACAAAAAATACCTTTTCTCCTGCAGTTCAAACTATAAAGATTATTTTCACAGAATAATTTCAATTACAGGACCATTCCAAGTCTACTTTTGTCATTTTTAAAGTAGAACTTGATATACTCATGAGCAATTTGAAGCTTTGTGTTTATCAAACTTAAAATTGAACGTGCATTTTGCACTTGTGTAGTAGCTTCCATTTTCTTATTGAACTTTCAGTATGAATTATTCACCAGGAAAAGTGACTGCTGTACCACTTGTGTATCAACCTAACAGTCCATGTCAAATGCAGAAATCAGTTTGAACGTTAAGACAAAAGTTTAACCAAAACATCATAACAACCCATGCTGTAAGACTAGAAATACAAAACCAACTGCTCTGAACTTCCACACATACACACAAACTCTCATTTAAGGCCCATTTTGTAAGGTGATCTAAACGGATAAACTAATAGGAAATGTGGTCTTTCTAACAGCTCTACGGGATATACATATGTTCAAGAACACTTTAGTAACACAAATGACATTATTTCATCTTTAAATACGACAATAAACCAGAGAAGAGACACCAATTCACTCCCTGATACTCCCTGACATGGACCGAAAAAATAATGTTTTGGATTTGAGTGTTTGGTTGTACACAATTCATTTCCATGTCAAGATCTGCACAAACAGTGTTCTTCTACTTGCAAGTCTCGGACAGAATTATAGCAAAGAAAATGGCATCAAACAAAGGTCCTGCAACACCAATTGTGTATAGTGCTGAACTAATCCCAATAAACAGGCACAGTCTATGACAAGAATACCAGCTGTTAGGATTCACTTTAACACACTTAGCAGTATGCATGTTTAAAAAGCACAAAACAGCTCTATTAGAATAAATAGCCATAATGAAGAGAGCATGGCAGTAGCAGATTCAATGGAAAATAGTAGTGCTAAAAAGAAGGATGCTGATTGGTCACTTTATGAAAGCTGTAAGTCTATCATGTGATGCACGGAATAAAAGGAGATTTCAAAATACACGGCTAATCAAAGCAAGTGGACAATATGCATTTAAACTAAACTATTGTGAACCCTGTTCGAGAAGACCAAATCGAATACTTTCAGACTGACTAAAATCAGAGGTAAAGCCGGGACCAGTGTGGGCATGACACGTTTTTAATTTAAAACCCCTTAAGCACAGTCTTGAGCAGTTTGGTTAATTTAATGACACTTTTTTTTTGTTGAGAGCTAATGCATGAAATGTATACGGCGTGTTTGACCTCTAAAATATCTCGATTCAGACCTCTAGGGGGCAGTGTTTTGTTCTGCTACAGGGCTGATTACTTTGACCGATCTGAGTTCTAACATTCCGTAGTATATAGCGAGTAGCATATAGTTTGAACTTGGGAACATGTAGTTCAGTATGCATTATAGTAGGTGATAAGTTATGTAGTGCAAATATGAAGTACACACCACAATCCCTACATGTCGTATGTAATGTGTATTTTAGAGTGGAATATGTAGTATGCTCAATAAATGTATTCAAGTGCATTATGAACGCCAATTTAACAATGGTTTGTACAAGAATGTGAATGTTGGAGTACAATGGTTTGAATTAATGAGCCTAGGGTTAAAAAAGCAAGCTTATTAAAACAGCACTGAAATGATGTGCAGTTACCGCCATAAAAGCAATAATGTCAGTCTAGTTGCTAATAGTAGGATTTGGGACATTATTGTATGGTATATTTAGTACTGTAGTCTGATTCCTTTGGGAACTACGCTGCTAGCTACAGAAAATACAGTGAATCACTATATTAGGAAGATAACAGTGTAAAACTTTTAGAGCAACATGGTTCATCCTGTTGTTATGGGAAATGCTTCAATAGCATCAGTGTGCATAAGGCTAAGTGTGTGAGCTAGGCGCACAAAAAAGCACAACACACTCTGGGGAGGAGGAAATGTCCAACAGTGCTTTCAGGCCCCTAGGGGGCACAGTCTTAAATACCCACTGGCTATAAATGTGTAGTCCCTCACTGGTTGGTAGCAGCAGTAGAGGAAAATTATGGGCAGAGCTAGTCGAAAGTTTCCCATCTTCTCCGCAAGTCCTCCACCTTCTTTTTAGGGGGCGTGGCCGTTATTGTTGGTGTAGTTGTCATGGTAAGAAGGTCACTAAATGGGTCAATGGGTGCGTCTGTGGAGACTTGCACAGGCTGGGCTAAAGTAGCCTGAGCAGATGAGTCTAAGAGGGTTGAGAGAGATCCACTACTGCTGGAGGATGGAGGAACACGTCCAATGGGCCACGCTCCTCCAGTTGGGGTCACACCCACAGTGGATGCCTGATTAAATACTGCGTATGGACTGGCTGAGGCGGGGAAGTAGTTGGCACCTGGGGGATTCATGAAGGCTGGGGTGAAAGGGTTACCTGGGACAACAGGACTATAGTGCCTTTGAGGTGGGTACTGTGGTGTTTGGGTGAAAGGGTTCATAGACACTGGATGGGGGAAGTTGGCAAGGTTTGGGGGGTTCGGTCTAGGAGGTACAGGAGGTTTAGAAAGGGATGGGGTGGCCTCATCCTTCGTTGCTCCACACAAAGGGTCCAACAAGCTAAGTAAGTCTTGCTCCTGTCCCTCATTTGGCTCATTGGTCTTCAACAGGTCCACCTGAGTTTGTGCTTGAGGAGACATATTTAAGGCCTGCCGAAACTCCTGCCCTCCAGCAGATACTCCTGCTTCCTTGTCACTGGCCTGCTTAACCCCGCGCAGCAGGGTCACCGCTGGAGCCAACACTGCACCTGGTTCTGGTGTTTTCCGACCTTGGGGACGAGGGATTGTAATGCAAGCTCCTTCTGACTTTTCTGCACAAGGATTTGAACTCTCCTTGCTGGATGGGCGCACATCAGAGGGTTCTAAGGGTGGAACAGAAAGAGGTCTCTCCCAGGATGGTGACTCCCGGCCAAGCAAGGTGGATGGGTCTTCCCTTTGACTCCAGAGCTTGCTGTATGGATTGGTAGTTTTAAGCACGGGAAGTGTGCGTGTGCGCTCACCAGAATTTAGTTCCATCCGCTGGAGAACAAACAATTAAAACAGGTTTTAGGACAGAGAAGGGAAATCCACACATTTGAGTAGAATAATACTTTAGTAAAGTGTTTCTCAAATCTGATCTTGAAGACACAAGCAATACACATTTTAGATGTCTCCCATATAACCCAATAAAGTCAGGTCTTGAAGTCTCTACTAGTGAGCTCATGTGTTTAATCAGTTGTCCTTACAAACAAAGAGTTTCAAATTGTCTACTGTTTGTGTGTCTTCAGGAACAGGGTTGGGAATCACTGGGAATCTAGGGAATCTCTTATGCATTTAATTGTAGCTGTCGCTCCCAAAACTTTTCAGTGGTTACGGCGCCTAACCTGGTAGTTGAAGTTGACATTTTGTGGGTCTGCTCGAAGCTCCTCCAAACTTCTTGCAGATATGAGGGTAGAGTGTGTGCTGTGAGAGGGTTTTGTGGTATTTGTGATTTCAGTACATTCTGGTTTCCCCTGTTGATTACGGAAGGCATCCTGCAACAGGCTCAGGTCAGAGAATTTGTCTAGCACAGGACTGGATGGAGCAGTGTTACCTTGGTATCGCTCCCCAACCTCCACACCTTCTTCAACAAGCTCTGCCTCTTTCAGAGACCTGTATGGCTGAGGCCTAAGTCACATACACAAACAAAAACAAGTATGCACACAACATCCACGCCACAAAACAGACAATCAAGCACACACAACGCACAACACATGCACAAACAAGCACAGACGCACATTATAATTTTCATGTTAGATGAAGTGCTATTGAAATAGGCAGATATGATCAACATAATCAAGTCACTTTATGTGAATAGCTGCAGTTTATGCATGAAATCTAGGCATGCATTAAAGGGGATTTAAATCAAAATGAAAGACAAATCTGACAGGCTGCGGCATAGCCAAATAAAATAGCATAAAGCTGCCCCCAAAAAAGCATTTGGACAGTTCTCACACATGGATTTTAAAATAATGAACATTTTAAAGGGGGGCTAACTGATAATCAAATACTCTGTACAATCCTGTATTATATGCATAACTTTAATACTACACATGGAGGTTGACAGGAGGAGCATTGCAATTTTCTAGCAAAAGTCTAGATATGTCAAAAATATGAATGTTTGATTTTTATGATTTTGTACAGAACAATCTGTGTGACCAAGAGTGACCAAGGCCCAATCCCAATTCTTTTTTTGTACCCCTACCCCTTCGCCCTTGAAACAGAGTGTGAAGGGGAAGGGCTTCAAAATTTACCCCTAAGAAATGGGATACCACTACAGCACCTCCACACGTTATCATATGACATTGCGATCTCTTGCTTAATATGAGATCGACGATTGCAACTGCTATAGTTATTCCAGTTGCATTATTTTTTGGTATTTATCTTCAGGAAATCACTAAAGACAACGATATCATGTTATCATAGCGATATAATGTGGCAATAAGAACGTAACTATACTGTGCAATTACACTGTGGCCATATTCGTCTATGAATTAAACACAAGATAACATTATACCAGACACTGTAAAAAGGTAATTCCCACTCACCAGACTTTTCTGACAGGGTATTCGAGTGTCAGATTTTAAAGTATGCTGTGGGACTACTATACAGGAGTTATTATTATGAATTATAGATAGCTGTTATATATAATACATACATACATACATACATACATACATACACACACATATATATATATATATATATATATATATATATATATATATATATATATATATATATACACACACATATATACACATATACATATATATATACCAGAAATCACCAAACTTGTTCCTGGAGGTCCGGTGTCCTGCAGATTTTAGCTCCAACCCTAATCAAACACACCTGAACAAGCTAATCAAGGTCTTACTAAGTATACTTGAAACACCCAGGCAAATGTGTTGAGGCAAGATGGAGCTAAACCCTGCAGGGCACCGGACCTCCAGGAACGAGATTGGTGACCCCTGATATATACTAAACAAATTCAAAGACACCCATGTTGTATATAGGCACAATCCCAATTCTACCCCTTAGCCCTTCCCCTTCCCCTTTTTTTTGCACGTTAATGTTAATAGGTAGGGGTGTCCCAATTCACTTTAGCTTGAAGGCGTAGGGCTAAGTGAAGAGGCTAAATAGCCCTTGAAACTGAGATTTTTCAGGACCACACTTGAAACAAGGGATACAAAAATTTCACAGAATACACCATCTACAACGGCAGCATGGCTGCACACGGAACTAAGGAGATCCACAAATGAGTATTTTTTGTCATTATTACTAATTTTTACAAGAAATTAGCATATGTTTCAATGCATTTAGAATGGCGTTCATGTTGTACCGCTTATTATTATCTATAATTCATAATAAAAACTCTAAAGTCTAGTGGCTAGGAATGAGGAATGTTTTACAGCGTCTGCTTTAATGTTAATGTTGTTTACGTGTGTTTAGATGAATATGGCCACAGTGTAAATGCACAGTCACAAGTTTATTGCCACATTATATCGTTATAAAAAACATAATATCGTTGCCTTCAGTAATTTCCTGAAGATAAATACTAAAAAATAATGCAACTGGAATAACTACAGCAGTCAACGTCGATCTCATATAAAGTAAAGGAGATTGTGATGACATATGATGACGTGTACAGGTGTTGTAGTGCTGTCCCATTTCCTAGGAGTAAAATTTGAAGCCCTTCCCCTTCACAATCTGTTTCAAGTGCTAAGGGGAGGGGGTAGAGGTAAAGAAAATTAAATTGGGATTGTGGTTAATGTGTCCAAATTCTTCTTGGGGGCAAAACATCGCAATTATATACTAGCAGACTACTAGACATAAAAAGAAAACCGTTTGAACAGAGACCATTCAAAAGGAGCAGAAAGCAGGAAGTGTTCAGGAAAAGCAGCAATGGAGTCGTCATCCTGAGACAGCTCATCACCCGAAGAGTCCTCGCACAGAAACACTGTATAGTGACGAGTTGGACGCACGCAACTACAGCGTCAACACGCACACATACAGAAAGGCACAGCAGCAACATAAAAGAAAGAATAAACACAATTTGGCAAAGACAGAGAGACCCAAGTGTACAGTGTAGCCACACACAAACACACAGATCACACCCAGTGTAAGAGAGAGAGAACACAAGAGTGAAGGAGAGAAGGAAAGAGCAAGTGAGACATGCAATCACACAATCAAAACCACAACATTTTTAATGTTCTCATTTGTGTTTGATGGCTATTTGAGAGATAATGTAAAGTATTTGGGGGATAATGTACGATCAGCCAGCCACCTGTGTTTTTGTAAACTGAGACGTTATTCATATATTATATTCTTATTCTTATATAATCTTATATTATTAATTTGCTTTGACTTTTATCTTTATATTTTCAGTTTGATTCGTGTTTTGTGTATAGGGTTCATTGTACATGCTTGTCTTCCTTTTTTTTTGATTTTTCTAAATGGTTCTAATTTACTTTAAGTTAATTTGCTTTAACTTAATACCTAATCTGAACGTTCAAATGGTTGGCAAGGAAAAATTTAAAAGTGGAAATGTTTTAAGGCTTTTTATGTTATGTTTTAGGGTGTCACGGTGGCGCAGTGGGTAGAACAATCGCCTCACAGCAAGAAGATCGCTGGTTCAAGCCCTGGCTGAGTCAGTTGGCATTTCTGTGTAGAGTTTGCATGTTCTTCCCGTGTTCACGTGGGTTTCCTCTGGATGTTCTAGTTTCCCTCATAGTCATGACATGGGTGTATAGGCGGTATGGGTGAATTGAATAAGATAAATTGGCCGTAGTGTATGTGCGTGAATGCAGAAGTGTATGGGTGTTTCGCAGTGTTAGGTTGAGGCTGGAAGAGCATCCGCTGCGTAAAACATATGCTGGATAAGTTGGCGGTTCATTCCGCTGTGGCGACCCCTGATTAATAAATAGAGTAAGCCGAAAAAAAAATGAAATGAATGTTCAGTTTTATTCAAAAAACAAGATGATGTAGCAAACCCTATACAAAACACGAATCAAACTGACAAGTTTAAGGAAAAAGAATAATATAAGGGTGCTTTCATACCTGTAGATCGATTGTTTTGTTCTGAAAGGGGGATTAAAATTGTTACAATGTTTTTTTTGTTTGTTCTTGGTGCAGTTTGCTCCAGCGGCAAAGCGACAAGCGATGGTTCATTTTAAACGGAGAGTGAGCGACTTCCAGCCCCTCCGTCTATGTGAATGTGTCTAGCAATGCAACAAAGTTGAGAATCCTTCAACTTTATGCAAATAAAGAGCGACTCTCTTGAGCGACAGCCAGTAGGAGCACCAGTAGAGCTCACGTGATCTTCTCTCAGCTCGCTCAGAGGCCGGTTGTACTCTCCCTGCTGTAGACTTACAAACCCCTGCTTTTGCAGCAGGTGGCCACCCAGATAGACAGGCAGCTACAAAGTCGCTGCTAGTGTGAATGAGGCATTACATGGCAAAGTTTCTAAACGAACCACGTGTGAGTAAACTCTCCTTGCAGAGTGTCAGGGTTTATTTTTCCCAAGGATTCTGCTCAGCTGTCATACGTCGGTATTTTTTTATGATGTTGAGCAATAAGACATTATAAAAGGTGCCCTTTAATTTTGACACCCACAAACATCATCTCCAAATATAAATCAGAGAGACTTTCTCATACACAGCCTCATTTCAATTGTCAAGGGTTGTAAAAATCTATTGAATTAATCAACCTATTGAAGGGCACCCATGATGAAAATCATGCTTATTAAGCTGTTTCAATCAGTCATATTGAGGTGATATAAACACAATAAGTTTTTTTTTTCTGACATCAAAATAGCATCCAAATCCCTCCCATTTTGGGGCCCACCGTAACTTGACGTAGGAGTGCAGTTTCCCCGCCTACCGAATTGATTGACAGCTGCATATTAACATGTCTCTGTAGTAAGGCGTATAATCATATCAACAAGACAGGACGTGTGCAAAACAATCAGGATTAAAAGATCTGTTCATCTCGCTGTGATCATCAATCATCATCAAATTTGATCAAGAGTGAGTTTTACAAATGTAACACGTTTTTAAAACTGTGCATGTTTGTAATGAATTACAGCGATTTCCTTCAGCTTTACTTTATCACCACAGCCATGTGTCAGTACAATTATAAAAGTAGAAGCTTCAATCCCGATTTAATGTCCACAACCCGGGTTTATTTTATACATTAACATAACGGATATCCATACGGCAGTGGATATTAACGTGCATCCTGTCACATTTGCTGTGCTAAACGCGTGCACTGTCTGTGCGTGTGTCTGCCGTGTGTCCGCTGTGTGTGTGAACCTAATAACGTCATTGCGTGTGATAAAAGGGGTAAACGGTGCTCTTTAAAAAAAAAAGTTGGCTTAAATTATAGAGAGAAATAACAGATGAACCAAGACTGCAGTCAAATCATGAAGCGGATCAATGCTGATCTTTCTGTCGAGGTGTCAGTGCAGAAATTAACAAAACAATAGGCCTAATACGAAATATTATAAAACTGAAATATGGAAAAATATATCAGATGGTAATTTCAGTCAATTTTCCTAATGGATTATTTGTTAATATTTCAGCATGCTTTCACTTTCGTATTCAACATAACACACATTTACTGGTAGGAATGACATCCCGCCCTACTCTCTCTTCATATAGCCATGTATGCCTATTACATAACAGTAATACACTGTGATATAGCCTGTTTTGTTATTTCGTTGGATCATATTGCTTTCTCACCACAATCGATCCGGTTTAGAGTTTGTTTCAATCAAGCAAAGACCACCTCATTCATGCAGTTTTGGGACGATTGATTGGCGCGGATTTCGGTGTTCACATATGCCAAATGAAACGCTCTAACTGGGCAATCCAGACAGGTTTCGAAACAAACGTCTAGGTGTTAAAGCACCCTAAGACTATAACGACATATAGAGTAAATAATACCAAGACATTACTACCAGTCATTGGAAAAAAAAAAGAATAATGATCAGCAGGCTGCACATCATGGCATCTATTACAAGACTACAAATAATGGAAATAACAAACTCAACAATGATTTGAGTTTCAATTTTTGAAATATCGATTGGCTTAACAATTTCTGCTTTATAGTATTACCCAGTTAAACATTCTGCCAAATGCCGGTCCAATGTAACCCTATTAAACTCATATATTATTACCTATGTGAAACTACTTTTTTCACATGCAAAGCCACAACAAAGCAAGTTCTCACACCTAGCTTTTTTTTGTGCTTCTCTTCATAGTTTGAATGGACAAATTTAGCAGTCATTAAAAAAATTCTGACCGCTTAATACTTTTAAAATGAAGTAAAATATTCCACTGAGCCGTGCAATCAAAACCAGCTAAAGCACAAAGACTAATTGTCTGTTTGTTTGTGTTTCGCAAGAGCATGTGTGAGAAAGGTCGAGTATTTATGTAGTCTTACTGTTCAGGGCTTCCTTCAACACCAATGTTACTGCGAGGTCTCTTTGCCACCAATGGCCGAGGAGGTCGAGCCTGAAAACACACACACATGCACACGTTTTAAACACCATCCTAATGTCTTAAAGGGACATTCTGGATATGTTACATCCTTGTAGATGTCACTGTAGTCATTGTTAGGACAGAGGTCAACAGCTCTAGAAAGCAAGCGTTAAGAGGTCAAGATCCCTTCAAATGTAAACAGAAACACAGAAATAAGACCAGGAAAGTGGTAGCCAAAGGAAAGCAACCATTAAAGCATCCCAAACTGTTAGAAGCCCCTAGAATTCAAACAAAAAATATCCCTGTGTGGGTTTTTATTATATAATATGATAACATCAGTAACATCACACAAACAAGAGTTTGTTTTACGCGAGCCTGATGCTGACAAAGAAGTAAATATTGAGCCAGTTACATTTCAGACATGCTGTTTTCTTTTCCTTTTGGCAAAAGAAAATAGTTAAAACAATCCAGAGCAGAACATGTGTGCATCAGAGAGCAGCACTGTAGTGTTTTGCTCCTAAATGAATAATTTTCTGAATGAATGTTTTAAGTCAATGATTCAGTGATTCATTCAGAAACATGGATTTGTGTCAAAATGAATAAGCTATTCTGAACCAATTGCTTGAATCATTCATGTATATTAGCACTGTTATATTTATCAAGAAACTAGCCAGGGGTGTGTTTCCCAAATAATGAAGTAATTCACGACTAAACTACCATAGTACGAATCATTGTTTGGGAAAAGAACATTGTACGACAGGGTTTCTGCAGGTTTTACCGAGATAAGTCTTTTTAAGACCATTATGAATGAAAATTTAGACCCATAGAGGACTAAAGGCTAAGGAATTTTTTCAAATGGCCCAGATGGAAAAGATTTGTATCTGCCCTACCAAAAATATTATAATTGAATTCATTTAATAATACAATAATACATTAATAATAAAAAAAATTAATATTTTTTATTTTATTTCTTAGCAAAATGTTTAATACTCTTTGAAAACAAGCAAACTCTAGTTGTATCCTTTTTTCCCCAACATTAACTTTCTTTAAAATAAAAAAAAATTATTTAAACAAATGTTTTAAAAGTTTTAAAAACTATAATAAACTAAATCTATGCACAACAATCAGTCCAGGTCGGTGTCCTCAGCAGTAAATAAACAGAGCACTTTTAAACAAATGTTATTGTAAGGACATTAATTTAACCATTATGGTAAAGTTGTTAAATTAAATATTTTAAAAATTACCTTTTTAAATAAAAAGTTTAAAAAGTTTTATTGAGATAATTGTTGGTGATTGTATGGGTTTTGGCCAGATTGGGTAGCAATACATGAACAAAGGAAAATCAGAACTGGTTTAAAAAAAGATGTAAGAACTACAACACAATATTTCAGTAAATTTAAGACTTTTTAAGGCCTAAAATATGGATTTTAAGATTTAAGACTTTAAGACGCTACAGAAATAACCTGGACAAGTGTTTCCCAAAACCGTAGTTGCTATATCTCAGATCCAACGTTTAAACCATGTTAGTTACAACGTAAAACGTCCATGATAACGCTCTAAATGGGGCAGAGTAAAAACTTCTTTGGAGAAAAAAAAACTAAATTTTTTGTGCAAATTATATTGTTTTACATGCACACACATTTTGTTTATCCAATATTAGGCTAGTTTTGGTAAAAACATGCACATGCACATGTAAATGGCACAAATAGGGGCTATGTTTCCTTTACAAACATTATAGAGAACATTACATATTCTACTTTAAAACATAAAATCACTTACAAAAAGCTAACACTTATTCTAATCTCATATATAAATTGTTAATGGTTGTAATTTACAGTAGGCTATTTATTAAGAAATGAAAAAAATCCTACATAATAATAATTATTATTTTTAATAGTAGTAGTATTTTTTATTATTATTCATTTATTATGATGACGTAGGATATTGTTTATTTATTTTTGAAAAGTCTACTTTTACTACTGACACTAAAATCACTGCAGAAATGTTCTAACCAATAGGCCCATCTCACTTAAAGTAGGCTACAGATATATTTCTTAATAAATAGCCTACTATAAATTAAAACCATTAACGTATGCTATATATTTAGTTTTCACAAGCTTTCGAGGCGTAACATAAATTCCGCTTTTAAATAATAGGTCACCTATAGCTTTCGTCATGAACCACGGCTGCATTCAGAATGGTATAAAGGTTTTCAAAGTGCACTGCAAAGGCAGAGCAATTGTAAACATAAATATCACTAAAACTGAACTGTAAAAAAATGCTTGGAAAGCAAATTACACCTAAGATGGCTTTAAAGTTTTTTTTTTTATTATTCCAAGTTTAAATGATGGAATGTTCTAAATGAATGGGACATAGGGGGGATAACTGGGAATAGAACACAGCCAGGAACTATGCTACTAACTACAACTCTAGAGGTGTAGTTGCAAGTGTACAAGTTTGCGACGCAGCTTGCAAATGTTCATTGGAACGATAGATTTGGAAAATGCCAAATCAACAAACTATGTCTGCAATGACGGAACTTGCAATCTTAGTTGGCTAACGATGGTTTTCGGAAACACACCCTAGCACAAAAACAAGCACTCAGAGGCAAAAAACACTATTTTTGGTTAATGTACTGGCATAGTTGAAGTTACTAAGAACATTAATTAAACCTATACTGCACTAGACATTAAGAACACTACAAAGATTGCAGAGCTTTTTCTCTCCAAATGTTTTGTTCACATTTAAAGGATTTTAAAGTATTAAAGCACACTGTACATACAGTATAACCGAACTAGGGTTGTCATGATACTGGAATTCGGTACCAATTAGTACTGAAATTTCAAAGACGTACATTTCCTGCAAACATTTGAGTGCTGTGGAGCACGTTCTTAAACACTGCTGATTTACTATTGTTTTTCATGTGCTCAACAAAAATGGCTGTGATTGGCCATGAAGGTCATCAGCTCACCGAACTCACCGCTGTTTACTGAGTGTAACCACAGATACATGGACACTGGAGCATTTTAAAGCCACGATTCATCAGCGGATCACTCGTAAGTCAGCTTATAGACAAACCAGCTGATCGACATGACTTTGAAATGCTCCAGTGTCCCTGTACCTGTGGTGAGTTTGGTGAACTGATGACCTTCACAGCCAATCACAGTCATTTCAGTTGCGCATGTGAACACAATGGCAAATCAGCGCTCTTCAAGAACGTGCTCAACAGCTCTCAAATGTTCATGGGAAATGGATGTCTTTAAAATTTCAGTATCGATTGGTATCGAATTCCAGTATTGTGACAACCCTAAACCGAACATGCACATAAAAACAGATAAATAAACTTGACTTAAGCCCAGAAGAGCCTGATCCCAGAGGAAAATAGTTTTTTGTGTGTGGTAGGAAGAAAAGTGCAAACACACAACAAGCTCATCCATGTGTATGTGTGTGAGTATTAATCTGTAGATCACACACATGCGCGCGCACACACACACACACACACACACACACACCCACACACACACACACACACACACACAGACTTCTGTCAGAACACACAGATAGAACACACTCCCAGTGCAGCAGCCAGGCCAGAGGGCACAGGTGAGCTCAGGTCAGAGGTCAGGCAGGAGAGTGCTGTACTCACTGGTCGTATGCTGCGTTGTAGTTTGGAAGGATGGGGAAGAGGGGGGCGCTGTGGCCGCATGGGCCGTGGGGAAGGTGACCGCTCATTCTGTGCACACACACACACTTTTATTTGTAAATATTGATTTCCTTCAAACACCACCTAAAATCCCAAATACACTCACGGCAAAGGTGTTTATGTGCTTTGTAAGGGCTTACTCACACTTTGCTATCTGAACCGTGCCCAGGCCGTTTTCCGGATCATTTGAGAAGTGTGAGTGCTCTGAATTGGACTCAGTCACGGTTCACTTGGGCGGCCCTGGCCCGGTTGGAAGACGTGGGCCCAAGCGCGGTTCACTTGGGCTCAGGTGCGGTTTGCTTACAGTGTGAGTGCAAAGCGTGCCTGAGCCCGAAACTGAAAGCGAGACGTGACTTTTAAGGGACTGTTTGATATGGAATAATTAATTATTCGTACTGTTCAATGAACGCAGATTATTAAAGACGTAAACTACACTACACCACAGCTGCGCCTTCAGCAAATCTCCTAATTCCTGCAGCACGAGGTCTTAATGATTGTTTATAAGCGTCAAAAGTGGCTGATCTGTTCGGCGAAATATTTGACTGCGTGTCACCGCATATCAAAGGACCTAAACGATATAACTAAAGAAATCTCCTGTGCTGAGCGAGAGCGCTTACTGAGCAGTGCATCATCGATGATGTAAGCGCACCCAGGCCCGAATGTAATGTGAGTGGGGGTCGTCGGGGGAGACGGGAGGGGGGACAAGCGTACCTTGGCCCAGTTCAAGGCAACTGTACATAGTGTGAGTACGGCCTAAATTTAAAATACCTGAGTAGTGGTAATAGTGTAAGCAAACATCCCATTGCTGAAAGCTATGTTTAGATGAGTGTGTAAATAAAGGCAATACCCAACATTTTTAAAGGACAAATCCAGAATTTTAAATAATACCAATAAAATAAAATACCAATAAGAATAAAATATAATATATAATTCTAAAATAAATTTTAGAATAAAATACACTATATAATAACTAAATGTGGCATTTCAATAAGAAACCCAGAGACAAAACAAGATTTGAGCAAACATCCCACTGCTGAAAGAATGTTTAGACGAGTGTGTAAATATTAGGATGGCCATACATGACATTTTTACAGGACACATCCAGGATTTTAAAACATACCAACAAAATCAAACACTCATGTGAAATAATTAACCAAAGATTTGATTTAAAAGATTAAAGAGATTTTTTTTTCTAATAAAATACACTATATAATAATTAAATCAGACATCTCAATTAGAAATCCCAGAGCAAAATACAAGGAAATACTGAGAAGTAACAAAGAAAAATTATGAAATAAATAAATATATAAATAGAGTTAGTAAAATACATAAAGAATTTCACACTAAAACAAAAACTGCTTAACATCCCAGATACACTCCCGGCAAAGCTTTTTTGTGTGTGTGTTTTGTTTAGGGTTAGAAAGAAGTTTGAAATACCTGCTAATACTTTTAGCAAACATCCCATGAATATTAGAGTCACCATACCTGACATTTTATTGTACAGGACACATTCAGGATTTCTATATTGCAAAAAAAATAAAATAAAATAAAAACGATCATTGTATGTCATCTATAAGAAAGACCAGACAGCTTTTTATACTTTTGAATCCCTCTCATTTTTTGTTGTTATAAAGCAAATTGCTTTAAACAAACCCATATAATTAATCTGTGTATTTGCATGACTTCATGGCAACATTCTCTTTAAATCCTTTTAGATCTGTCTTTCAGATGAGATGTTAAACCGAGCTCCTGACTAAGAATGCACCGATCCCGATACTTGGATCGGATATCGGTTCAATATTGCATATTTTTGCTGGATCGGGTATCAGCCAGCTGGTACTGATCCAAATCCGATCATGCGATTGCGCAATATTCTGTGGAATTTATAAGCCAACAAAGCCACAAAGGTAGCCTATTATAAGGCATTAGAATGTTGTCATGTAGGCCTACTATATCCTAAATGTTCTGAAGCCATTCTATAGTTTAATGTGAAGCACAGATAAATGTTCAAGTGATTAAATTCATGTTCAGTTCAGCGCGTCCTGCCGCTGTGCCTGTCAATCACTCTCCATTCACTCACAATTCAAACTGCGTGTGGCATTCATGACAACTCGAAAAACTCTCCAAGAATATTTTTTCCTGTTAATGGGTGGAGAAATGCATTTAGTTTTGCATTAAATGGCTTAATTTTGACCTGCAGTATGGAGTTCATAGCTGATTTTTAAATCATGTTGCGCTGTGTCTGTTAAGTTAGATTAGCAGATCGCATTTCCAATACTGGAGTAGAGAGGGTTATTACATGCTCTTCACACACAAAGTAGGCCTATCTGAAACTTTAAATTAGAAAAGGCTCAATAATACTCTGGACAGATCCTCAACGTACTGATTTCTTCCCTTTCTACTGTTTTGGAAGTGTCTACAGATACCGGAGGGCTGCACACTGTGTCTCAGTGATGCAAGCTCGTCATTCACACGCCGGCTGCGCAGACGAGATGTGTGCTGCTCCGTAAGATTATTCTTACAATAAGTTTGTTCTCTCGTCCTTGCAACTGAGTTTATTCTACCGAGGGAATACTTTCAGTGCTCTGAATAGTTTATAATGCCTGGCTCAATAATTAACGTAGTTGATTAATTAAAAAAGTGAAACTGACGGGCGCAATATCAGGGTTTCTGCAGATATCGTAATGTCAAATTTAAGACTTTTTAAGACCTTTTTAAGACCATTAAGTATAAAATTTAAGACCTATATCACAATATCAAAAACACACAAACACATAAAGAGAAAATACGAAATCACAAAATTAGTGGTAAAATAAATGTATTCAAATTGAACAGTACTAAAGACAGGTTGGATACACCATTGAACTACATAAAAAACAAACGAAAAAAACATCTTAAGTCTGATTTACACTTTTGCCTGGCGCCACATCGCTCACCTCACAAAACTGACGAGGCTTTTATACTTGACGCATTCGCCATTGAGATAATCTTTTAAATGACAGGGGGCGGTCTAAAAAACAGACAGTAAAATCAGACGGATAAAGAGAAGTAGAAAGTTTCCGGAACTGGTCATATCATTAATATCATTCAAGAAAATTGTTTTTATTTTTTTTATAATTTGTTTTAAAGATTTTTATAACCATTCAAGATTTTAAATCAATTTTTTTTTATCTAAATGATGCATCACATGACTTTTGTTCATATCTTGGACAGTTCTACCTATTAAAGTTTAATATTAATGCCAACAGAACTTGGGTTGCTCTACAATTATATTTTTTATTATGGCAAGAATAAAAGCAAAAACATACAATATATGATCAAGCATGGACGGATCATAAAGAAGATGTGTGTACAGTCATACCCGTTTCAGACAAAATCTCTTCAAAGTGTTTCATATTCAACTCAAATCAAACGTGGCGCCGCGCGAACTGTTCACTCGAGTCTCAAAACATTACATGAGCTCCGCCAGCCGAAACCATGTCGCGCGCACCCAAAGCGAATGTCTGCAAACACAGCGATGATGTCACATTCGCCGCGCACACAGAGTTCAATAGCAGAGAGCTGATTGGCTATTGCATGTTGGCCTCATTTGTAGTTGTGATACCTCAAATTACAATTGGACTAGTGAAATGAAGAACTACAACACCATAAAAACAAACCAACAGCAACAAAAAAGAATTTAAATAAGCATTAGATATAGCGTTACATAGACAGCGGAAAATTAAGACCTTTGCAAAAATATTTAAGACCTAGAACAGCGAATTTAAGACTTTAAGGCATTAAATTTTGATTTTTTAATTTTAGACTTAAGACTTTTTAACACCCCGCAGAAACCCTGAATATGGATTGTCATTAACAGAAAAATGATTAGTCTACTATAGGCTACTCTGAAACTGTGAATGTTATATATTCTGTAGAGCTGCGCATCGATGGAATTGCTCCTCAGTGTTTGGACTCTCAGTAGTGATTATTAAACCACACTGAACTGAGCTAAACTAAACTGAACTTAAACACTGAAAACTGAACTGACACTTTTCAATTCACTATAAACTTCCATGTGAAGCTGCTTTGACACAATCTACATTGTATAAGCGCTATACAAATAAAGATGAATTGAATTGAATATATAATATAATAATATATAATAATTTTATATATATATATTAACATTTTATTTAACAGACCAGTTTTTGCGTTCAAGCATAAGCAGACCTTGTTTTGAACATCACCTCAAATATTCTTGTTTAATTTATAGATAACCGATCAACAAAAACACATTAAAATAACCAACAAATTATGTCCAACTAATTTGTTTAAAAAAAAATTTTTTTCAGACAAAATATAATTTTTCAGACATGCTTTCAGTTTCTCCATCTCACTCGCAGTGAGTTTAGGCGAGGGAATGATTAAGTAAAACTGGCCTCAGACGGTTTACTTTTGTCTGCTTCAAACCTGCTGGAAAATATCAGGCTTTGCTAAAAGTCTGGTTATTTTACCAAGGATTAGGGTCAGTAGTGGTAGCCTATTACAGATTTCAAATAAATATCATAATATCAAAAAGGAAACATAAGCTGGACCACAACAGATCAAATCAATGTCATAACTAATGCTCAAATAATGTAGCCCATAATTTATAGCAAGCATCATGTTATTAGTTAGATCTGTCATATACAGTAGGCCTATAGGTCTGTTATTTTTACTAAAGAAGATATATTATTTGAGTTTATTACCAAAACTATAGAAAGTGTATTATGTTATAAAAAAAATAAAAAATAAAACAGCACAGTATTGGAATCGGATATGTATTGGTCGATACTCCGAATTTTGGTATCTGGATTGGATCAACTCCAAAAAAAAGGTACGGGTGCATCTCTACTTCTGACTCTCTGTAGTCATTAAAAATCCCATGGCACCTCTCGTAAAAGAGTAGGGTTATAACCCTGGTGGCTGCCATCGCATCATCCAGGTGGATGCTGCACACTGGGGGGGGGGGGGAGCCCCCCCCCCCCCCCCCATGATTGTGAAGCACTTTGAGTGTATGGTCATACACAATGTGCATGTACAAATGTGCTATATAAACACACACTTCCAAGCATCATGATTGATTGAAAAAGTACAATGCCTGAAAGTCATTCATCAAACTACTTTTTCAATAATTGCCTTTAAGCATGAAACCTGGAGAGCAAAGTAATATAAATGAATCCTGGTCAGAATATGTCCTGTAAAAATGGCACCTATGATCACCCTAGTAAATATGTGTAGCAGTTTTTCCTCTCAATAACAAAATAAATACAACTAGTATTGCAGAGCTTAGAAAATGGCAATAAAGATAAGTTAAACAGCACTCCAATTAAATTGCATAAGACTTTAAAGAATAAAACAGCATTAAAGCAAACAAAAGAATTTTACGGTGCCCATGAAAACAAGACTGCATGTTTATTATCACAATATACTTTTCGATCGAACAAGAATTGACATTATATGATCTTTGCCGAAAGGTAATTTTTCTAATCCCTCACACCCACCTGCCCAAAGTGAACTGTGATTGGCCGTCTCTGGTCCCAGGTGAGTGAGTCTTTGCTGTGTGTGGAGGGTAGTTGAGTGGGCCCGGGCTCTTCTAAGTAGCCGTTCTCTGTGAGCTCCTGCAAGAGATTCAGTGACAATGACTACATTTACATGGACATAAGTAATGGAATTATTTGCCTTAATCTGAATAAGACAATAATGTGATTAAGGTATTTTCATCAGTTGCTTTTTGAATGTTTTTTTATGATCCCGTTTTACATGTTATAGCACATATTTCGATGAACGTCATTGCATCACCATGCTATCCACATTTCCTCCGGAGTTTCATGTCATTTCAGGTGTTTGTTTTTTTTATTTTTTAACTTTAGCTGCAGATTGGCACTTTCACTTTCATTCAGGAACATTTCATGTGAACTGCTAGAAGAGTGTCGTTTTAATGGAATTTGATACTGCACGCCGTATGGGAAAAAACCTTTGCATTTCGCAATGCAGGTGCCTGTGGTCTTTCACTGACTTGGTAGGTGCACAGTACAGTGTCAAACAACTGTGTGTGTATAGACTAACCTGTTGCAAAATGCGGCAAAAATCCTACACGACAGTAATGACTTCAGTCAGATTAAGGTAATCAAAACATAATAATTTGCTCTTTACATGGTAGACTCTTAATCAGAGTATTGTCTTAATCACATGAAAATCGGATTATTGGTGTGCATATGCATTCATGCAGAAATGATGAATAACTGATTTGAACTAATTACTGAAATGAGTACCTTTTGTTTGAGTCGACTCTTGACTTCTTTGATGCCCATCTTGGCATGGTCTTTGGCCTGCAGAGGATGAGGGATTTGCACACAGACAAAACGAAATTCACTCAAACGAATAAATAAAAATATACAATTACATAAAATAGCTAAAAAGATTTCAAAAGCAATGTTACAAATAAAAATATTAAAATTAAAACTCCTCTGGAAAAAAAACTCAAAACATCCAGGAAAAATAATTACATTGAATTAGATAAGGCAAGGCACGTTTTTTGATATAGCACATTTCATACACAATGGTAATTCAAAGTGCTTTACATAAACAAGAATTAAAGAAACAATAAGATAAGAATTAATAAAAACAGATAAAAATTTATTAAAACATGTCAAAACAAGCTCTTAAAGAATGAAAAAGAAAAGGACATAATAGTGCAATCTTTAAATAATATTAAATAATAAGAATTTATAATTTTGTAATAGTTTAATAAAAATGATTAAGAATTCAATAATCAGAAGTGAATCATTTAAATAAATTATAAAATAAACAAAGAAATCACACAGAGAAACTTCAAAGAAAAAACATAAATTCACTCAAATGGGAAAAACTGATAAATTAAATTAAATTAAATTAAAAAGTAAAAAAATTAAACAAAATAAAATAGAACTAAATTAACTTAATAACATTAAAAATATTAAACAAGTACACACTAATACATAGCTAGATACATACAAATTTGTAAACTGTCTTCATTGCAGGATTTGCCTTTGTCTTCACTGTGTTTAGAATTGCCCCGCTGCCTTTCTGTACTCAAAAGATGAACAAGACATCAGGAGAATGAGGGAAAGAGCTCATAACACACACATTTGCTCAAAAATAAATATATATAATAAGACCCTTCACCTTCACTGTAAAAAGCCACTGATAAGTTTTATCACTGCCTGTAACACAAATTTTAAACAGACAAAAAAAAGACATTAAGAGAGAATAGCATCTTCACACTAAGCATACAGAACAAAATGATAGTGACTCTTACCAGCATATTCTCCCATGTTGATTTCCTCCTCAAACTGATCACTGAACCCTTCACCAGAGTTCAGCAGCTCCAGACGGCCGTCTATGAACTGAACACACGCACACACACACACACACACACACACACACACACACACACACACACAC
>CAIGQZ010032312.1:20888392-20914544 GCA_903798205.1 Danio tinwini
TGGATGGATGGATGGATGGATGGATGGATGGATGGATGGATGGATGGATGGATGGATGGATGGATGGATGGATGGATGGATGTGAGTGGATGGATGTGAGTAGGTAGGTGGTTGGATGGATGAATGGATGAATAAATGGATGGATTTGAATGGCTGGTTGTGGGTGGGTGGGTGGGTGTATGGATGGATGGATGGATAAAACTTCAACTTATGAGAATAGTCTCACAAGCAAAACATTACCTGTATTAATATAAAAAATGAAATGAAGTATTAATAATAAGCTTTTTTTTATAAAAGAGAATAAAGAGAGATGTGTGTATGCGTGTACTCACCAGCAATAGTCTAGTAAGTGCTGTGGCAGGACTGGAATGTAAACATGCTGCCAGTACATTGGATACAACATGGCTGCTGCGCCATGAACACATGCGGTTAACTAGGAGAGAGAAGTAGTTTAATAACACCCTTAAAACAAGTAAAGAAATGACCAGATAGACAGAGGTAGATGTTGCTCACAGTGCTCAGTTTGCTGCAGCTGATGAGGATTCGTCTTTCGTACAGCATGCTTGCGTACAGATGCAGCATGTTATTCACATCCACTGCTACGAAATACTCTGTCAGATTTCTCTGAAAATAAACCCAGTGAATCACAAATCAATGTCAATACAATCTCAATTGGACGACGCTAAATAAAGATGTAAATAGGATCTTAAAAGTCTAAACTTACAATGTTTATTTTGCTTATGCGTATTGTTATTTTTAGGTGAACAATTAAACTGTGCAAGTTGATCCACTGAAGATAAAAAAGTTTGGTAATCTTTAACTAAAGTCTGACCATTTGCTTTCGCGTTTGAAGTGGTGGTTCTTCTCTGTCGATGTCAGTCTGATGGCTTCAGCCACTATATTTTTAACCGCACCCCCTTTACTGTTAAAGGAAAGCCCCGCCCCTTACTCAATGTTCCATTTCATTTGGAAGTACATTAACATAGTGAAATAAAAGCCTCAGCAACTTCCAGTCTATACAGACTTTAACCATTTTAGGGCACCCATTGAAACAGTCATCAGAAACCCACTGATGTGTTAGTGGGGGTTATTAAAAGACTTTTATGAAAAATTTTATAGTAATCAATGTCAATGAAGTTACTATAAATTGTTCCTCGACCCATAAAGGGTTAAATGTTTTGAGTACACTTTCCAGAGGTAGTTGAAAACCCATTTGATTGCATTGCTTTCATGTTAATACAGTGTATTTATCCATGTAAAAATGTTAGTTACCATGAATTGTTGTAAAATATGCATTTTTTTATTCAAAATTGGACGTAATTTCAACTGAAATGAAGACAGAGCGGAACATATAGTAGCTCATCCCCTTTATAAAAAAATTTTAAATAAAAAACAGCAAATAGCATTTTGTTTTTTTCACAGATCTGCCAGTGAAAGTGATAGAGATTAAGCGCATCAAGTGAAAAGCTAACAAGCATCTTGAAGGAGGTGAGACTTGTCAGATATTATGGCCCGTTTCCACTGTCAAAAGGTACCAAAAAGCGAACTGTACCGTACCACTTTTTAGGTACCTTTTCGAAAGGGTACCTAGCACAACAAAAGGGTACCAAAAGGTGGAGCTGAACAATATTGGTTTACAGAGAAACGTCACCAGCGCGTACACAAGCAGGAGAATAAAAAAACAACGAAATTTTTAATTATACAGCAGAGACATTACAACGTAATAATATATACACATAATAACAAGTCAAGTCGAGCTTAAACAAACCTTGTTGTCATCTTGATGAACAGCCACAATGCAAAGAAAAAGAGCAGAATCAACCCTGTGCACCGTAGTTGTTTACAAGGCCGTCTTTTAGCTTTCTCGCCTTTTATCACCTTTTGTACTATTTTGAACTTGGAATGAAGGAAATACTTTCTAACAAGCAGTTACATGTGCTGGTGAAGATTAAAGATACAGATGAGAGGTTTGCACTGACTGTAGGCTATATGTTGCTTGTTGTTTTTGAACCCAAATAAGGACTAAATGTGTGCTGTGTGTAGTTTTTCTGTAATTGCTAACATATCAGAGACTGTAAGGGGCTGTGTGTGTTCGTATATGTTGCAATTATTTATTTATTTTATATAATTGCAGACGTTACAGTAGGCTAATTTAATTGATCTGCAGTTATAATCATGTTCATAGAAAGGTTAGTAATGAACATTTATACACAAGTATTAATGTGTATAAAGCATCTGTTTTGTAAGAAGTGCTACTCATATGATATGTGAACGACCTGTACAGCTTTACTGTAGACATTTCCTCGAGCGAGAATGACGTCGACTGAAACTTTGTCGTACACCACACCCACCACCAAAGGGTACCATTGGTACCCTTCTGGCAGTGGAAATGCAAGCCAGATAAAGGTGACCCGTACCATACCAATCAATGGAAACGGGCTATTACAGAGAATTTAATTGGTTAGAAGATTTGATGAAAAACTGATGTATGAGGTGACATCAAAAAACTGTTGATCCAGTCAGTGCCAGTGATATAGTGGTTAGTGCGTCAACACATGCACTCCGGTGCTCACGGCGATTACCGCCTTACGGTTATATGCCGATCCTTCCCCTCTCTTCCGTTCCCTTCTTCCTCCAATTCTCTCTACTGTGCTATCCAATAAAGGTGAAAACCCCGAAAATTTTTTTATAAAAAAACAAAAACTGTTGATCCGTTTAGGCAATATGACAAACGGAAATGACAAAGCGAGCTTTGTAGGATTTATAAGAGGTTTATATCTTTTAAATGTTTTGAAGCAGACTAGCTTATAGATATCCTTAAATTTATCATACTGATAATAAAATCTTAAAAGCTGTTTTAATTTCATGGAACCCTCTAATGCATTTTTAATGACCAATTGTGATAGGATGGCCTAAATATGTGAAATCTTAATAGCAGGTGAAAATGTGACAAGACAAAAAAACATACTTACATTTTCAGGTATACTGGGTAATTCTCTTGGATCAGGCACTGTGAAAAACAAATGCTAGAGAGGCACATAGAAATGTGATTAGCTTAATACAAGACAACGATTATAATATATCTTGTCTGACCCCCAAACATTTTATTAAATTGTGATATATGGTATCTATCTTGTATCAAACTATTATATATTCAAATTGATATAAATGATATAGTCTCATATCATATTGTTTATGAAAATATATACATTGATATAGGTGTGTGTATTCCTGCATATTACCACACTCAAATGCACAGGCACTCCAGGATCAGGGATGTTTAACACATGTAGAGACTCTAACAACTCCCTCCATTGAATGTCCTGTAGAAAAAAAACACAGTAAGCAAAATAAAACAGTAAGCAGCACATTTGACAATATATATTCTAAAATGTTTTTTCAGGTCATAGTCAAGTGTTTTTGAGGTTATTGTTATTTTAGTATCATTATACAGCAAGAAATCAGTGAGAAATGTTTAAATGGCACATATACTTTAATGTGTATATCTGTATGTATACGACACATTGACATTTGAGAGTTGATGTCATATCTGCTCCACTGACCTGTCCTTTGGTCGTGTAGTCTGCCAGGATATTCAGCAGCTTGTAAAACACCTCAAACCACGGCAAGTAGCTGATATAAAAATAAAAAGACTACAATTAGATTAAACTGATCTGAAAAGGGGATGGAGCTTCTTATAAAAAAGTTGTAGTATGACCTATAATGTCCATAATATTTCCCCAGAAAGTTAAAATTGATGTATTTTAAGCTGAAACTTCACAGACAAAGAAGTTTCAGCTTAAAATCCCTACATTAAAACTTGTTTTGTGTATCCCTTTAAATGCAAATGAGTTGCTTTTCCCCACCCACATTCCAAAAGAGGGTGGAGGCTTAACAGCTAGAGATACGTTCTCTCCTAGAAGACAACTTGGAACAACAATAGAGGCCTTCAAGGGAGTTCAGGAAAAGTATTACTCATATTAAAAGTAGAAAGAGTACGAGGCATAATAGGACCCCTTTAAATAAAAATGGTTTTCTCAAAATCAAGAGTTTGTACCTGAGGATGCAGTGGCAACTGTGAGCTCCGGATGAGAGCCGGCAGAAACCAAACCGCTGTTTACTGTCGATATCTGTTAGAACAAACGTAAAGTTCTGCCCCACCTGACCCACAGCCATACTAAAAGACAGGACAGAGAAACTGTTAAGAGTGTATATGAAGTTCTGAGAATGCAAAACGGAGAACTCCTCAAAAGCCAGGTAGATTAAAGAATGCATGTAAACATTACCTGTCCATATTAAAAGGGAAACAAAACTTTGGGATAGTCTGTAGCGTTTCCTGAAACAGAGACAAAGTCAAAATTTGTGAAATAATCAGGACTTTAATTTAAAACGTTTTCTATTTTAACATATATGCATATAAACAAATATTCATGTGAGGCAAAGGAGATTATTAGCATCATTACTAGTCTTTAGTGTCACATAATCCTTCAGAAGTCAAGTATAATTAGTGCTTAGCTGTTAATATTTGTTCTTAATGTTTTCAATGCTGAACACATTATGTAATATTTTTGTAGAAACTGATTCATTTTTGGAGGATTTTTTTAATGAAAAGAAAGTTCAAAAGAAAGTTATTTATTATAAATAACATTAGAAATGTCTTTGCGGGAGTCATGGTGGCGTGCATTGTGGTTCGAGCCTCGGCTAGGTCAGTTGGCATTTCTGTGTGGAGTTTGCATGTTCTCCCCGTGTTCGTGTGGGTTTCCTCCGGGTGCTCCGGTTTCCCACACAAGTCCAAAGGCATGTGATATATAGATGAATTGGGTAACAGGCCTTACAATTGTGACCATTTTGGTCGCATTTGCGCCTGAAATTTAATCTATGCAACCTCATAATATATTTGGGAGCATTTGTGCGACTGCATATAATGGTTGCAGTGCGACTTGTTTCGTTCTTTTCTAAAAACGCGCTGAATCGGTCTTCCCTGCCGCTATATTGGTTCATATTAGCTGTCAATCACTCAAGGCTTTCTACTGTCAGATAACAGGGAGCTTATAAGGGCGCCAGCCGAGATCAATAGAGGGTTTTCGGAGAAGGTGCCCGAATCTTGATGCATTGCATTCACTGCGTGTTCAGCACAAATGTCCGCTAAATGTAAAATCTAACACTGTACACATCATCGCTAAAGAAGCTCGCCTTTACTAGGTTTAAACTGAATCTGGGGCTCATAACAAAGAACAGTATTTGCACCTGTGGTCATCGTGAGAACCCTGCTCTGCCCCCCTCATATATTAAGCTGGCTGACTCGCCTGCTTTTTTCCACAAACGCAAAAAAATGAAAATCAGCAAATAAAAAGACTGAGCATTTAAAATGACACAAACCAAAACCTTTAAAGAGTGGTAGAAGTGAGACTTTTCTTACTTTCTTTGGTCTATTCTTTCTTGAGATGTATATTATTTTTCTATTTACTGATGACTGCTTTGCAGCTTTCAGCATTGGATTGAATGATTTATTATAATCTTACGTTTGTTTTGTAGCAGAAATATTATTTATTAAATTGACATGCATATAAAACAATAGTGCAAAATAAATATTTCTTACTGCAGTGCTTTTATTTGATGCAAACCATAAATTAATTTTTTCATAAAGTAACAGCAGGACCTTTTACAGTACATAACTCGCATTCAAGCACATTCAGGGCAGCATGATAATGACAAATGTTATTCATTGTAAGTATTATTGACATCATCGTCATCATTAATAATATTTTAAAATTATTAGACATTCATTTTGGAATTATTGCACAGATATCAATAAGTCATCACAGCATTAGTTAGTTGTTTCTGGTTTTTGTTAGTCCTGATTGATGTTGTTTTCAAATACAATAAATGCCTTAATATGCAATTTGCAATGCTGCTCATTCATTTTTGGTGGTGCTGCTAAATTTTTTCTGGTGCTCCTAATTTTTTTTTAAGTTGAGAGCACCGGTGCTACCAAGTAAAAAAGTTAATTTCGAGCCCTGGGTAAGCTAAATTGCTCGTAGTGTATGTGTGTGAATGAGTGTGTATGGATGTTTCCCGGTGATGGGTTGCAGCTGGAAAAGCATCCGCTGCGTAGAACATATGCTGGATTAGTTGGTGGTTCATTCCGCTGTGGCAACCCCAGATTAATAAAGGGAACTAGGCTGAAAAAAAATGAATGAATCAATGAATGAATGTCTTTCCTATATAATCAATTTAATTAAATTATGTGCTACCATTGAAAATTTGGTAGTTCCCACAAAAAGCATCAAAAACAATTTGTTTGCTAATAATAAAGAACGTTTCCTGAGTAGCAAATCAGCATATCAGAACAATTTCTGAAAGATCATGAGACTATCTAGATTGGCGTAATGATACTAAAAACTCTGCTTTGCATCACAGAAATAAATTACATTTTAAAACACATTAAAACACAAGACAGCTCTTGTAAATTCTAAAATGATTTCACAATTTTCCTGGTTTTACTGTATTGTTTGATTAAATGTGTGCAGCTTTCATAAATACTAAAACAAATCCTGTAATATATACTGAAACAATCACTATCCTCATGCACACGAAAGCACACCTTGCACAGATGAAACCGTGTTGGTCTGGAGCTACCACAGTATTTAAACCCATGGGTGAAAATAATTGCTCTGGTTCCCCTCCATATGGACTTTTGCCCTCAGGGGTGTGTGTGAGAGAGAGTGTGTGTGTGTGTGTGTAAGTGTGTGTGTAAATTTTCCTGCCCTCATCTGTGTCAGGAGTTAAGGATTATCCCTGGAACAATAGCATGACAGAGGAGAGGGAGGCGACGCAGCCCAGATTACAGAGCTTCACCACTGGGTTTGCCTTCTGGGAGCACTGGACTCAACAATCAGAATGAGTAAAGCTGCATCTGTGCGTGTGTGTCAGGGTTTCTGCAGGTTTTACCAAGTACATTTTAAGACCAATATGAATTAAATTTCCGACTTATACAGGACTAAACGCTAAGGGTTTTTTTTCTAATGTCAGTTGGTCTAATAGAAAATATTTTTACTTGCCTCATCAAAAGTCACATAGCCACATATTTTAAATAATGCATCAAGAAAAGCCAAGTATGTTGATTACATACTCTTTTATTCCAAGATAACCTTTCTTATAAACTATAATAAACTAAATGTATGCACAACAGTCTGTCAATGAGGTTTGTTAAAAGTTTTATTGAGACATATTGTTGGTGATTGGATGTGTGTCAACCAGATTGTGTAGCTTTACATGGCTAGAGAAAAATTAAGACCAGTTTAAAGTGATTTAAGACCAACAACACAATATTTCTGTGAATTTAAAACTTTATAAGGCCTAAAATTTTGTAGTTTTAAAATAAGACATTTTAAGACCCCATGGACACCCTGGTATGTGTGTGTGTGTGTGTGTGTGTGTCTGAAACTGCAGACCAAATGCATACAGAGTGGACAGGTACACACATCAGTTCCAGTTATATGCACACATTAGGAATGCAAAAATTAACTGATTTCACTATTAACTGCGCTTTAATTCGTCACGGTTGATTAATGGTAAAGCCTTCTTAACACCGTGTTTCTGTACAGAACAAAACTGCTGCAACTAAACAAATTTACGCCAACTGTTCACTAGTTTAAAGATCCAAGCTTGTCGGCACCAATAGTCTAGTGGTTAAGTGTGCCGACATATAGCACCATGGTGTTCACAGCGACCCGAATTCGATTTCCGGCTCGAGGTCCTTTGCCGACCCCTTCCCTCTCTCTGCTCTTAATACTTTCCTGTCTGCAACCTCTACTGTCCTTTCCAAATAAAGGTGAAAAAAAAAACTAAAGTTCCGAGTTAGTACACCAAGGCTAATACCCACAGACACTGGATTAACTATGGCTGAGGCTATTAACTAGTTCGTGATTTCCAATAGAGGCACGTGGTGCGACATGCTCACACTTTCCAGATGCACCTATTTGAAAGAATCCTGCGAGCGCACTGCGAGTCACGAGAAAAAAAAAATACAAAATGAAAATACCAAACAATTTTGCAATATAGTTGATCAAAAAAGCCTTTCAGACAGAGGTTTAGCAGCCTTCAAAGCAATTAGTAAATCAGCATACTATAGTCTCAAAAACATTGCAATAATCAGATGCTTTGTTTCCAGTGAAGACTTAGAGAAACTTGCTCATGCTTTTATCAGCAGCAGGGTAGATTACTGTTACGGCCTCCTCACTGGCCTTCCCAAAAAGACAGTCAGACAGTTGCAGCTCATCCAGAACACTGCGGCCAGGATTCTGACCAGAACCAGGAAATCATAGCACATCACACCTGTCCTCAGGTCTTTACACTGGCTCCCAGTTACATTCAGAATAGATTTTAAAGTATTATTACTTGTCTATAAACCACTAAATGGCCTAGGACCTCAATACATTACAGATATGCTGACTGAATACAAACCTAATAGAACATGCAGATCTCTAGGATCATATAAACTAGAAATTCCATAAGCTCGGTCAAAGCAGGGTGAATCAGCCTTTAGCTACTACGCCCCTCACTGCTGGAATCAGCTCCCAAAAATGATCAGATGTGCTCCAACATTAGGCACATTCAAATCAAGACAGAAAACACATCTGTTTAGCTGTGCCTTTACTGAATGAGCACTGTGCTACGTCCAACAGATCGAACTATTATATTAATACTATTATATTAATACTATTGTATTAAAACTTAGCTAGCTTAGCTTAGATTTACATTAGACAAATACTATTTTTTAATTCTTATTTTTATTTATTTATTATTTTGTCATTTATTTTCAGTGTAAAAGTATTACTTCGGTCAATTAAATGTCCAAAACTTTTTTTTCCACTTACATTTAAGTCCAAAAAGAAATGGACTATCGTTTGTTTTTATTAGTATTTTGTGCTGTATTGATTGGTTACTGAGTAGCAATAAATAACACTTTAAAATATAAAAAGTTTTCATGTAATTTTCGAAAATAGTATTAGAGTTTTGAAATCAATGAATGCATAATAATCATGATAACAGTGGTTATTCCTCAGACTATAATCGCACATCGAAAATGTATAATCGTATTCTAAACACACATACACAAACAGAATTACACCTGCTTTATTAGATGCTACCATCATAACAATGTTAATTAATTAATTAATAACTAAAACTCTTCTTTAATAATGTTTTCACTATTTTTGCAAGTCATCTAAAATACAGCGAAAAATAATACAATTAAATACAGTTTTTAAAATAACTGCAAAACACACTATCATTCAAAAGATTGCAATTGGTCAAAGAAAAGACATTTATAATGTTACAAAGGATTTATGTTATAATAGCATAATAAATGTTACCATTTTGACAGTTCAATTAATTAAAATATCCTGAAAAACTGCATTCAATACAGTTAAAAAAAATCTGTCATAACATTTGGTAGAATCAATTATTCATTAAATAATATGTTTTTCCTTAAAACATTATTTGTAACACTACTTAAGAACTGATTTAAATGACCAAATATAAATGATCAACTTTAGATCAAATATTTATGTAGATAAGTGATCGTTATTAAGGTCTTTATTACTTCTTTTTGGGACGACTGCTCCTATTGGTATGCAGAGAAACACTGATCAGCAGGACTTTATTAAATGTATATAAATAAATAAAAGATAAAACAGTTGCCAGCCAGTCATCACCTTCGGAGCTCTTTGGCAGACAATATTTATAACAGCATTTGATTTTGCTGACTACTTCCGATATACAGTGTCATTCACAGTATAGGCAATAAGCAAAAATCAGACACAGCAAAAGCATATGTAAGCCTGAGTCACAATCTTGAATGAGTTTGGTTAAAAAAGCCCTTCAGAGGGTGTTTGGTACCGCAGACTCTCTAGTGGTTTAAACTCCATCTGTCAGAACAGGTGCTCAATGCATTATCACTGAGGTGAGCAACAATTATGAGATCCACCTCAACATCCCTGGAGACAGAGGGGGAAAAAAATGAAGAGCAAACCTGTTCAGTGTATGTGTCGGGGAAACTCCTGCGCACCTCTGGTCCTGAAAATAATACAGAAATCAGAAAGTTAACATTAAATAGATGCATACACAGACAGAACAAGATGTTTTATTTATAAATCACATCAACTCTATTTCTATTTTTAGTAAAAACATGGATTATTGACAAATAAAAATATGATGTTAATGATAATTAAACAGTATTTTAGGGATGTGCCCATACGAACATCAGCCAATAAACGTTATTTTTATTGTTTTTTTAAGTCTGATAATAAAATTAGGCCTATATGTTTAAGTTGATAAACTATGTATCATTTCTGCTGTTATTTAGACAAATACACAAAAAACTGTGTATTTCTACCTCCCCATCAACTATATATAGTGCTTCCCACACATAGACTTTACTTGGGCCAGCTGCCCAGGTATATTAACGACCGCATTTGGTGACACATTTTTTTTCACTATTATTATCATCCTGTTACAATTTTTTTTTTGCTCGTTCTGTGTGTGCGAGAACTGTCAACACTCCCACAGACACGTGCTCTGCAGACACACAGAGACCCGCACCTTTTTGCATCCGGCTGGGATTTCTAAATCTATTAAATTTGGTTTTACTTCCGTTTTCTAAGCTGTCAGTAATTTTATGCGAACAGCCACGAGAGAGACATTGAATAATTAATTCTTTAATCTAATCGACTCAAAAAAACTTTAATAATAATATTAATTCCTAAAATGTATATAGCACTTTTCTGGGCATTTAAAGGGCTTTACACACATTGTGGGGAATCTCCTTATCCACCACCAGTGTGCAGCATCTACCTGGATGACACAACGGCAGCCATTTTTGCGCCAGACCGCACACCACACACCAGCTGATTGGTAGAGAGGAGACAGAGTGATGAAGCCAATTATGATATGGGGATGGTTAACGCCCCATTCACATGGGGCGTCAGCTTCAACGCTTCCCATTCACTTTGAATTGGTGACGTCAGGTGTTGCCGAACTGCATTGTGGATCCGTCGGCGTCGCTTCAGTGGCATTGCTCGCTGCAGAAGTTGGGACTTGCTCAACTTTTCAAGCGCCGACGGAAGCCTCAGCCAATAAGATCGCTGTATGTAAATCCACCAGCTCAGACATTGGCCTATTGCTGACTAATTTCATTGGCTGACGCTGCTATGACGATCGTGTCAGTCCCAACTTCAGACACGCCCTCTTTCAAGCATTGACGCTGAAGCCCCGTGTGAATGGGGCGGATGAGGCCATGATGGACAGAGACCAGTGGGCAGATTTGGCCAGGATGCCAAATCTGTTAAACCCCTACTCTTTTTCAAAGGACATCCTGAGATTTTTAATGACCACAGAGAGACAGGACCTCGGTTTAACGTCTCATCTGAAAGACGGCGCTCACTGAGCAGTATAGAGTCCCCATCACTATACTGGGGCATTAGGACCCACACAGACCGCAGGTTAGGCGCCTTCTGCTGGCCTCACTAACACCACTTCTGGCAGCAACTTAGCTTTCCCATGTGGTCTCCCATCCAGGTACTGACCAGGCGCAGCCCTGCTTTAGCTTCAGTGGGAATAATTACTAAATACTTTACGAAATAACATCTAAATTGGCTGCAGAATATTTATACACCATTAGCGTACAAATGGGTAATGGGTAATCAACTCATTTGTATTATTTAAATATTCTACAGGTTCTTGTTACAATTCTTATAATTATTTTAATTTTAGAGATGTTGTATGTTTTTATTCCTTTTTTTCTGTCATTTATTTAGCATTTGCTGTATATTTGATTATTTTCAAGATATATATATGCAATATATTACATATTTTATACATCTAAAATGCTTTGGCAACACTGTAAAAAAATGTCATGACAATAAAGCAACCTGAACTTAATTGAGAAATAGAAAAGCAGATTTAACCTGTCAGTGGGTGCACATGGTAGTGGATTTTAAGTTTAAAACAGATAATAATTTAAAAAATTGTGTTAAAAAATAAATTATGTTTGGTTTGTTACATATAGTAAACTATTTGTGGGTAAAAGGTGTGTTTCAATTTGGCCACCACTGCAAGTATATGTCAAACCTGTGGGAAGCACTGATATATATTTATTTTTAGTAAAAAATTCAGAATATTGACAAATAAAATGATGATAATGATAAATATTGTAGGGATGCACAATATATTGGCGTCCATATGAATATCAGCAGTTGAACATTATTTTAATATTATCATTATCAATCGAACAATAAAATTAAGTCGATATCTTTAAGCTGATAAATTATGTATTATTTCTGTATTATTTCATATGTATTATCTCTATTATTATTTATGTATTGTTTACAGAGATACGTCACTCGCTCGCACAACAGGCCAGGAGAATGAAAACAAAGAAACCGCCATTTTTAAATACACAGCCGAGACATTACACTGTAATAATATATACATATAATAACGAGCCGTGGTCAACCTGAGCTCAAACAAGCCTTGTTGTCGTCTTGATGAACAGCCTCGAAGTCAAGAAAAAGAGCAGGATCTAACCTATGCCCTGTTGTTGTTTACAAGGCAGTCTGAAGCGCGAACGTTTTCGCCTTCTCGATTGCGTTCGGCGCGCGTCTATATTACAAACATAGATATATACACTAGATATCGCATACGGACCCTGAGCATGCGTCAATAGCGCCACCACATTTGTACAGTGCTCCCAGGACAAATGTCATTCAACCGCACTAGTCAAGACAGTGTGCCAATGTGAAGATGCTGGACTTTATCGCTGTGTACGGGTGTAGTAACAAGCAAACAAAAAAAAAACAAAGCACAAAGGCAGAACATATCATCAGGTTTTTTTTTTTTTAAGTTTTTGTATGTAATGAACTTTTGTACTAAACAAGTAACGTTATTGATGATCATACAGTCACTTACTGCATTCACCATAAGGCAAAGTAACAACAACTTGCACTAAATACCAGGCTTATGCCACTTTTGTTGAATAAAATAAGCAAACAATGAAAAAGAAATATGACAACAAGACGATGTGGTGCCAGAAACGTGTATTATTGTCAGCTAATTACTTGTGAATAAATCGTTCATAACGAGGATTCATTTACAAACAAATCGCTTCCTCCATTAGAATGAAAAGTGAAAGCAGGCGAGGAGGTGTGTTTCAGGACATGGATTAGATCAAATTTAACACGGAGGGAGATAATACATTTTCATGCACACAAACAAATGCTTTTTTGTTAACAATGCCCGTGCGGTCACTTATCCATCGATGTAGAAAAGTTGATGTAGAAAATGATGTAAAGTTATAATTTTCATTATTTAAAAAAATATATTTGCATACTGACCACCGGGGAAAACTCCCGATCATAGATATATGTATATATCTCTGGCTCTGGATAGCCACAGTCCTCCACTGCACCTCGGTCCTGCATTCATTTCAAAGGAGCGAAACCCTGTACTAAAATGTCGGCTCTATTGATGCATTCCTTCCAATAGGCAACAACAGGGTAGGCGACATCTAATGATATCTATGTATTAGAAATAACAAACTTTTTGAGCTCATGATAATAATGTGCGCGTGATTATTGAAGTGCTTTTGATCCTTTCAGAAACGGACAAACTTGAAAAAACAAAGGAGAAGCCGGAAAAAAAACAAAGGAGCAACCTAAACCTTTCAGCAACCTAAAACATGAACAAACTGCCATGTTTAACTATTATCATCATCACCTTTTGGACTATTATGAACTCTGAATTATGGAATTACTTTCTAATAGAGTTTACATGTGCAGGTGAAGATTAAAGATACAGATGAGAGATGAGACTGGGCTATACGTTGTGTGTTTTTGAACTCAAATAAGAACTAAATGTGTGCTGTGTGTAGTTTTTCTGTAATTGGGAACATATCGGAGACTGTAAGGGTCTGTATGTGTTCATATATGTTGCATTTATTTTATATAATTGCAGACTTTACAGTAGGCTATTTCACAATCTTAGGGATCTGCAGTTATAGTCAAATAATGTTCATAAGGTTAGTAATAAACATTTATAAACAAGTATTTATATGTATAAAGCATCTGTTTTGTGAGAAGTGCTTCTCTTATAATATGTGAACGACCTGTACAGCTTTATTTTGTCATTTCCTCAAGCGAGAATGACATAGACTTAAACGTTCTGTCATACACCACTCCCACCAAAAGGGTACCATTGGCAGTGGAAAAGCAAGCCTGATAAAGGTGACCCGTACCGTACCACTCAGTGGAAAGGGGCCATATGAGACAGTTATCAAATACAAGAGTTGTTTAATATGCAACAATGAACTGCATACAACGAACCAATGAACACATATATAACATAAAAAAAATTATCAGTTTTGATTTCATGAGACTTTTTTGACTGAATGCATCTCTGAAAGTAATACATTTCAAACCAACTGAATATAAACTGTCAGAGATGAGTTCAAAAATCAGTATATCTTCTGTCTGCTTCATTCAGAGAGTTCAGATAATAAACACAGAGGCCCTCAGGCTGATCTGAAAGGGTTTCCTTCGCTTTCAGTGGGATTTGTGAGTGTGTGGATGTGTGAACGCCAAGGGAAGGTCTGTCTCAAGAGAACAGACCCAAGATGCTTTGCTTCTGCTGCCTTCATCAAACCATACGGTCACTAAGCAACTGTCGTCTAGGGGTCTCAGTGGGAGAGACACTTTAAACAGCTCGAGTGCAGACTATTGTTCACTGCTGTATAAAAGTTGGGGTCAGCAAGATTGCTTTTTTTATACTTTTATTAAGCAAGAAAGCATTAAATTTGATTAAAGCTGGCATTTATAATGTCACACACACACTCCTGTTTCAATAAATGTTGCTCTTTTGAAATTATATTCAATTCACCTTTATTTGTATAGCGCTTATACAATGTAGCGCTTATACAATGTAGATTGTGTCAAAGCAGTATCAGTATCAAATTGAAACAGTATCAGTTCAGTATCAGTTCAGTTCAGTATCACTCAGAAATCACCCCCAAAAACATCATGACTTCAGCACTGGCAATCGTTTTAGATTTCTGAAGGATTTTAAGATAATAGTAAAACAGAACATTTGTCATAATTATAACAGTCATTCATTTTCTTTTTGGCTTAATCCCTTAATAATCAGAGGTCGCCATAAAGGGGGTCACCACATATAAATACTTGTTTATAAATGTTTATTACCAACTTTTCAATGAACATGATTTGATTATAACTGCAGATTAATGATAGTGTGAAATAGCCTACTGTAACGTCTGCAATTATATAAAATAAATAAATATATGCAACATATATGAACACATACAGACCCTTACAGTCTCCGATATGTTACCAATTACAGAAAACTACACACAGCATACATTTAGTCCTTATTTGAGTTCAAAAACAACACCCAACATATAGCCCACAGTCAGATCAAACCTCTCATCTGTGTCTGTAATCTTCACCAGCACATGAAGCCTCTGTTAGAGAGTAATTCTGTCATTCCGAGTTCATAACAGTCCAAAAGGTGATGATGAACATGGCAGTTTGTTCATGATTCAGGTTACTAAAACAATTTGCTCCTGTGTTTTGAAAACCGCTCGCCTCGTAAAACAACAACAGGAGAGGCAGATTTTGCTCTTCTTGGCTTTGTGGCTGTTTATCAAGACAACGACAAGGTTTGTTTGAGCTCGGGTCATCTCGGGTTATTATACGCATATAGTATTTTCACGTAATGTCTCGGCTGTGTATTTAAAAAACATGGCGGTTCCTTAATTTTTCATTCTGGCTAGCTCCATGAGATTGTGGAGTATCTCTGTAACCAATCAGTGTTCAACTGCGCGTGTAGCTTCACCTTTTGGTACCCTTTCTCGTGTTTAGTACCCTTTCGAAAGGGTGCCGAAAAAGTGGTACGGTACGGTTCAGTTCGCTACGATTTTTGACAGCGGAAACTGTCATAAAATCGTACCGGACCGTACCGTACCACTCAGTGGAAACGGGCCATATGTATGTGTTGTTATGAGCATGTTTTTAATTCTTTACTGTGTCAGGCTATGCTGAAATGCTCATGAGTCCACAAAAAACTTTCCCCTTAGGGGACAATAAAGTATACAAGCATAAACAAACATAAAGGGCATTGTGTCTTAGTGAAATATTAATTGGATAAAATTAAATTAAATTAAATAACTGACTTTAACATTATGAATTTGTTATATCAAGCTAACTTGCTATATACAAAAGTATTAGCCCTCCTATGCAATGTTTATTCTATTTCAAATATTTCTCATGTGATATTTAACAGATTAAAGACATTTTCACAGTATTTCCTACAATATTTCTTCTTCTGAAGAAAGTTTTATTGGTTTTATTTCAGCTAGAATTTAACCCATTTTGAGGTCAATATTATAAGCCTGTTTAAGCAATATTTTTTTTTTGTCTACAGCAGGGGTGCTCAACCCTATTCCTGGCGATCGACCTTCCTGCAGTTTTCAGTTGTAGCCCATATTAAACACACCTGACTGTACACCTCAGATTCTAATTAATTGGTTCAGGTGTGTTTGATCAGGGTTGGAGCTGAAATCTGCAGGAAGGTCGATCGCCAGGAACAGGGTTGATCACCCATGGTCTACAGAGCAAACCACTGTTATACAATGATTTGCCTAATAATCCTAACTTGCCCAATTAACCTAATTAATATATTTAAGGCTTCAAACTGCACTTTAAGTTGAAAACTAGCATCTTGAAAATTATCTAGTAAAATATTATGTACTGTCATCATAGCAAAGATAAAAGAATCAGCTATTAAAAATTAATAATTAAAACTATTATGTTTAGAAATGTGTTTATTTTTTCTCTCCATTATAAACAAAAATTGGGAAGAAAATATAAAAGAATTCAAATTGAAGAGGAGGGCTAATAATTCTGACTTCAACTGTATGTCTCAAACAAAACTATTGAACTGGTATTGCCATTAACCTCATTAACTGCACATTTAGTTCCTCATAATTGGTCACAGTTACAGCCTTGCCCCTCATAAAAATGTGTTCTGGTGGACTGATAATACATTTGCACTGAATCACTGAACAAGCCTTTGAAAACATCATAAACCAGGAAATGACCCGAGTTACAGATTTAGTTCACTTAAATTATTTTCTCAAACTTAAGAGGGAAGTCAATTCTAAGTGAACTACAGTGAATCACTGCATTATGAGGAAGTACAGTTGAAGTCAGAATTATTAGCCCTCTTGAATTATCAGCCCCGCTGTTTATTTTTTTTTCCTCCAATTTCTGTTTAACGGAGAGAAGATTTTTTTCAACACATTTTTTAAACATAATAGTTTTAATAACTCATTTCTAATAACTGATTTATTTTATCTTTGCCATGATGACAGTATATAATATTTGACTAGATATTTTTTAAGATACTAGAATTTAGCTTAAAGTGCAATTTAAAGGCTTAACTTTGTTAATTAGGCAAGTTAGAATAATTATGGAAGTCATTGTACAGTGCTGGTTTGTCCTGTAGACAAAAAAAAATTTGCTTAAGGGGGCTAATAATATTGACCTTAAAACGTTTTTTTAAAAATTAAAAACTGCTTTCATTCTAGCCGAAATAAAACAAATAAGACTTTCTCCAGAAGTAAAAATATTATAGGAAATATTGTGAAAAATTCATTGCTTTGATAAACATCATTTGGGAAACATTCACAGGAGGACTAATAATTTTGACTTTAACTGTGTGTGATTATTATATAATATTTGTGAAACAAGACTCACCAGAGCCAGCCGTCCCAGAATGCACCACTTCCATGTACACCTCAAAGGCTGACCCAGGGCTCTCCCTAAACCGTAAATAAAACAGGGTCAAAGGTCAGATACAGATACAATATAAAGAATGTGTAAGCCTTTTAGGGTTTTATTTACTTATTGCCACATCGGCAACTTATGGCTATTTCACTGCAAGATCAATATACATAAAACTTTACATAAGAATAACGTCACATACCAATAAGAGATTAAACACAAACAAATACAGAAATACATAAATAAAAACTGTATATTACAAGTTAAATATCAATGTTTTATAAATAACCTAAAATTATTCCTGGGAATACATTTTTAAAAACATCCCTTCATTCATTTTTTATTTGGCTTAGTCCCTTCATTTATCAGGGGTTGCCACAGCAGAATGAACCGACAACTATTCCAGCATGTGTTAAGCCTAGTTCACACTACAGGATTTTAAACATCGGCAGATCGCTGTGCAGTTCACACTTCATGACTTAATTTTGTGTCTTTTAATCACTGTGGTGTTCACACTACGGGACACTACGTAAATGATCCACAAGAGTGGGGTCACACACTACATGATCTGACAACAACTGGTTCCCCAACAGCTCAGTCAAGCTACCAAACCACAGCCAATGAAATGTTGAGGGAGGAGTCGTCAGAAAAAGCTGAACACTATTGGCTGCTTGTGTGCTGATTACATCACTGACAGCGTTTCAAGCTTTCAAGGGAGCATTTCAAAACATCATCAGTCAGCTGCAAAGTATAAGTGGATAGATACACAGAGAGTGTTTAAATTTTGTAATTTTATAACTCTTTGAAATAAAACTAACATATCTATAACACCCTGACGTTTTCTAAATATCTGTGTATGTCTTTCTAACATTGTAATTTTTTTAAATAACAAAACAGTAAAAGAACTGACCATATCTACCTTTAATTACCATATTGGTCAAAATGACAGCATGCATATCTGCTTCTTTTTGCTGTGACTTTTTATATGCATGTATTTCTTTACCTAGCAACTTCCTGCTAAAATAATCAAAACTTTCTGATAGCAAAAACATAAATTTACTTCAGATATATCTTTCAAAACAGAAAATTATGTGCAGCGAAATAGCTCCTGTTTGAAATTGAAAATGAAAGAGAGGCTCAGACCTTTGCATGTTCTAGTATCTTAACTTTATATTTATAGGCTGCATTACCAAAAAGGATAATATTTTTAGGGTAATGCTGTCATAAAATATGATGACAGTCATTCAAAGCTTAATTTTAATATCGCAATAGAAGTTTTGAATGTAAATATGATGTGAGAAAGGTCAGAATGACCATTATGGTAATTATAATAGTTACAGAATTCTAGTTCCACTGTTAATATAGCCTACTCTCCTGTCAGTGTTAACACAGAAGGAAGCGAGTGCATCGATGCCCATTCTGGCCAATCACAGACGTTTCTGTTCCGCTCCTGAGCACACGGCCATTCAGCTCATGCTGATATGCTCTCTCATTCATGCTAAATATTGGATTTCCATCTGCGAGGTGTTGGCTACGCTTCAGCGAGCCTCTTTGACGTGTTGTTAAGTAGTTCACACATAAAGACTGCCGAGCGCCATGCACCTGCAGATTTTTCCCCGATCACAGCCCGATCTGTCGGCGAGCTAGTTAACTTCCAAATCGGGCTCAAATCAGGCTTAAAATCCTGTAGTGTGAACTAGGCATTAAACAGCAATGCCCTTCCAGCTGCAACCCAGTACTGGGAAACACCAATACACACTCTCATTTACACACACTCATACACTACGGCCAATTTAGTTTATTCAATTCACCTATACCACATGTCTTTGGACTGTGGGGGAAACTGGAGCACCCGGAGGAAACCCACGTGAACACGGGGAGAACATCAAACTTCACACAGAAATTCCAGCTGGCTCAGCTGGGACTTGAACCAGAAACCTTCTTGCAGTGAGAAGATAGTGCTCACCACTAAGCCACCATGCCGCCCTTAAAAACATCTATCAAAGTGTTTTCATTATAAAAAGGCTTTTTTATTTAATGTCATTACAAAATTTTGAGATATTACAGAGTTGCTTTTCTACCACACTGAGATGTAAACAGCACAAACTACTTTTAATTACTTAATTTCTTCCCTACAAAACTGCAATTTGGCACAAATGTCTTACTGTTAGATCATATCTTACATATGTAACATCCATAAACATATAGCATCTGCATCTGATATCATATGCATTTTTATTTTACTATGCTAATTTAAAATTAATGCTATTTACCTTTTTTTAATCAAGTGAAATTTCAGTTGTTGTTGTTTTAAAAGACAAAATCTTACACAATAATTTTTAGATGCAATATTTACATGTATAACATCTACAATATTTACATTTTTTCAAATTCTAATTTTCTAACACCATGTGGGTGGAAAAGTGTTAAACAAACTATTAAAACAAATGAGTTTGTTTAAAAAACAAAAAAACAGACATCATATCAGCCTACCAAGAGAAAAAAACTAATTAAAATAACTACATTGCTTTTGCCATTTGGCTGTGATCTGATTTGAGGTCAACGCTAAAGTGAATAAGGTCACATTTCCCACATTACTGACAGTATACTCATCTTCTGCAGAAAAAAAATGTTCTATCTGTTTACAGAAACCACAAAATAACCCTGTCAGCTAGTCAGAAATGTAAAAAAAAATAAAACTGACTAACAACATTTGTATGGTTTCTCTGAACTCTGAACTAATTTATTAAAATAAAAATTTGCTCATAATATGGATTAAATAAGACATAAACAAATGTATGAAGATACCTAATATCTCAACATATTCAATGCTTTCAATAAAGGATTGTTTAAAAATTCCAGAGTTCATCAAATACCAATACCACCAATAATGAACAAATAGATCAACAGCAAACTTCATAAAGGGAATGAATGTCTGTCTGACTTTATTCTGTCCTTCAGGCTGTTTCCAAAACAGTGAGGTAAAGTTGGTTTTATATTTGCACATTCATTCAGTGACAACTTCTCCATAATGTTTACTATGGTACTTTGAATATTCACATGCAAGTATGACTTGAAAACAACATTAGCTCTATTTGTTTGACTTTGTACAGCAATGTTATACTTAGATAGTCATTTGTTGCTAATATGGTTTCAATATTTAGAAGTTGTGAAATTATATTATTAAGGTTACCAAAACAGTGTTATCTGGGTCTGATTTTAACCCCTGAAAAACACAATGACCAGAGCAAGGCACTGACTGGCCCATGTCATTTCTTATTCATAAACTGCATTGAATTACTAAAATGGGCAAGTGTCGCTGAGCTGGAAACGTAATTAGACTCCAAAACCTTCATATAAATCCATTCTTACACCTCATTTCACAATGTTATGAGTTTGATTGCTCATACATTAAGATTATCGCTCATTAACATACAAAATATGCATGCATTCAATCAGGTAGGACATGTAAACAATCATCAGTCTCATACACTTGTAGTGTCTCCGCCTATAATAAAGCGTTATAAACTTAAAAATGCACACACCTCCAGGCAACTGAACATTTGAAAACATAATTAATAGCAACGTTAATTATCCAAATAACAACATAAACGCCCAAACCCCGAAAGCACAGTTTCCCTCTGTCGCAACAAGTCTAAACAGGCCTTTTGGAAAGGCAAAAACTCGCATTTATAACAACGCCATAAAAGGGGGAGAGATAATGATGCTTACTTGATACGAGAGCCCATTTTATCCTTTATTTAAATCCAATTTTCTCCTCTAAATAGTGTGAGAATAACCCGCTGTCGGAGTTATGTTTCCCCGTTATCCCCGTCACATACTGCTCAGGAACGCCATGGTCTCCACGCGCGGATCACGGTACTACGGCCTTGAAGAATTGTGGGAGTTGTAGTTTTCAGGGCGTGCCTGCGGTTTAAAGGCGGTAGAGCGGTGAACTACATTTCCCATGCAGCGAAGAAGCAGTGGCGTACGAGTCGCCTGACACATAAGGGAGTGTAGTGTGTAGCCTGGGCATTGCAACAAGGAATTGCAACAACAACTGCTACAGCTGTATGACAGATGGGCAGTGTGGATGTTTTTGTTATGAGTGCAGTGACTGAATCGGAGTTTAAAACTATGGCGTACTTTATGAACGGAGAGAATGATGTTATCTGAGGCAGAGGTGTGACCAGGTGTGACTGAGGTCCGGGGACCCTCAGGAGGGCCGCAGGAGGGCCATAGAAAAATTTGAAAGGGGACAAATTAAATGTATTAAATCAAAATATGATTAAAACGAAAATAAATAACCAAAATAAATAAATAAACATAAATATAAATTAATAATGATTTATTGAACTAATTATAATAGTTACATTAACATTAACAAATGAATAAATTAGATTAACACAAGCAAATAAATACAAATTTGATTACTAATAACACAAATTTGATTAAATAAAAAGTAAACAAATGAATAAATGCAGTAGGGGTGAGCGGGTAACAAGTAACAAATCGATTTTCTCGAAGCCCTAACAACATTTGATTTCCAGGCTATAACAGCACATTCTACATGCAACCCTTGATGGAGCTGCCAAATTAGCTCTGAATTTTAGTTTTTAAAGTAAATTCATGTAGTGGTTATTTTTTCTTATTACAAGACGTGTTTCTCTTTTCATGAATGATCAATCTGCAGGTTATTTAGTGCAATAACACATCATTAAATTTGCAATCTCTAAGTTTTTCAGTTTAAATGTAAATCAGGTTTAAATGGCAGGAATTCCTGTGGGGACGAAAGTAACACTGTTATTTATGTCCCACTGCTAATAGATACAACTTATTTTTAACTTCCACATTTGAGTTTGAAGTGTTTGGATTCAGATGTTTTTAAAAATTAATGCAAATTGCCTATAATAATATAAAAAATATTCAAAAATGTTTGAAAATTTTAACATTTATTGTTGGGTTGCTTTAGAAACATTTGATGGAGCTGATATTTAAAATGAAAATGCTGTTTAATATTCATTCATTCATTTTCTTTTCGGCTTAGTCCTTTAATTAATTAGGGGTCGCCAAAGTGGAATGAACCGCCAACTTATCCAGCATATGTTTTACGCAGCGGATACCCTTCCAGCTGTAACCCATCACTGGGAAACATCCATACACACTTATTCACACACAAACACTACGGACAATTTAGCCTACCCAATTCACCTATAGCACATGTCTTTGGACTTGCGGGGGAAACTGGAGCACCCGGAGGAAACCCACGCCAACTCAGGGAGAACGTGTAAACTTCACACAGAAATGCCAACTGACCCAGCTGAGACTCGAAACAGCGACCTTCTTGCTGTGAGGCAAATGTGCTACCCACTGAGCCACAGTGCAGCCCGCTGTTTAATATTTTTGCCAAAAATAAAGGACAATATATGTTTGCAGTAAACATTAACAAGGTCATAGTCAGATATATTGAAAATAAACAAGATTAAGCCAGTAAATCTAGCAAATACTGTTGTTACTTTTGACCCACCCGTGTGTTTTCGTCTCTGCCAACGGGGTCAAAAGTAACAATGTACAACTTTTGTTTAAAGTCAAGTTATATTGAAGTTGTTCTACGTTGATAACATCTGATTTTGATAGACCACTGTTGTGGGTCAGTAACCACAGCAATTATGTATTTGTGCTAAAAACATGAAAATTAAATTTTTATGAAAAATGGTAGGCGGCACAGTGACACAGTGGGTAGTGATGTTGCCTCACAGCAAGAAGGTCACTGGTTCAAGCCTCGGCTTGGTCAATTGGCATTTTTGTGTGAAGTTTGCATGTTCTCCCTGTGTTCGCGTGGGTTCCTCTGGGTGCACCGGTTTCCCCTACAAGTTCAAAGACATGCACTATAGGTGAATTGGGTAGGTTGAATTGTGTTTAGTGTATGTGTGTGTGAATGAGAGTGTGTCTGTGTTTCCCAGTGATGGGTTGCAGCTGGAACGGCATCCACTATGTAAAACATATGCTGGATAAGTTGGCGGTTCATACCACTGTGGCGACCCCTGGTAAAGTGATTAAGCCGAAAAGAAAATGAATGAAGGAAAAACTTTTATCCCTGCTCTCCTCTATCATAATAATAAAAAAAAACTTAACATAAAAGAAAAAAATTCAAAATAATATTTTAGACGCATGTATTGTGTTTTTTTCCACAGTATTAAGTTGATTCTTTATGCAAAAAAAAAATAAAAAAAACTATACAGGTGTCTTTTAGGAGAGGGGTCCTCTGGACTAGAACCTGTAGTATGAAATAAACACTTCTCATATCATAAAGATTTCCATATTAAGATTTATGTTTTTATTTTTTTTTTTTTTTATTTTGTATTAGAAGACTTGTGTTCTAAAGACATATTAAAGTCAGTAATTCTTATATATATATATATATATATATATATATATATATATATATATATGATGACAATGTATTATCATATTTATATTTATTCCCATGTATTATCATATTTATATAATAAATCATATTATTTATGATAGGTGCGTCACGGTGGAGCAGTGAGTTGCACAACCGCCTCACAGCAAGAAGGTCGCTAGTTCAAGCCCTGGCTGGGTCCGTTAGCATTTCTGTGTGGAGTTTACATGTTCTCCCCGTGTTGGCATGGGTTTCCTCCGGGTGTTCTGGTTTTCCCCACAAATCCAAACACATGCGCTATAGGTGAATTGGGTAAGCTAAATTGTCCGTAGTGTTTGTGTGTGAATGAGAGTGTATGGGTGTTTCCCAGTGTTGCAGCTGGAAGGGCATCCGCTGCTTAAAACATATGCTGGATGAGTTGGCGGTTCATTCTGCTGTGACGACCCCTGATTAATAAAGGGACTAAGCTGAAAAGAAAATGAATGAATGAATGAATGAATATTATTTATTATCAGTAATGAGAAACAGATATAAAACTCCTGGCTTTCAGAACCTGTTGATAAGAAATAAACTTCAGATCAGTTTTATGGGAGTGTTATTGTACTTCTTCCTTTCACTTCTTAGACACAAAGATGCATACTAAAATAATGTTTATCAAATTCTCTCCCACACACTAATCCTAACAAACTTTATTTCTGAATGTTAAAATTAAATGATTGTTTGTTTGTTCATTTGTTTGCTTGTCATGTATGCATTCATTTATAACCTATTTTACATTGTTAAAAAAGTAACACGCTAATACATTTGATTGATTGTTGCAAATGAAAACATACAAACACATTCATTCATTCATTAATTTTCCTTCAGCTTCGTCCCTTTCATCAGGGGTCGCCACAGTAGAATGAACCGTCAACTTATCCAGCATACGTTTTACACTGTGGATGCCCTTCCAGCTGCAACCCAATACTCCATACACATACACTACGGCCAATTTAGTTTATTCAATTAACCTATTGCACTTTTATGTTTCATGTCTTTGTACTGTGATTAAAACTGGAGCACCCGGCCGGAGGAAACTCACGCCAACACGGGGAGAACATGCAAACTGCTCACAGACCAGTCGGGACTCGGACCAGCAACCTTCTTGCTGTGAGCCACCGTGCCATCAACAATATAATAGAAAAACAGAAACGTTTAAAATAAAAGTATATATAAACGAGTCACTCTGAATACGTGAAGTGACTTCTAAAAAGTGATAAAGTAAAAAATAACAATAAAGCTAATTAATAGAATTTATAAGATTAAGGTTTGATTGGACAACAAACTAACAAAAGCAACTCTGATGTAGGCCTACTAATTCAACAGCCTGATTGAGTTAGCAGATCTCCCTAAAGATCGCGTTCACGAGAGGAAAACGTGCAACTGAAAACACACGACTGGTATCAGACTGAGCATATTTGATGGAGACGCGGGCGCGCGCACAGGCAGGCCAGTTCACTCGCATCAGTTCCAGCCGGCAGACTCACGCTGGATCTGCACACAGCAACACGCGGGAACCTACTGCTGCAAACAAACTCTCGGACTGCACTTTATCTAGACTGTGGAAATTTAGTCAATTAAAAGTTAGTTAGCTCTTTAAACGGTTTAAATTTCAGATAGATAGATAGATAGATAGATAGATAGATAGATAGATAGATAGATCTTGAGCACATATCTCCTCTTTGGAGACTTTTCATAATTTTTCTGAGGAAAACTACAGCCATTCATCCTTGTACGGCAAGAAAAAGAGTTATTTTCTAAATATTACATGGAGAACAATGAATCAGTAAGTATTTATTTTATTGTAGATTGTGTGTGTGTGTGTGTGTGTGTGTGTGTGTGTGTGTGTGTG
>CAIGQZ010032312.1:20914644-20924976 GCA_903798205.1 Danio tinwini
AGAATTAAATTTTATTGTTTGTTTTTATATTATTATTTAGACTTAATATTTTGTACGAGGGATTTAAAAGTCAATAATATTTTAAGTATTAATATAAAGTGACAACTATACTGCACATGGTTAAAAAATATATATAAAAATTACCCATCAGACTGCAGCGTAACATATAAATTAACCCAATATGTTTTAGGCTATTTAAATATTTGTATTATAATTTAATAAATGGATTATACATAACCCAAACATTATTACAGGCTGGTTAAATACCATATAGTTTTCTAATATCCTGTTAATTTAGATGTTATAGCATAACAAATATTTTACATTTATTAGCCTACATAATTTTTTTATTAGAAGCCGTTTTGAAGAAGACATAAGAAATATGTCAATAAGATCTACAACATTAATTATTATGAAAACTATTATAAAGTTAACCACAATTTAGCATACAATGTTAACGCAAAATGTAGGCCAATTTAATATTTGTGTTAGGATAAATTCAAATCAAATATTCCGAAAATACAGTAAACTATAAACAGGCGAGTCATTACTTAATTTTTGCTTATGAAGAAATAAATAATAATCGGCTTCAATATAAATATAACCTCACGAATTCTTAGTAGCTAAATTAATTTGACTATTTAAACATGAAGGAGATTTGTTGAACAGCACTTTTATTTAACATGTGCAGATTGTAGTATACTGTATGTGACTATGTTGAACGTGTTTTTGCAGGGCAGTGATGCGCCGGTGTGCGCGGGCTGCGGCGCACTAATCTCAGATCGGTTCTACCTGCTCGCGGCTGACAGGCGCTGGCACGAGCGATGTTTAAAGTGCAGCGCGTGTCAAACTGACCTGGAGTCAGAGCTCACCTGCTTCAGCAAACACGGAGACATTTACTGTAAGGAGGACTATTATAGGTAAAATATATTTACAGCTCTGTTCAGCTTTGAAACCGTTTCTCAGTTACTTCGCTTTCATATGTCGACATCACTATCGTAGTAGCTATTTAACCTTACGTTTATTTTCAACGGTCAGTTTAAGCACTTGGTTGCTGAATTTACACCATACATGGCGGCAGAAAGAGATGTGAAGCTTATTTAACAAACGTTGACCTTTTATTTCACCCATATGGAAAGATAATCTAATTTAGTGATTTTGAACCATAGTTTAGTAAAGTAGTTAGCCTGCGTTACTTGAATTCATCTGTCGTGGTATGCTAATACGACAACAAATAGTAACATAAACAATACCCTGGCCTGTACACTTAGTTTTCTACAAAAATAATTATGTATATTAGCACGTACTACAATACACCATAATTTACTGTAGTAAAACCTGGTGTATACTATTAGTTCATTACTACTCCAGTATGCTGTAGCATTTGCTAACAAATAGATAGATAAATAGATGTATGTACTATAATATATACATATACACTACAGTAGCCTATTTATTAAAAATTACTATAGTTTTTTTTCATCTGGGCAATATCAAACGCTGCTATTAGTCACAGTGAAACTGGTTTATTGACACTGACTTAAAAAAAGAGCAAGCATTAATAATCATATTTCATGTTATCAAAAAAGCAGTGTGAAAATCAGTGTTGGCTAGATTAGCATAACCATTTTTCCAGTATTATTCTTGTGTAAAAATGTAACAATGATGTACAAAGATACAGGCCCGTAGGGGTGGTCCAGAATTTGTCCCATACATGAGCTCATTTGTCTTATTTTGACTGCTTTTCCATCCTAAATTGTGTAAATAACCCATCTAAGAAGGCTTTAACACCAAACGGAATCCTGTCGTGATTTCAGCTAATCAGTTTTGGCCAATGCAAATAAATACAACATCTCAAATTTTCAACAACATCTGTGCAAGAAAACAATCTGACGAAAATAAAGTCATCTTTCACTACTGACCTACTGTATTGTTAAATAGAAATTCAAATTATTCATGAAACAAAAATTATCAATAAAATAGTGTGAAGCACCAAAAGCGGCCCATATTAAAGTAAATTTTAATAACAATCAGGCTATTGTTGTTATTCATTAATTTTCAAATAAACTTTTTTTTACAAGAGAAAAAAAAATTGTGAAGCGCTACAATATTATTATTATTTATTTGTTTATTTTTTTATTCAAATGGCCAAATTCTAACAGAGGAAAGTTGAACGTGCGGGCCAGACTGTTAATTGCCTAATAAATTAAAATAAGCTACAATTGTTAAAAAAATTAACGAATCATTTTTTTCCCTTAATGATAAATCATGTAATAAATTAATATTTAAAAGTAGGTTTTTTTTTTTCAAAATTTTTAAGAAACTTTTGATACATCAAAAAAGTTTGGTTCTGATGACCATCTGATAAGCTATTTAAACAAAAAAGTGCTAAAAATGTCACTTAAATGCAGTATTTAAACAGAATATGAGGCTAATAACTCCAAAAAGGTCCACTTATTGAGAAAAAAAAACTACCCCTTTTACCAGGCTGGCTATGGGCTGAGATAACTAATTTATTTGAAATCATGCAATTTTACACATTTCAAATTTATATAAATTATGTTAAGAGTTGTCCATTTTGATTAATTGTAAAAACATTTTTGTCAGTAATTTTGTCATTTTAGGTACAAAATATTTTAAACGAAAAGATAACTCTGAATAAAACATTTCAAAAAACAATCACATTTTCACACATACTGGTAAAATACATAATCTTTCATGATCAGTGGACGAGAAAACATGCTGTTAATGTACTCATGCTCAGCTCATTTAATTTATGCGACTTCAGTAAAACATTAAAGTGGTTCCTAAAATGCAAGGTGCACTTTAAAAGTAAAAAAAAAATTATAAAGACAAAACAAAATGAATACCTGTGGCTTTCTGATCACAAATTGAGGTATTTTGAAGTGAAACAATTTGCAATAATTTCTTGTTTTTTTGTTGTTGTTTTTTTTTATCTCAAAGTGCCGCCAGCAACTGGTAAATCACATTTTATAATTTACCAAAGACCATAGGTTCAGCTAAAATCATCATACTTTACAATTATTGTCATTATGTATTTACTGACATGAACTAAAAATGAGCAATACTTGTATGTAATTTATTAATCATAGTTCAGCATTTATACTCAATTTTTTTCTTGCTTGCTCAAACTACTTATTGAAAATTAGTTAAAACAAAACAATTCTTGAGATTTTTGGGGGTCACCATAATTATTTTATGTTCAATCCACTTGAGACAACAAGGAATTGTGTGGAATCCTGCATTCTTTACAATGTACACTCAAAAAATAATGTTTGCTGCTTAAAATGAGCTGAAAGAACACAATTCTTGAGTTTTTACTTTATTACACTGTATAAAAATATCCATATTTTAAGTTTCGGTATTTTGTGATTCACAAGTGTTTTCTGCTTAATTACGGTTGTGAATGTTGTGAATTACCTTTGCTCTGTCAACTTTTGATGTTGAAAATTTAACTTTACAGTTTAACAAAGTGACTTTTATTGACATTTTAGTAATTTCAGATAATATATTGTATAAGAATATGTATATTTGTCTGTAAATTAACATAAAATGTACTGGCAGCTCATTACAAGGTTTTTGTACTGCAATATACAACACCAACCTAAACAATATATCACTTTAAACTAACAAAAATGTAAAAAAAAAAAAAGTCACTTTTTTAAAAACCTTTCAAGGTTAAAAGTTGTTGGTTGAAAGATCAAGGTCCCATAATGCAATTCAAAAGCAGAAATAAATGGGGAAAAATAAAAACATGAATCACAAAATATGAAAAACAGCTAATTTACTGATATTTTTTGCTGTGCAATGAAAAGTAATTTCAGAGGCAGATTAAGTTGGTATATTTTATGAAAGATTACAAAGAAAACTACTTTTTTCTTTCTGTGAGCGTGCTCTGATGACTTGTGCTGAATATGACCACAATCATTCAAGATAGTAAACAAATTGTGAATTTGAATCAAGTCATTTTTGAGTTACTAAAGAAAAAAAAACGTTGCTTACATCTTGGCTGATGGCAGATTGGCACTTTTGCATAAGTCTGTGTCTTTTAAGTAAAGCTGTTATTGGTGTCTTCTTTTAAGTAGGAGGTTTTCTTCGCAGAGATGTGCGCGGTGCCACCTGGGAATCTCTGCCACAGAGATAGTAATGCGCGCCAGGGATCTGGTCTACCACCTGAGCTGCTTCTCCTGTGCCACCTGCCATAAAGTGCTGCTCACCGGAGATCACTACGGGATGGAGGAGACAACTGTGTACTGTCGAGCACACTTCCAGAGAGAATATCATGCAGATTTGTATTATTCAGACGTGTTTTCAAGAGAGACAAATTCTGAGAGTCACACATATGAGGAAGAAAGCCCCGTGAACAGAGGACGAGCCCGGAGGAGGAAAAATAACATTACAGCTGATCATAATGCCTATAATTCAGGTAATTTATTTAATACAATTATTATGATTATTTGGGTAACATTAACCAATGATTGGTTACAAAGTTACAACATTTAAAGTAATTTAAGGGATTACATTTTATTTAGGGCGACACGATGGCTCAGTGGTTAGCACTGTCGCCTCACAGCAAAAAGGTCGCTGGTTCGAGTCCCGGCAGGGTCAGTTGGCATTTCTGTGTGCAGTTTGCATGTTCTTCCCATGTTGGTGTGGGTTTCCTCCGGGTGCTACAGTTTTCCCCACAGTACAAAGACATGCGCTATAGGTGAATTGAATAAACTAAATTGCCCATAGTGTATGGGTGTACGGATGTTTCCCAGTACTGGGTTGCAGCTGTAAGGGCTTCCACTGTGTAAAACATATGCTGGAATATGTTATATATATTATATATATATTTCCCATTTTTGTTAAAGATATTTTGTATAATAACTCATAATTATAAATCTAGTTTATAATTTTTCAGCTGAAGCACATGCTTAAGGAACAAGTGTTTTAGAGATTTATGTCAATATATAGTGTGTATGAAATGTGTCAATAAAATGTTTTGTGGTTTTACAATGTTTAGATTGTGTTTTTTTAAATGAAACTAAACGGTCCTGTTTATCTCAAATTCAAAGAATAAGAGTTTATTTCTATTGCCTATGAGTTGAGATTTATGCGGATTTGCAATAATATTAGTAATTAATTACTTAAGTAACTTACCTAACACTGTTTGCATTTTTTTGTCACTATTGGTGAATTGTTTGGAATAATTAGGATTTTTATATGTTTGCAAAACGTTTCTTATACCCACCAAGGCTGCATTTACAATACTGTAATATTGTGGAATACTATAATTTAAAAATAATGGCTTTAGTTTAAAAAGTAATTTATTCTTATGATGCTAAGCTGAATTACCAGCATCATTATTTTTCAATATTATTTTATTATGCTGACTTTATGCTCAAGAAACTTATTATAATTATCAATGCTGAAATTGTCTGTTATGTTACAAAATATTTTTATATGAAACAGTTGTTGTTACTATTTATTCTTTAAGCTGAATACTAGTATCTTGAAAATATCCAGTAAAATTTTATGTCCTGTTATCATGGCAAAAAAATATCAGTTGTTAAAACTATTATGTTTGGAAATGAGTTGAAAAGAATCTTCTTTGCATTAGGCAGAAATTGGAGAAAAAATATAATAATTCAGAAGGGCTAATAATTCAGACTTCAACTGTATTGTTGCCTTCAGTGTTGGAGGGAGTCATACAGTATCAGTGACGGCTGACTGTGTTCTTGTGCTGTAGATGTGAGTGATTTGGGTGTGGATCTGTCGGAGAGAGTGAGCTGTCACAAATCCAAACGCATGAGAACGTCATTCAAGCATCACCAGCTGAGAAGCATGCAGTCCTTCTTCACCCACAACCACAATCCAGATGCCAAAGACCTCAAGGAGCTCGCCCAGAAAACCGGCCTCACCAAACGTGTGCTCCAGGTCAGAAAAAATAAACATCTCTGAATGCTCAGCACAAGATTTTTTTTTTAGATTTTTTGTTACATATAAAACGAGGGATCCAAAAGTCTGAAACCACAGTAAAAATGTAGCATTAACAAACAGATTTAAACATATATATATATGAGCAGATCAGCTTAAAAGGGACCTATTATGCAAAAATTGCTTTTATAAGTAATTAAAACACAGTTGTGTGGCAAAAGTGTGTGAATATAACCAGCGTCTATTGGTAAAAATTAATTATTGTTATTTTTTTATAATCACACTTCATAAAAACAGAAATGTCTGTAGATTTTTACTTAAATTGACATTCTCCCTTTGTACATGGAAAGCCCCGCCCATTAGTGACCATCTCTCTTTCATTAGCATAGACTGCTCTGAATGAGAAGCAGCCATCCACCATTAGAGTTTTGAATCTGCCTATACTGACACACAGGCATTTAAAGCTCCACCCTCTTTTGAAAAGAGGGCTGGGAGCACAAACTCTCCACAAAAACTTCACATACAAACTCTAGGCACATCAGAGACTTATACATCTTGCAAAAAGGGGCATTATAGGCCCCCTTTATTGTGAAAGCTTGTTTCTATCATGAAAAATGGTTTTGAGTTTATTGTGAGCTTATATCTGAAAATTGAGCTGTTTTAAAAAAATCTGAATTATGGCTTTTACATCTCAAATTCTGTCATTTTTCTTAGAATTACAGTTTTACATCGGACAGTTCTAACTTTTTCACAGATTTTTAAGATTGCATTTTGCAATACTGACTTTATTCACAGAATTCTTGGTTTACGTCTCAAATTCTGCCTTTTTTCTCAGATTCAGACTTTTTACAGGTTTTTTTTCTGTTCATTTTTTGAGCTTACGTCCCCCAATCCTGACTTTTTTCTCAGCATTCAGTGTTTACATCTTGAAATTCTGCCCTTTTTTGGTCAGAATGGGAACAAAATATCAGAATTGCGAGATGTAAACTCAAAACAAAAAGAAAAACTATTGCATGTTGAGTTTAGAACTAGGGTTGTGTCGTGAGACGATGCCATCGTCCATCGCCGATGGCCAAAGGACATTACGATGCTAAGCCGGCATTGCAATCCCCGCCTCACCCGTCACAGCAGCAACCCGCTCACTTAGGCCCTGTTTACACTAATACGTCTGAGTTTTAAAATGGCTTTTTAGAACGAAAACGATCCATGTCCACACTGGCGTTTTATCTAGCATTTCTGAAAAGCCCTCTGTCCACACTATATTGCTGAAAACACACATCACGTGACCACACACAAACACACACACACACTGTCATGCTCTAAAACATAAGCCCGTGTCTGTGCACATCGGACAGTTTATCAAGGATGTACCACTGGATCGCGTCTCACTATAGTTGTTAAACGTGATAATAAATTAATCGTGTTTCAATCTAACGATTCTTCTGTCTTTTGAATCTATCAGGTAACGTGTCACAGCATCAGTACACTGCTTCAATCTTTCACTTTCATGCTTGTACTTAGTCATTTAGTGAAAACCTCAGATACTGTTGGTTGGTTGCTGTTGGTTGTGCACCTTTTTTACCAACCAAGTTTGTCGATGCCATTATAACGACACATCACTATGCCTATTCATGTGGAAAAAGTGATTGACAGGTGGTAATTTGTGTGTAACGTATCTTTATTCATTTATGCTTTGGTTATGGGTAAAACAAAGACCATGCGGGCCAGGAAGTTGAAACGGTAGGCTACAAATAATTAATTCATTATGAATTAAAAAATTATTCATAAATAATTAATTCACCGCCGCCTACGATGACAATGCCCTTGTCCATCGCGATGTTTCACATTACAGATCGTTCGATGCCAAATTGGTTGACATCGCCCAACCCTATTTAGAACTTGCAATTGTGAGATATTAACTCAACTTTTTTTTTTCACAAAAGTTCTGTTTACGTCCCACAATTCTACATTATTCCACATGAATTCAGTGTTTATACAATACTGACTCCTTCAGCTCTCTGAGTTTGCATCTTGTAATTCTGCCTTTTTTGTCAGAATTCAAAGAAAATCTGAATTGCGAGATGTAAATTGTTGTTTGCGAGATGTTATGAGTTTCGTAATTGCAATTGTGAGATATAAACTCAACACGATGAAATAAAAAGTCCGTTGCATGCTTCGGAAACAAGCATGGGGTTTAGTAAATGTTAAATAAACAGTATAATGAATAAATAAAATACAATCTTCAAACTTTACTATTATAAACTAAGAAAAACAATACTTATATAGCATTTATTGAACTAGTTATTGCTAATTTCAATTAATGTTAGTTTAATATATGTTTATTAATGCAAGTTTAAAGTTGGCTTATGGTAACCTTTGATTTGTCCCGCCAACCAATCAGAGAAGAGATGGACAAATGATAGAGAAGGTTAGGGTGTATCCCCCAAACAGAGATTGTCATTTCTATTTTTAGATAAACTTTTGTTTGTTTGTTTGTTTAACTGTTGATTTACAAAAAGAATGAGATTTAATGGTTTCAATTAAATGTGAATTTATCACATTTTTTAAAGGGTCATGAAACCTCAAAACACTTTTTTTTTATGTTGATAGATAGTTTTATTGTAAGTAGTACATTATTGAATGTAAAAATATATATAATTATTGATACGATTAAAGTATTTTTATATAGATTTTTACATATTATTCAATTAGGAAGTTACCATGGCAAATTGAATGTAATACAGTTTGGTATATTTACCTTTGGCCCACCACCCTTAATCAAGTTTGGTTTTTGGCCTTTCATAAGCAAATGTTTGAGCACCCCTGGTTTAACTCATGGATCATTAGGATACAAACTTGTGCTAGTTAATCAACTGCAAGTTAATAATAATAAACAACTGTATTTTCATTAACTAATGTTAACAAAGATGAATAAATCCTGTAATAAATGAATTGTTCATTTTTTGTGCATGTTAGTACATACATTAACTAATGGAATTATATCATAAAGTCCTAATAAATCTTGATGTTCCTCCAGGTTTGGTTCCAGAATGCCCGTGCAAAATTCAGAAGAAACTGTCTATATCAGGAGAGCATTGGAGTGGACAATGTTTCAGACACTTCCACCCTCACGTCTCCATCCGTACCTTCACCTGAGCTGTGTCACGGATCCATGAGCCCGTCCAGCCCCAGCGGGACCTCGCCATCCCAACACACACCATCAGCCGCTCACAACACAAACTTCCCAGTCTTCCCTGGGTTCCTCCATCACTCCTAAAAACAGACTTTGATTATTAGTATATCATCTTAAATGTCAGCATATTGGTCGAGTCAAGTTTTATTGTCATTCCTACTTTGTGTAGACATACTGAATTGAAATGTTGGGTCTCGCAGGAATACAATGCTACATAAATAAACAATCATAAATATAAACACAATAATGGACTTTATAACTATATTATGATTATAACTAACATACTGGAGCGGTAATCGAACTATATGTATAAATAGTTAACTATACACATAACCCAAGACAGACTGCACAAGTTCTTTACATAAAACAGAAACAATACTGCACAACATTTTGGGTATTTAAGGTTAAAAATGTAAGTAGTGATATTTGATATTTATAACATGATATTTGGTACACTCAGAAGTAAACATTGTGAGTTCTTGTAAGATGGAGTTTAAGAAAAGTGTACAGTGCACATATAGACCATTTTGAGGTATGTAAACAAAAACAATGGTCCCAACGTATTTCCTGTTTTACATTTTTTATTTCTATAGCTACCGAGAATCCAAAAAAGCCACATATTGATAAATAATGTTGTGATAGCTCTTTTAACATTAAGTTATGTTTGAATTTCCTCTTGTTACGGTTATGAAATGGTTTGATGACAAACAGGAAATGTTCATGGGCCAATCACATGACCACATTGAAATAGTCTATATAGAGAAAAGTGTGTTTCTACGGGTGGTTTGTCAAACCCACTCACCTGTGTGAACTGAAGCACACTCAAAAGTGTGCAATGTTTTTCTAGAGACATGAAGGGATTGTAAGGGATTGCTGCAGAGAGGAAAGCGTGTGTTTACTACAGGTGGTTTGCAAGCTCACTCACCTGTGTGAGGCACACTCAAAATTGCTGTGATGCTTTGAGGATGCTTTCAGAAATGCACTTGGTATATCATTCATTTAAAGAAAATAAATACCTTCACTCTTAAAAACAAATTAAATAAAGTCCTTGTCGGTGCCAATCGAGGTGCTCACAGCGAACCAAGTTCGTTTCCTGGCTCGAGGTCCTTCCCCTATATCTACTCCCCATACTTTCCTGTCTGTAAATCTCCACTATCCTATCAAAATAAAGGTGAAAACCCCTAATATATATATAT
>CAIGQZ010032312.1:20955635-20967883 GCA_903798205.1 Danio tinwini
CCTATATTTATTTATAGGCTATAAATGTATATTTTATTTATTTAAACTATGCAACGATTATAGATTTTGGTTGTACAATTATAGTCTCAGAAATAATCACGGTTTCACGGTTATCACGATTATTATGCATTTATTAATTTCAAAACCGACTAGTTTAGAAAAAATAAATAAATCACATGAAAAATCCTTATATTTTTAATTGTTAATTGCTGCTCAGTAACCAAATAATACAGCACATATTAATATTAAAAACAAACAATAGTCCATGTTTACGCTGTAATAAATGACAGAATAATGAGTAAATAAATAAAAATGAGAATAAAAAAAAATTGTTTTTGTCTAATGCAAGGCTCAAAATTTATTTTTTTACTTCAACTTCTAACTTTTAGGAGCACCAGAAAAAATGTAGGAGCACCCACCAAAAATGAATGAGCACACCTGCATATTGTATATTAACAGATTTATTGTATTTGAAAACAACATCAATCAGGACCAACAAAAAAACAGAAACTAACTAATTCTATTATGACTTATTGATATTTGTGCAATAATTCCAAAATTAATGTCTAATATTTATAAAATATCAATGATGACTATGATGACAATAATACTAACAATGTATTACATTTCTCATTATCATGCTGCCTTGAATGTGCTTAAATGCGTCCAACTGTTACATTGACATAAATGTATGGTTTGCATCAAAGTAAGAAATATACATTTTGCACTATTGTTTTTATACGTATATACTATACCAAAGTCCCTATTCTGTAGTCTTTGACTATACTGTGTTAGATTTTACATTTAGCACCCATTTGCACTGAACACGAAGTGAATGCAACGCATCGAGATTCGGGCCATTAAACAGTTGATCCACTGCGAGTTTTCCAGCACTCTCCAAAATCACTCGACTGATCTCGGCTGGCGGAATAACATTCTCTCGAATTAACATGCTCTCATCAACGCCATTATTTGTAACTTAAAGTGGGTTTGCAAACCTGTGTACTTTTCATTGCTTCTTCCCCAAACTTCAGCCGTTTGCAGTTCTCACAGTCACACATCTCCCTGTTATCTCAACTAGGTGCGGCTGAAAAGCGTGAGCGTATTGCGTTGCGTGCACATCCCTCCATGGAAATAACCAGTTTACACAAGCTTGCCTTAGTTAACAGCCTTATTCATAGTTTATCCAGTGTCCGTAGTTTTTAGTCTCGGTGTACAAACTAGCACACAGTTGGCATATATTTGTTTGCTTGCTACAGTTTTGTTCTGTGCAGAAACGCGGTGTTGAGAAGCCTTTACGATTAATTAACCGTGACAAAATAAAGTGCGGTTAATAGTGAAACTGGTTAATTGTTGCATCCCTAATTTAAACTAGCCTATATAGATTAAAATAAATTACAACTTGCATTTTACCATTCGTTTTGGCTTGAACTAATTATTGACGAGATTATTAATAACTGATCAAAGAGCTTTTTACTGAGCTAAGAGAAAAATTTTATATGTAGGCCTAAAGTCAAAAAGCCTATGTCTAAAACGAAACTATTTCCCTTATCAGAAAACAACAAACACATATCCCAAAGCGCAACATTGTGTTAGACTTTAGCAAATACAAATCTGACAGTTTAATGACTTTTGTAATGATGATCAGACCAGAAGCTGTGTCGCACTCAACTGAACAAAAACATACATGAAGTAAATGCCTTCACCGCACAGAAATAGTCACCCATGGTTGGCGAGTCCTCTCGCCTAAAAGGACCTTAATGCGTCATAGTTTCTTCTGTGCATAGATAAATAGCATTTCACATGCTTTCATCCATTTATATTATATCCATTTTGCGGCATTTCCACCGATAACGGCATGGACAAGAAGTCACTTGTTTTTGAACAACAATTTTTATTTTAAACATTGTCATACAGATTGACAAAGGTTTAATTTTTCAGTTTAGCAAAAAATCTAAATAATGAATACATTAAATATAAAAAAAATAATAATAATAATAATACAAAAACAAAAATACAGCACAAATAATATAAATTCAAATAACTTAACACACTTTGAAAGAAAAAGTAAACAAATAAATAAATAACAATATTAATGTTAATAAAGCAATAATATATTTGTCTAATCTATATACTTTTAATGTCTGTCAGTTCAAGAATAAAAAAAAAAAAATCACCATCTAGATTCTCCAAAAAGTCATAAAATAGTTTCCAAATAGACAAAAATATATGGATTTTGTTTTTCAAAAAATATGTTAATTTTTCCAAGGCAAGGCAAGAGGTCATCCCCTTTATCCACTGCGATACACCAGGACTGTCTTCTTTTTTCCAAGAACACACAATTACATGTTTAACAACACTAGAAGATAAATATAAAATACAAATAAAATTAGGACTTTGCAGAAGAAAAATACAAAATAAATATACTATACACAAATAATTGGCACATTGCAGGTAGAGTGCAAGTTCAAGTTCATTTATAGAGCACATTTAAAAACAGTCACAAGACTGACCAAAGAGCTGAACATAAAACAAAGTAAAAGAAAAGACAGAATATAAAAACATAGAAATAAGTTAAAAAGTAAATAAAAAAGTAGCAGTAGACAGAACTATTAAAATAATATTAAAAAGCCAAGCTAAAAAGGTACCTTTTAAAGGAGTGATTTAAAAATAGATAGTGATGGAGCCATTTTAATTTCAAGGGGCAAGGAGTTCCATAACCAAGGACCCACCACAGAAAAAAGCTCTGTCCCCTCTACGTTTCAGTTTGGACTGAGGAACTAAAAGAAGATTTTGATCACTTGATCTAAGAGTTCTCACGGGAGGGTAAAAATGCAACAGCTCTGAGAGATAGGTTGGGGCTAGATTTTTAAAGGATTTATATACCAGTAAAAGCACTTTAAAATCAATTCTGAATTGGACGTGCAGCCAATGGATGCCCCTTAAAAGAGGGGTAATGTGGTCATATTTTCTGCTATTACAGATAAATCTCACCGCAGCATTTTGGACCAACTGAAGGAGAAAAATTTGAGATTTTGAAATGCCACAGTAAAGTGCATTGCAGTAGTCTAACCGTGTTGTAATAAAAGCGTGGACAGCCATCTCTAGTGTGGTGGGATTTAAGAAATGTTTGACTTTAGACAGCAAACAGAGTTGAAAAAACTGGAGCCAATAACCGAACTGATCTGTTTGTCTAGTTTCAATGACTCATCAAAGATTACTCCCAGATTGCGGACGCGGGGGGATCAGAAGGAAGATAAGCAGCGAAGATCTAGGCATGCGGCCTGAACGTTATCTGTAGAGCTGAAGACAATCACCTCTGTTTTATCATCATTTAATGTTAAAAAATTGTGGGATAGGCAGATTTTAATCTCATCTAAGCACCTTAGTAAGGTATTAAGAGCGAGAGGGTATTCCTTTTAATAGGAAAGTAAATCTGGGTGTCATCAGCATAGAAATGGAAAGACAGCCCATGACTTCTTAGACTAGCCCCTAGTGGAAGCATATATAATAAAAAAAGTAAGGGAGCTAAGACTGAGCCTTGAGGAAGGCCACAAGTGAGATCAACAACTGAGGACGAGAAGTTACCTATTTAACTGAAAACATTTTATCAGATAGAAAAGACTTAAACTACTTTAGGACTTTGCCTTTCAAGCCCACATCTGACTCTAATCTGGACAGCAGAATAGAGTGGTCAACAGTATCAAATGCTGCTGGCAGATCTAGAATAACCAGGACCACAGAATCGCCAGAGTCAGTGGCTAGCAGGATATCATCTTCTCAAGTACTTTAAGAAGGGGCTCATAGCACTGAAGCGTTTCAGTGCTATGAGCCATTTTGAACCCAGACTGAAAGATTTCAAGCAAGCAAGTGAAAATAGACATCTGCTTTCTCTTTCAGATTTATTCATTATTTTGGCCAATAACTATTGCAATTAAGTATCTCTCATCTCCATAGCGCAAAACTTCAGAGCTCAGTTTCTTCAAATGCCTTTTGCTAAATATAAGCAAATGCAGCAGTGATGCTCATCTTAAACACACATGATCTTAGGCTTTGTTTGAACAGATCAGGATTTTTTTTAACTGTTACCGAAAAGCTCCAATTAAATAAAGCAGCCATCTGGAAATGAAGCGACCTGTTAGATGAAGCAGATGTTGTGTCAGCGTTTTGATTGACTTGTGCCCTTTGTGTTTGCCTGTAGGTCTGGAATGTCATTATGGAGCAGAACAGCCTTCAAGATCAGAATAAAAATTACAATGAGGTCTGATCACACAAACACACACACACACACACACACACACACACACACACACACACACACACACGATTCTAAATATGGTTTATGAGGATGCTCAGACATAATGCAATTTATATTGTAAAAAACATTTATTATATGACCTAAATTCAAGCCTCAGAGGAAACCTGTGGCAAATTTTGAATGTCAAAGACTCAGTTAAATGGATAGTTCACCCAAAAATGTGGTTTCAAAAGTTTATGACCTTTATTAAGCCTTTTTTTGTGTTGAACACAAAATAAGATACTTTGAAAAATGTTAGAAGCCGGTTACCATTTGTGACAGGTAAATTATAAGTTAATGATGACAGAATTAAAATTTTGGGGTGAACTATGACTAGGATTTTAAGCATTCTGAATTAAAAGGACATAAGGTGGTTTACAAGGACATGCCTTATGTGCTTGATAGAGTACAAGTATGTCATTTTACAATTTCATTATACAATTCTGTCCTCGTAAACCACATAAGTACATCCACACACACACACACACGCACGCACGCACGCACGCACGCACGCACACACACACACACACACACACACACACACACACACACACGCAGGCTCATGTGGGCACTTGCTGTTATTAGAGGAGTTTTTATGAATCATCTTACTGATAAAGCTGACATTACCACACAACTCTGACTCTCACTGACACTTTCTGTTCCTCTGTGGTCTATTAGAGGAACATGCTATACTGAGTCTACACACAATACAGAGTACAATTTCAAAGTTAAAAAACGCATTCATTTTCTCCTTAGACAAATAGATTTTTCATTCATTCATTTAACTTATCCAGCATACGTTTTACACAGCGGATGCCCTTCCAGCTGCAACCCAGTACTGGGAAACATCCATACATACTCATTCACACACATACACTACAGCCAATTTAGTTTATTCAATTCACCTATAGCGCAAGTCTTTGGACTGTGGGGGAAACCGTAGCACCCGGAGGAAACCCACGCCAACACGGGGAGAACATGCAAACTCCACACAGAAAGGCCAACTGACCCAGCCACGACTCGAACCAACGACCATCTTGCTGTGAGGCCACAGTGCTAACCACTAAGCCACCATGTCGCCCCTCAGCCTGAAATATACGATTTTTAACAGTTTATAGTGCACATGCAGTTTTGAAAAGTCTTTAATAAAAGCATCATAACAACAAACCAATCAGCAAAATCGCACTAAACAAAAGACAAAAGGTACAACATCGTGTACTTAACAGCTATTAGAAGCAATGAACTATGATCCCATGAAGCACTGTAAATGAAGCAACTAATATAAAAATGCAAGAAGTATAAAACCATTTCAGTTTTTGGTTTTGTCTGTACGAGATATTTGTGGTAATTCACAAAAATAGACAGAGGTAAAAACAAAAGTCACTGTGACACTCTGAATTTTCTGTAGAGCATCAAGGGTAATGTATTTTTTTCTGCACAAATTCTGCTATTAAACATGGCTTTTTTAAAAAGTCCATTAAAGCAAACATATGGCTTCAATAATATCAGTTAACAACCTCAGTGATCACAAATGGCCTGTCTTTAACGTGGTTATCACAATTATTATTGAAAAACCCAATTCCCAATGGGGAAAATGAATGGCATTATCTAGTGGCAATTTATGACTGGGTCTTTTATAGGATAACTCATGTCAGATTTTAAACATGTCATTTAAATGCAAGTTTTCTCAAGTTTTTCACATCTGGTGTAGCAGACTAATGTTTCCATCCAAAAATGCTAATTAACTTTTTTGCGCAAAACTGGATTAAATCGCAAAAAGGACGTGCGAAAGCAGCGTTTCTATTCAACGAGTCAAAGCAAATAAAATCATCACTTCCTGACTAACTGGCACCAAATATCAACAGTAAAAATGTGCATAAAAATTGGTGAATGGAAACGTAGCTATTTACATTAACCCGAATGCATGTGGAAAGCCCTGATCCTGAATTATTTAGGGTACACATTTTATTTGTTTTTCCACAATAGGAACCCATGACCTTGTTCTTTTGTTTATGCCACAGGGATGTTTCGGATATGTATTTGGATACTATTCGAATCTGACGAATTTCCTCATAGAGAAGAAGATCGGCCGGGGTCAGTTCAGTGAAGTCTATAGAGCCACGTGTCTACTGAACAACCAGAAAGTTGCACTAAAGAAAGTACAGGTGAGCGTTTCTGAAGTAACATTTTAAGTATCCGTTTCTGTAGTACTGAAGATGTATATTATGTGCTTGTATATCAGTGCACTTGATATAAACTTTACAGTAGACCTGTCACAATATCTATTTTTTGTTGTACGATATATTGCACCAAATTATATTGCAATAAATGACATAATTGTCATTTTAAGACTGTTTTATGCCACTCATTATATAATGCCAGAATGACAATATAATATCACAATGCAAGTACACTCTTCCAAAGAGCACATCATATTTTATTCTTAAATGGTCACGAAACACCAAAACACATTTTCTGAGCTGTTGACAGTCATATATGTGTCCCACGCTGCTATAAACACTATTAGGACACATATATTGCACTAAAAAGTGAAAATTGGTTGTTTTTGCGTTATTTTAAGCAAATTAGTTCTTCGTGTTTGAAACAAAATTTTTAAGCTGCGTCACGGCGATTAGATACTTGCGTGTAGTCCAGCGTGAAGAGTGGATTTCTGTACCTGCGAGTACATCATGACGTCTCTTAGTGTGCAACATTAATTCATGAGAAAGACTTGGTTCAAACAAATCAGCTCTCTATTGTGTATGCGGTGCAACTTCATTAATATGCATGATAGCTTCGAAGACTGTTTTACCTGTTACAGTTTTCAAACGACAAAGACGCCACGTTGTGTTGCCAAAAACAAGTGAAAGTATGAGAATTTGGAGACAGGGATCGTCAGTGTTGCGTTTATTAATGTGCTGCAACAGAGGTTTTGTTTTTATTTCCCTGCTATGAGAGCGGAGCTGGACTCACGTGTGGATTACAGTGCACGCGACACGTGACAGAAATGCGTTTGTAAGGAATATTTTTACCCGAGAGCTTTTCACATCTGGAAATGATGAAATCCGGCTTTGCCACTTGTCTCCTTTTAAAAAAGACACTGCTCCAGTTTGTGTTGATTGTCCTGTCTCTACAGATTTGGTATGTGTGTGTGAGAGCAGTGCCCTTTGTTTGTTTATTAAGATGGCAAAGTTAGTTCCTGTCTTTAGCAGTGCTCTTTCAGTTTTTAAAGATATACCTTAGTCAAAATGATTTAGTTACTAAGTTTACAGTATGTTAATATCACTGCAATATTGTAGTACAATATTATAGACTGAAAGATCCGCTGTAAATGCTGCTCTCCGAATGTAAACATGTAAATGCCACAATCAAGCTATTACTGTCATGTAGAATTTTCGCCACATTTGGTGACAGAATAGTCTATACACACACAGTTTTCTGACGCTACTTACCGAGTACATCTAAGTTTCAGAGAAATGCTGAGGATTTTTTTTCTCCCATACGCCGTGCAGTATCAAACATTCCATTAAAACTCCATTCTCCAGCAGATTCTCTCGTTTGTCAGCGGGGACATGCAGGAAATGTTCCTGAATAAAAAGTGAAAGTGCCAAACTGCAGTTAAAGTCGACAAATTAATAATTTTGCTAATAATTTGATGTTCATGTAAACAGTCACTGTCTTTCTTCCCTGCATCTGTGTGTTTGTTTTGCCTTACCGTGAAATCAGCGCGTGCCCAAATGGAAACCCCCATATTTGCAAATCCTTCCCTCTTTCTCTCCCACCTAACAGAGCTGGACACTTTCCTGACTTTTTTTTACCACTGGGCAGAGCTACAAACGTCTATGCATCAGCATAGCAGCAGATTCAAAATCTCTGAGAACACCAGAAAATGTCAAAAGTAGTGACTCAGAAGATGGTAGTCTATAGAGAATATGGTGTTCATTTGTGCATCCCAAAACTCAACATTTATAATGCCTCTTAGTCACCGACATTATCTTTAGGAGATGAAAACTCTAATGCTGTGTTCACACAGACGCGGCATGCGAGAATAAATCACTCTATTCGCATGTAAATAGATGCGTGAACTGAGTTTACTCGCTTTGCATGTTAAATTCGCTTCATTCCCGTGTCAAATTCACTTCACAACAGGCACAAGTTCGTTTCATGGGTCTGCCAGTGAATCTAGCTTCTTTGCTAAATGGCTAACATGGATTTTATTGAGATATTAGCTGTGCTTTATGTGCTTCAGGAAGGCTGAAAAACAGCATAGATTTGTGCCGTGTCTAAGTGCACTAGAGATTTTCAGAGGTGCATCCAGCTCTGTGAGTTCGTCAACTTCTTCATAAACTACACCTGGATGATGGAAGCTTTCAGCAATGCCTCCGACTGAGCCGATCCCAGTTTGATGAGCTGCTGTTTGGTGTCAGCAGGAGAATTTGCCCTCAGGACACCAACAACAGGCACTACGTCATAATCATGGTCCCTACAAGAGAAAGCTCTTGACTAGTTAACGTGGAGCAAATGTCCGCTGAAGTTCAGATTCGCGCGCCGACTGCATCAAACGCACAAAACGCTCATCTCACGCAGCTTCATTTACATGAATTCCTCCGCAAGATGTCTATTCGCGTCTTTACATTGACTTAACATGTAAATCACTCACACTTGGCACTTCATTCACGTCTGGTGTGAATGCACCATAATGGCGGCCGGCAGCATCTCACTTAGGGCTGTATATGCTAATGAGAGAGATTGTCACTAATGGGTGGGGCTTTCCCCGTCTGATGACACGTACAAAGGGAGAATCTCAATCAAAGTGTTTGTTTTTTTAAGTGTGATTATATAAAATTGAATTAATTAATGTTTATCCTTAGAGACTGGCTATATCCACACACAGTTGCCGCACAACTGTGTTTAAATCACCTATAAAAGTGATTTTTGCATAATAGGTCACTTTTAAATACAAAATAAATGTAAATATGTGCAAGGCAATTGATGTTAAACTCATGCAGAGTTAACAGTGTTATAACCCTGTGTTGTTTTCTCAGATCTTTGAAATGATGGATGCTAAAGCCAGGCAGGACTGTGTTAAAGAAATTGATTTGTTAAAGGTAAGTAGCATACATTTTTAAAGTAACACGCATCTCTATTTGTGAACATTTGCAATGCTTTATTATCATTCTGTATTTGCAGCAATTGAACCATCCGAACGTGATAAAGTATCTGGATTCTTTTATTGCAAACAACGAGCTGAATATTGTTTTGGAGTTAGCAAGTGCCGGTGACCTCTCTCAGATGATTATGGTCAGTCTTACATGATTTAATAGCATTTAAATGCATAATAAATACTTTTTCATTAATCAATAAAGATAAATCCCATTTTTGTTCACATTTCAGTTATTTTATTGAATTTTGTCTAGAACATTTTAGCAGTGTGTTAAATCATACTAGAAATGTGCTAGTACAATGTTACGGCATGCTTGAAATGTGCTAAAATGATAAACACATGCTAGTAGAGATTTTAATAATGGTAGAAACATGCTAGAAATGTGTTTAAGCAGGCTAGCAATAGCTAAAACATAATAACATTTAATTAATTTTCGATAGAAACAAGCTAGCAATGTGCAATATAGCAAACGTGTCAGTGTGCTAACCATGTGATTAAACATGCTAAACAGCATGCATTGTTTATCTATAAACTAACGTTTTTCTTGACTACTTTAAACCTTCAAGCTAGTTTCTCAATCCAAGAATAAAGTATGTCTACAGACTTTACGGTCTAGTATATTATATTACACTATAAATGTATGAAATACACTCACCAGTCACTTTATTGGGTACACCTTACTAGGTGTTAGGCCCCTTTTTGCCTTCAGAACTGCCTTAATCGTTCGTGGCATAGATTCAACAAGATACTGGAAATATTTTGGTCCATAATGACATGATAGCATCACGCAGTTGCTGCAGATTTGTCGACGGCACATCCATGATGCAAATCTCCTGTTCCACCACATCCCAAAGGTGCTCTATGGTGCTAAAGATGCCATTCTCTTCTCACCTCTGGCATCAACAAGGCATTTATGCCCACATAACTGCTGCTTACTGGATATTTTTTCTTTTTTCTGGCCATTCTCTGTAAACTCTAAATATGGTTGTGCTTGAAAATATCCGTAGATTAGCAGTTTCTTAAAATACTCAGACCAGACTGTCTGGCACCAACAACCATGCTACATTCAAAGTAACTTAAATCACCTTTCTTCCCCATTCTGATGCTCAGTTTGAACTGCAGCAGGTCGTCTTGACCAGGTCTACATGTCTGCATTGAGTTGCTGCCATGTGATTGGCTGATCAGAAATTTGCGTTAACGAGCAGTTGGACAGGTGTACCTAATAAAGTGGCCAGTGAGTGTATATATGTGTATAAACTAAATGATCACTGAAAACATAAAGACTATTTCAAACCATTAATAAAACTACAATAACATCTCAATAATACTTGAAAAGAAGTTTGTTTTTTTAAATATACTAATGTTCATCTCATATTTTGTGTGACGTGTGTAGCATTTTAAGAAGAAGCGGCGGTTGATTCCCGAGCGGACGATATGGAAGTATTTCGTGCAGCTCTGCAGTGCACTGGAACACATGCACTCCCGCAGAGTCATGCATCGAGGTAAACTTACTAGCCTCATTCCTATAAAAATCATGCATGATATTTTTCATTAACATGCCACCGTTTCTTTTGTCTGTGAACATATAAGATATAAAACCAGCCAACGTCTTCATCACAGCTAGCGGAGAGGTCAAACTCGGAGACCTTGGACTGGGGCGATTCTTCAGCTCTAAAACCACTGCTGCACACTCTCTAGGTAAAACTGGCCAGCACACAAACAACACTCAGGAGGGATTTTTACGTTTACTTTTGACATTGACTAAACATTGTAAAGTAATAGTTAAGAAAATTCTGTCTTTTACTCTCTGTGATAGTGTGTAATAGAAGCTAATGTAGGCACATATAAGCTATTACATAAAATTAAATATTACTATTAGTAACAATTTAGACCAGTGGTTCTCAAACTGTGGTACGTGTACCACTAGTGGTACGCAGGCTTCCTTCTAGTGGTACGCGGAGGAATCGCTGAATAATTAAAGTAAAAATAGGGCTAAACCTTTTATTTTATTTTCAATTTTCTAATGTTTGTTATGTTTTCAATCATTCGAAGCCAATTTCCTCCTCATATTTGTAACGGTTGTTGGGGCATATCCCGTATTTTTATATCCCAATGTTGACAGGTATGGTTTAATCACTCGCTTTTCTGACACACAAAGCCTACTCTAACTCACAGTAAGCAGATCTAATTTAAATATGTAAATCCACATATATAAAATACAAGTTAATATTTAGATTTTAATCATATACATATGTCATATATACATGCATCATATGTATCAAAAAGAGTATATATTTGAATATGATGACATACAGCCTATATTTTTGAGGTCCAAAGAACATTTCCAGGTTTTGAATAGGCTACTTTATGATAATACTTTACATTTAAGCACAGCAGTTTTCTTTTTTCTTTTTAAGAACAGTGTAATTTTTAATTAACTTTTAAAAGCACATTTTAATTTAAATATTAACGTTTTATTTATTTTTACCTGTAAGCACAGTACAGTGTTAATGTTAATAACTATTATTAATGTTTAAAGTGGCTGACAATGATAAATATTCATAATAATAAGAAATAATCTGCCACGTTTTTGAACTGTGCAGAGCTTAATTAGGCCTACTGCGCTACTGTATTTCAATGCCGGTCATTATGGTTGTACTTGGAGAAACTATGTTTTTAAAGGCGGTACTTGGTGAAAAAAGTTTGAGAACGACTGATTTTGACTAAACACTGCATATAAATACACGAGCATAGTAATATTTAATTAAATATTGTGTCAAATTAAAG
>CAIGQZ010032312.1:20972883-20999723 GCA_903798205.1 Danio tinwini
GGAACAAATTTCTAGCCCTGTTAAAAAGAATTACAATTCAACAGGATGGCTAATAACTCATACGCGCTTACTAAAGGGATTTTTATGTACAGTAGAAGGATATCAGAGGCATAATCCCTTCACATGTACTAATGTTAACAGTGATATTTGTGTCTCTCAGATGGCAGCTCTGCACAGCCCCTTTTACAGCGACAAGATGAACCTGCTCTCGCTGTGCCACAAGATTGAACAGTGCGATTACCCACCTCTGCCAACAGAGCACTACTCACAGAAGGTACAACACCATACACCTTTACATGCCTCTGTTCTGACAACTAGGGAACTAAAACAAAGACATTTACTTCAGCATTTGGAGTGGCAGTCCTTCCCTTCTCTGATTCTTTAGGTGAACAATTTAATCCACCTAAAAAAAAAGGTTTTTGGTAATCTTCAATCAAAGTCGTGATCCTTCTGTTGACGTCAGTTTGACTTTTCAGCCAATATATATTTTTAACCACACCCCTCTTACTCTTAGTTTGCTATGAGGGAATGATGCACAAAAAGAAAGCCCCGCCCCCTACTCAATATTCCATTTCAGTTGGAAATTTCTCAACATACTGAAATAAGTCTCAGCAACTGATAACATTAATACATTCTTTGGGTTTTAATTTTTTTAAAAATACAAATCTTACTGACCTCAAACTATGTTTATAAAGAGTCTATGTAGTGAGCTCATTAGATTTTTAAACAGAGTCCATCTCAACATATAGAGGTGCTCAAAAGCAGTCCTAAAGGGCCAATGTCCTACACAGTTTTTAACTAAACACACCTGCCTGGAAGCTCTAGTATGACTAAGGGCTCCAGTATACTTCAGCTCACCAAAGCAAACTGTTTGTGGGAGTATGTTTTGGTCCCAAACACATTTGAGCTGCCATTGGTCTGTGACTATTACTCAGTCAGTGGGTGTGTCCTGGAGCTTCGCCTTCTTTAAAGTCCACGCAGTTCAGTCATTCATTCATATTCCTTCAGCTTAGTCCCTTTATTCAGGGGTTGCCACAGCGGAATGAACCGCCAACTTCTTCCAGCTGCAACCCAGTACTGGGAAACACCCATACACACTCATTCACACACCTACATTACAGCCAATTTAGTTTATTCAATTCACCTATAGCGCATGTCTTTGGACTGTGGAGGAAAACAGAGCACCCGGAGGAACCCCACGCCAACACGGGGAGAACATGCAAACTCCACACAGAAACACCAACTGACCCAGTTGATACTCGAACCAGTGACATTCTAGCTGTGAAGCGACAGTACTAACCACTGAGCCACCGTGTTACTCCAGTTCAGAGTTGGACAGGAGAAAAACCATCAAAGAAACAACACTAACTTAGCAACATAAATATACTGGAGGATCAAGTAACAGAGCTGGGGGCTGTTTCATAAAAGCAGTTTATAAAAGCGGGTATTAAAGTCAAACGCCTGACTTCAATGAGCCGAACTAAACGTCCACACTCAAATTGGTTCCATAACAGCAAGTTGAAGATCATTTGATCCAACTAATCTGAGTTCAGTTTAAATAATCTAGATAACTGCTCGTGCACGTTACTGTCGTGAAACCTTAAAGGTCGATCATAGATACATAGATTATGTTGTGTTCTACCATGGTAACTTTGAGAACTGAAAGAGATCTGAAATGAGACACAGCTCATTAGTGAGTCGAGTGAGCAGCATTAGATTTAAGAGTTTTAAAACATATAATAATTTAATAATTTAAACATAACAAAATAATATGGCTTGCAAGAAAGCAAGAGAGAAGGCTGACAAGAAATTGCAGATCATCTCAATAGGCTACATATGTAGCAATATATTTTAAAATATAGGCCATTATTTAGGCCTATTTATTATTTAGAGATATATGTTTACACTCCTCACAGACATTTCTTTTAAGTTAATATTTTCTACAGAATGCTTTACAATAATATTTTTGTGCATATACATTAAATTTTTCACAACCAAAGGAAAATTTGGAAATAATCTAACAAAAAATAAACTGAAAACCACAGTGCAAAAATAAGTACACCCAAATAAATATGTTGGGAAAAATGTTAAATAAAATTTTAATAACCAGGGGAAAAAAAATCTACTGAAACATAAAAAATATAAAATTTAGTTGAAATGTTGTAGTTTGTATTTGTTTTGTTTGGAATAACTCATATGAATTTAAATATATGGTCCTACTTTATTTTGATGGTCTGTTTGTTGAGTTTAGGTTACACTGCATATATATGCCAACTGATTCCATTAGATTATAAGCAGACTGTTAGGTAGGGTATATTTAGGTTTATATATTTATATTTACTATTAAGTGACTATAAAAAGTTTAAATCATTGTTAAGAGGTTAAATAAATTAAAATGGCATCAAACTATGGCAGGTGAATGTTAACATTACTTTGATTAAGCTTGAACTTAGACTTAGCCTGAGAGTTAGCCTGCCCCAGACCAGGCTAGTTTCCCAGCATAAGTTGCCAGGGTAACTAAGTTTGAACTATCGTAAATTTGATTTATGAAACCGAATCCGCCATTAATAAACCCGAATCCGCCGTTAATAAATCTGACTTACCAAAATAAGCCTGGCTTTTTCTCTAAGCTTGCTTTATGGAATAGCCCCCTGGTACAAATATATCCGCACCTGTACTATCGCTTGCTGAGAGATTTTTTTTAAGACTCACAGTCACGCATCAGACAATAAGCACTACCGCATCATGTCACATTAGATAAAGTGCTAAACATTGTTCCATTCAGTGTCTGTTTGTGGCAAATAAAAAGCAATGTGGCGTGCCATGGTGGCTGTTCTCATTGGAGAATGCTGTTTATCTTATATGAAATTCTTACTCTCTCACAGCCTCCATTGTTGTGTTTAGGTCCACTCAAGCAGTGTGACACATATACAACCACACCTACTGCAGCCCAGGGGTGTTGGAAGGTTAGAAAACATTATACAGTCCCTCAGCCTTTTCAAACTTCTTTTTGGCCTCAAACAAAGAAAGTATACCGGGGCCTTAAAGTACACATGAAATCAAAACTGTATGATTTTGTTAGCTTGTTTTGCTAGCATCTGCGCATGTCATTAAGACAAAAAAAAGTTTGCCCTTATCTTTAATTGAAATCTGAAAATGCACTTCCTGTTTGTTTTCAGTTACACAGTCAGATTTCATCTGTTTGAGGTATGGGGCGTGGCTAACATACTTAACCACGCCCCTCCAACTGTCAGTTGACAACAAACAGAAATAGTGAGGTGTCTGTAAAGCTGCGGTCACACTAGAGTGTGAGCTTGCGAAATTTTGTCGCACGGCGCTGCGAAAAGGGGCGTGATTAAACAAGATGATTAGACATTAAAAAAAGCGCGCAATTGCTCCATGTTTTAAATTTCTGTTCAGAGAGGTCTTGTTTTGATCCTGGATTGGTCTCATCTAGTCAAGTGATGCGATTTTGCAGTTCAGAGTTCACCAAGCTTGAACTTTGCACCTCGGCGAAATGCGAAACTTAATGCATGACCCTGCGTTTCAGGTATGAGGCATTCGTGTGCGTATAAATGGAAGTCTATGGGGAGAAAAGTCCAGTGTGACCGCAGCTTTAGGTTGTACCACACTCAAACCCTTTTCCTGATATTTCTGAATAAAATGCCTACTTTACTACATCCAATCAGCTCGTAGTGAAAAAAAACTAGTCACGCCTACTGTTTTCTCATTTAATATTCAGTTTCTCTAGGAACTGCGTCGCAATATGAAACAAAACAAAACAACAGTTGCAGTTACTGGTTCATGGGGACTTAAAGACCTTAATTAGCTGAATCAGGTGTGCTAACTTGAGTTGGAGCTAAACCTTTCAAGACAGAATCAGTTTTATTGCCAAGTGTGCTTCACACACACAAGGAATTTGTTTTGGCAACAGAAGCTTCCAGTGTACATAAAGTGACAAGTGACAACACAAAATTAAATACAAGAAAAGAAAAGGCAATGAACAACAAACAGAGATGCAGTTAGTCAAAAAGATCTGGATGTTGAGTTGTATGTACAGATATGTTGTAAATATACTGGTTATAAGGTGCTGTGTACAAGTGCGTATGAGAAAGTATTGCACGTTTATTGCACAGTAGGGGAATATTTAACTGTTTTATGAGGTAGATGGCCTGAGGAAAGAAACTTTTCCTGTGTCTGGCTGTTTTTGTGCTTGGTGCTCTGTAGCGCCGACCAGACGGTAACAGTTCGAACAGGTAGTGTGCTGGGTGTGAGTTGTCCAGAGTGATTTTACGAGCTCTTTTACTCACTCTGGAACAGTACAGTTCTTGAAGTGTAGGAAGGGTAGTGACAGTGATTCGTTCAGCAGTCCGGACTATTCGCTGTAGTCTACGGAGGTCGGTTTTGGCAGCTGAGCTAAACCAGACGGTGATTGAAGTGCAGAGGATGGATTGGATGACAGCTGAGTAGAACTGTACGAGCAGCTCCTGTGGCAGGTTGAACTTCCTCAGCTAACGAAGGAAGTACAGTCTCTGCTGGGCTTTCTTTAAAATGGAGTCAATGTGAATGTCCCACTTCAGATCCTGAGAGATGGTGGTGCCCAGGAACCTGAATGACTCTACTGCAGCCACAGTGCTGTTTATGATGGTGAGTGGGGGAAGTGCAGGGGGTTTTCGCCTAAAGTCCACTATCATCTCCACTGTTTTGAGCGAGTTCAGCTCCAAGGTTGTTGTATCTGCACCATAAAGCCAGCCGCTCCCCCTCCTTTCTGTATGCAGACTCGTCACCGTTCCGGATGAGGCCGATAACAGTAGTGTCATCCACAAACTTTAAGAGCTTAATGGAGGGGTCTTTTGCGGTGCAGTCAATTGTGGGGAGAGAACACATCCCTGGGGGGCACCAGTGCTGATGGTGCGGCTGTCGGATGTGATTTTACCCGTTCTGACTAGCTGTTGTCTATCTGTCAGAAAGCTGGTGATCCATTGACAGACAGAGCTAGGGACAGACAGCTGGGTCAGTTTGTTCTCGAGCAGTGATGGGACGGTAGTATCAAAGGCAGAACTGAAGTCCACAAACAGTATCCTTGCGTAGTTCCCTGGTTTGTCCAGATGTTCTAGGATATAATGCAGTCCCATGTTGACTGCATCATTCACAGACCGGTTTGCTCTATAAGCAAACTGCAGGGGGTCCAGCAAAGGTCCAGTGATGTCCTTCAGATAAGCTAGCACCAGTCTTTCAATTGACTTCATGGCCACAGATGTTAAGGCAACAGGTCTGTAGTCATTGAGTCCTGTGATCTTTGGTTTCTTTGGTATTGGGATGATGGTGGAGCGTTTGAAGCAGGATGGAACTTTGCGCTGTTCCAGTGATCTGTTGAAGATCTGTGTGAAAATGGGAGCCAGTTGGTCCGCACAAGTTCTCAGACAGGCTGGTGAAACACCATCTGGACCTGGTGCTTTTCGTCTCCTCTGTTTACTGAAGATCTGACGCACATTATCCTCACTGATCTGAAGTGCCGGGGTGGAGAAGGAGATGGCTGGAGGTGTTGATGGCTGTTTACTGAGGATCTGATAGCCATTATCCTCACTGATCTGAAGTGCAGGGGGGGAGAGGGAGATGGCTGGAGGTGTTGATGGCTGTGTAGGGAGATGGTCCGGGCGGGTGTGAGGTGTCTGGTCAGAGGTGTCGAATCTACAATAGAACATATTTAGCTTGTTTGCAAGATGTTTGTTGCTGTCGATACTGGGGGATGGCGTTTTATAATTTGTGATGTCTTTCAGGCCTTTCGTTCAGCCAGGTTTCTGTGAAACAGCGCAGCAGAGTTGTTAAAGTTCTTGTTTTTGCGTGAGAGCAGAAGTAGTTCGTCCATTTTGTTTGGAAGAGAGTGGAGATTCGATAGATGGATGCTAGGCAGCGCCGTTCTGAAACCGCGCTGTCTCAGCCTGACGAGCACGCCGGTGTGCACCGGTTAGTTGGTATGCACTGCCGGATGTTCAGCAGCTCATCCCTGGTATAACTGATCGTGTTTGATAAACATAAAACAGGACAGACTAACAGAAATAGTGCAAACACTGGAGAGCTCCACACCGAGGCAGCCATCCGCGGCGCCATCCTGAGTGTGAATGACTCAGGATCTGGTTTGTGGTTTACTTTTCCAGACAGTGAGCCACCATGACTGAGCATGGACACCTCTGACTTACACCATTTAATACCATATACACCAAGCGAACAGCTACAAATTTACACACCTTGTCTGTGTTTCAGTTTAAAGATCTGGTCAGTATGTGCATCAACCCAGAGCCCGACCAGCGGCCCGACATCAGCTTCGTCCTGCAGTTTTCCACACAGATGAAGCTGTGGACGACCAGCACCTGACGCAAACACTCGAGGAGAACCAAACCATGCTATCTCTGCTCCGTCAATCCAACCAATTCAGCTAAAGAAACCAGAGAGATTGCCAACAGTGTCTATGCTGTTTCACGCTGAGCGATTCTGCAGATTTGTATAAAAGGAGTGGCGATATATTCTGTTGTGCCTTCGAATGATGATGAATGCTGATTGGTTTTATGAAAAGTTGGTCAGGTCATGTGACCCAGCACCTCATGTTGATGATGTCAAAGCAAGGTGGTTCCATTTATACATGTTTTTTTTGTTTTTTTTTGCTGTAGGTTTCTATTTATAACAACATATACAAAGCCTTATAGTTGAGTTAATTATCTCTCTTAATGTTTCTGATACATACGCACACAGTTGTTAAAGGGATAGTTCGCACAATTATTTACCTTTAATCACTATTTACTCACCCTTGAGTGGTTCCAAACCTTTGTGAGTTACTTTCTTCTGTTGAACACACATTTTGGAAACCTGAGGAAAAACAAATCCTATGGAAGCTAATGGTTACAGGTTTCCAAAAGGCTTTTGTGTTCATTTTTGGAAAGAAACTCAAAAAGGTTTGTGACAAGTGAAGTTTGAGTAAATAATGACAGAATTTTCTGTTTTGGATGAACTGTCTCTTTAATTGTTCTACAAGGAAACATGTGTTAGCAAAATGTTGGAAGAGGAGTTCAGCAGTACTGAGGTAAAGTTGTTTTTATATTCACACATTCAGACTTTCTCCTTAATAATATAATTTCACAAAAATATTCTTTGCCAATTTTCACTAGTAAAATCATATAAGCAGCCAACGACTATCAATGTACAACATTGTTTACAGTCAATTAAATAGTGCTAATGTTGTTATGAAGTCATATTTACATGTGGTTTCAGTCTGAATATACGAAGTTGGTAAACAATATATCGTGTCACAAGTTGTCACTGAACGAATGTGCGAACTTAAAACCAATTTTACCTCAATTTCAGCAGTCTAATTCTCTGGTCAAATATCTGTTAAAACATTCAGCCAATGTTGTACTGAGGCAATATTTTTAGGGAATGTTTTTAAAAACATCTTCTCATGTTTAAATGTGTAATTACCAATAAAATGTAACAATGACTTGTGACTCGATTTTAAGGGCTTCTGAACACTCAATTTAAAATGAATTGAGAACTAGGTTACTGGCGCCACCTGGTGATTTAGCAAATGTGTTAACTACATTTATTTACCAAACGCAACATAAAGCAAAATGTACACCAGCGTTCATATACTACATCGTAATTCCTGCACTTTTAAGCACTACAGTCAAATTTCAAAATTATTAATATACAAAATTCAATTTTAAATCAGCTTTACCTTTGAATGAGCAGTCTTTACATCGGCATTGTAGTTGTGCAAGAGACTAGCACGTGCAATAAATACGGAGGACAATCATGGCCAAAAGTCTTTAAACACCTCAGTTTGACCACGTCAACTGGCGCCAATTTTAACTAGTGTCTTAAAGGGATATTTCACCCAAATCTAAAAAATTCCTCATTATTTACTCACGTTTAAGTAATTTATGTCTTCTGTTTAATACAAAAACAAAATATTTTGAAGACTGTTGGGGGAAAAACAGCTATTAACATCCATAGAAAAATACTATGAAAATGGCTTGTTGACCTACAGTCGTCAACATTAACACCCATTCCTTAATACAATTAAAAAAAACATTTTTGATTCACTTCGGATGTTGACTCTCACCACACTATTGCGTCAGGCAAATTTAATCGCTCAAATACTGCCATTTTGATGGTCAAACTGGGGGTTTTGACATTTAAAGATTCGTCCTCATTGCTGACTGCAGTTCACTTAACTAGTTAAACAAATGAAATTTTATACTGTTTTATCAAAAATAAATGAATCAAAAAATTGATTTAAATTTATTTTCTTATTTAATTTTTGTCATCAGGGTTTTTGCAGGTTTCATTAAGTCAAATTTAAGACTTTTTAAGACCGATTTAAGACCATTAAGAATGAAATGAATTTAGACTTTTACAGGGTTTTTCTAATGGCCCGGTCTTATCATGAGGAATAGTGTCATTGTTTTTCGTTTTCTTTCCCTGATAAGGGAATTTAATTTGGTGGTTTTGCGGTAAATACAGCTGTTGTCAATTGTATCTCTTTGCAATAAAAAACTTACTTTTTTATTTAAAAAAAATGGTTTATTTGAGTTGTACGGTTTTATTGAGATGTATTTTTGATCATTGGATGATGTTGGTCCAATTGAGTAGCTTTACTTGGATAAAGCAAAATTAGGACCTTTTTAAAAATGATATGACAAGATTTTAGTGAATTTTAGACTTTTTAAAGTCTAAAATTTAGTTAAAATTGGAGACCCTGCAGACACCCTGGTCATTCTACATAGGTCTCAAACTCGATTCCTAGAGACAATTAAGCAGGTGTGAGTTGGAGGCAATGGTTGGAGCTAAACTGGAACTCCAGGAATTGAGTTTGAGACCATTGTATACTTTAAGCCACACCTCATTAATGGCATGTTTTATTTATTTATTTATTTTTTTTAGCCATGTGACACTGGAAACTAGTGTACAAACTGCTCAAATAAGCTTTAAATATAGAAAAAATTACTTAAATGCAAATGTAACTATTTTATTGTGTAAAATGCAGAGTTCCACACAATTCATTCAGGTTGTCCCAACACAAATCAATTAAGTTATCCCAAAAACATCTCAAGAAGTGTGTTTAGCTCATTTTTTTGTTGTTTGAACAAGCAGCAAAATCTTTTTTGTGTGTGTACTTTTATCTGGCTGAACTTAATTCTTTAAAATCAAAAATTAAAACCATAGCATTTTCAGCTCAAAATATACAATTAAGCCATATTTGTATATAGTAAATATGCTGAATACTAATGGGCCCAAAGTTTGCCAAGAAAATATCCCCCACACCACCACCACCAGCCTAAACCATTGATACAAGGCAGGATGGATCCATGCTTTCATGTTGTTGATGCCAAATTCTGACCCTACCATCACAATGTTGCAGCAGAAATCGAGACTCAGACCAGGCAACGTTTTTACAATCTTCTATTGTCTAATTTTGGTGAGCCTCTGCAAATTGTAGCCTCAGTTTCTTGTTCTTAGCAGACAGGAGTGGCACCCAGTGTGGTCTTCAGCTGCTGTAGCCCATCCACCTCAAGGTTGGACGTGTTGTGCGTTCAGAGATGCTTTTCAGCATACCTCGGCTGTAACGAATGGTTATTTGAGTTACTGTTGCATAACATTTTCAGCTTAAAATATAAAATGAAACCATATTTTATATAGTAAATATGCTGAATACTAATTAGCCCAAAGTGTGCCAAAAATATCCCCCACACCATCACCACCCTGAACCATTGATACAAGGCAGCATGGATTCATACTTTCATGTTGTTGACCCTACCATCCCAATGTCACAGCAGAAATGGAGACTCATCAGACCAGGCAATGTTTTTCCAATCTTCTATTGTCCAATTTTGGTGAGCCTGGGCGAATTGTAGCCTCAGGTTCCTGTTCTTTGCTGACAGGAGTGGCAAGCGGGGGTAGTCTTCTGCTGCTGTAGTCCATCCGCCTCAAGGTTGCACATGATGTGCATTCAGAAATGCTCTTCTGCATACATCGGTTGTAACGAGTCCTTATTTGAGTTACTGTCGCATAACATATTCAGCTCAAAATATTTTAATATTATGTAAATATTCGGTAAATATGCTGAATACAGGCTTACCTGAATGATCCCACAACAGAATGTTTAAAAGGTACAGCAAAAAAGAAGACAAACATCAACTCACAACTTCTTTTATTGTACATAGTGAAAAAGTAAACCTCCACATAAGACTTGTGGGACAATGGTTAATAAGGGAAACTTATTAAAGTGTGATGGATTGAGTCCTTCAGGAGGTGTCCATGGTCTGAACGCTCTCCTCCACCATGTCCAGGTTCAGAGGAGTCACAGCCTTCGACAAAACCCCAGTGGTGCCATGCTTGTACCTGTAACTTCCGGTTCTGTGGACAATGCACAAAATACACTCAATATATAGTTCATGCAAAAACAATAATAATACTTCACACATACACCACTCTGATAAAAACTATACCATTCCAAATCTAGGAGACACACGTGTATAAAGATGTTAGTAATAAGACAAATGAGCAAACGGCTCGTCAGTGGGAAACACTCATCTACTTCAAACTCACACGTGATTAGTCAAACACATGCAGGTTACAGTTTTGTCGAGACGCATTAACACAAATTACTCACACAGGAGGTCCATCAAGCTTATCCTCCCTTAAAAGGCAACAGTGAAGCGTGAGTGTTTCATTTTGTCAAGTCTCTGATTAGTATATCATGCACACAAGTGGCAGCCTACATTAGGACTGCTAATCATACTGACTATTCGTGACTAGACTTCATGTGACTGCTCAATGTGTTATTCATTCATTTTCCTTCAGCTTAGTCCTTTTATTCATCAGGGGTCACAACAGTGGGATGAACCACCAACTTATCCAGCATATGTTTTACACAGTGGATGCCCTACCAGCTCCAACGAAGCACTAGGAAACATCCTTACACACTCATTCACACACACACACAAACACTACACTACAGCTAATGTCTTCGGACTGTGGGGGAAACCAGAACAGCTGGAGGAAACCCACGCCAACACGGGGAGAACAAGCAAACTCCACACAGAAATTGTGCTATTTATTTATTACTTTTTTCCCCCTTATTTATAGATGTGCATATTCTTGCTGAGCTGCTGGGAGAGTCACATTTAAGCTTTTTATCATTAAATTTCATGGCCAAGTTTGGTTTGACCTGAAATTATGACAAAATGTTCTTTTTGCTTTTACAACAGTAGAGATACAACAGGAAAGCTGGTGTGGGATCGGCAAAGGACTGTGAGGTGGGAATCAAATCTGGGTCAGCCCGAGCACAGTTGTGCTACATGTCTGTGCATTTAACCACAAGTGCACTTGCATATTTAAATGGAGTTATTTTACCATTTTAGCTTTTTTGTCTATTAACTCTTTAACTGCCTTTATTTTGACTGACTATATTTTATTGAGAGTACTACCTAATTTAACTAAACCTGATTGAGCCATACCATCTGGTTGAAGTTTGTTATACTAAAAAAATCCACTAGTTGTCACCAACTCAATCACCAGCTTTTGTCACAACATTGCTTCCACCATTGAAGTAAAAACCATAGATATATACACTAGATGATCGCATATGGAGCCTGAGCATGCATCAATAGCGCCGCCACATTTGTACAGTGCTCCCAGGACAAAAGTCATTCATCTGCATTAGTCAAGACTAAAGCTAGTGTGAAGATGCTGGACTTTAGAGCTATGTACAGGTGTAATAACGAGCAAACAAAGCACAAAGGCAGAACATTTCATAGGTAAGATTTCGTTTTTTACATTTTTGTATGTTATGAGCTTTTGTGCTAAACAAGTGTTATTGATGATAACACTGTCTCTTACTGCCCTGACCTTAAGTAGCACCAACTCGCACTAAATTCTAGGCTCATGCTAGTTTTGTTGAATAAAATCAGCAAACAATGAAATATGACGACAAGATGCTGCAGTGCTAGATTCACAAACAAATCACTGCCTGATGTGAAAGCAGGCGAGGGGCTGTGTTTCAGGACATGAATTAGATCAAATTTAATAGGTAGGGAGGATAATGGATTCCCTTGCACACAAACATATGCTTTTTGTCAAGAATGCCTGTGCGGTCACTCATCCATCGATGTAGAAAAGTGATGTAAAATTATAATTTTCATAATTTAAAAAAAATATTTGCATACGGACCACCAGGAAAACTCCCGATCATAGATATATAAATATATGTGTATATATCTCTGGCTCCGGATGGCCAGTCCTATGCTGCACCTTGGTCCCACATTAATTTCAAAGCGCTATCCTGTACTAAAATGGCGGCTCTATTGATGCATTCCTAATGTAAAATATCTCCAGGGGCCGGTTGCACCAGCAGTGCACAAGTTAAAACGTAGCCTAGTTGTGACTTAAAGGGACACCAAGTTGAAACTTACACATAACTAAATATCTTTGTTGCACCACCAAACTTAGTTTAAATGTAACACTGCGTTCCAACAAAATATTTACGGCAGCCTCCACCTATGTATAACGGTAGAAAAGAGATTATTTTACATTGAGGAGCTCACGGTAATAAATGAAGAATGATCTCCCTCTACTCATAGCCTTATTTTCCTCCCAAATGTCACATTTATTTTGGTTTGTTAAAGAAGAGTTTAATTTTCTATCCTGGAGTGTTTAGTGCTAATTGTATCCATCAATTAAAACGAGAATTTCTTCATGACGCAGTTTTTCTTCCTGCTCTTTTCTCTTTCGTATAAAAAAATCAAGTTTAATGTTTTGATAACTTTTTATTCACGGCTTGCAATACAGGTGTGTGTGTCGTCTATTATTAGTGACTAATAGTAATTTAATGTGCTATAAAAATGTAATTTGTCATTTCATTTTCAAAGGACAGGTATATATAGATGCATTAGTTGCAGAATTTTAAAGCAGTTTAACGATTTAAATGTTTTTATTAGACATTATGTCATTCAATGCGACTACTTATGACTTTATGGAGAGCTTTCGACCTACTAACTATGGTATGCCTTAAAAACGTGGTGCAACCAAAGTGAGAACAAATTTAGTTACGAGCTAGTAGTTACTAAGCCTCTAGCGTGGACTTTATTATTTAGTTTAGGAAAGAACTTACGAGCAGCTGGTGCAACCTTACCCAGAAATCGAATCATTTTGTTGACAATGTCAGATATACATTTTGCGTATAATTAACTGCTGCATCTGATTGTCTTATGTTTTTTATCAGCTTTAAGTTGAGTTATAAAGTTAATTGTAGTCTGTTGCCCAGCTAGCAGGGAACATTTTCTTAATAATATGAACTACAGTTCTTTCAGTAGCATAAACAGAATGTTCATTCATTGTTTTTTTTGTTTTTTTTTATAATCTCAAAACATAACCAGAAAAACATTTTATATACTGCTCATAGACCTTTTTAGGTTAGACATTAAAACATGTTTGCTTTTAAAAGCATTTTTAGAACATAATAAAAGTGATAAAAATATTTCTTTCATGCTTGTATAGACAAAAAAAAAAGTTTTAAATAAAAAAAATTGACATTCAGAAACAAAATTTTTATAACTTTACAGAAAACATTAGCAACACGTTCTTAGAACATCTGACACATCGCTTTTTTTTTTTTTTTTACCAAAACCTGAAGTTATAGATGAAGTGATTTGCACAAGGCAGTCTAAGACAGTTTTGGCTATGACATGTCAACAAATGCCAAGCTAAGACACTCTCATCAACTATACATTTATGATATTTCATGAGTAAAAAGAAAAAAAAAGAAAAAAAAAAAAGAAAAAAGTACTTTAAGCAACCATTAAAAAAAAGTTCAGAACTTCATTCAAGATAGAGTCTGGTTAAGGTTATACAGATATTACCTTAGTTGCAAGCTCTTAGGTTGCAACGCTCACAGAAAAAAAACAACAATAAAAATACTTCATATTGCAAATGTAATGTAATGTATTTTACTACTAAAATTCCAGGACTTTTCCAAAACTTTCAGGTAAATATTCATGACCTAATTTTTCAATTAATGCCTAAATAAGAAAAAAATGCATGTTCAAATTTATTACAGCACATCAAAATATGTGACAATCTATGCAGTTTGTTTATTTTTAAATCTGTAAAATAGTGTTTAGAAAGTATACTGCTGTCTGTGTAAATATATATTTTAGAAATGTTGGCTTGTGTTTTAATAAGACTTATAAAAAAAACAGTACAAATGAGTTATTAGCATCCACAGTGTCTCACCCCTGTAGTTAAGAGATTGTTTCTGGACACCACACTTAAAATACAGCTTGAATTATGATAAATGCAAGTGAAATAGACAAAGCTGAAACCGTTAGTAGCTTTTTTTTACCCCACACAGAGAATGTCATGTGAAGAGACGAACAGCGCAATTGGATTTAAAATTTACCCAATATTATCATCTCAAATATATTCAAGTACACAGATATTTGTTAAACTAATTTCAATCACTTTTCCAAAACATTTTGGGTTTATTTTTCTAGGACGGTATGAACCCAGTGAATAGTCTTAATCACACAGACTGCATGCTAATCTGCAGGCCACTGTGCAAATGCATAGTTTAGCTCTCCTGTTAGTCTGGACACTCACCTGACACCCTTCTTGTTGGCAATGTCGTGAGGTCTGAGGTAATCCACCTTCCCCTTGGTGATCACGCACACGTCGATGTTACTGCCTGAGCCCAGGTCATTAAAGATACCAGCTGCGATTGCATCTCGGACCAGACTCTTGGCGTCTTCCTCCTGATTGACACAAAACACAGGGTCACGCAAAGTCAAATTCAAGGCTTTTTAGGACACTTTAAAAACAGGGTTTCTGCAGGTTTCATGAAGTCAAATTTAAAACTTTTTAAGACCATTATGAATAAAATTTCAGACTCAAACAGGGCTAAATGCTAAGATTTTTTTCTAATGGCCTGGTTGTCACAAGCAGAAAAGAACTTTACTTGCACCATCAAAAAAAGAAAAGAAAAAAAAGGTATTTCTTAGCCACATTTTAAATATGTCAAAACAAGCAATTTTTTTCAACAGAACTTCTTAAAAAAAAAAAAAGCTTTGAAAATTATAATAAACTAAATATTAGGGTTGGGTCCATATGCCATCATCCATCGCCAATGGCCATCACGATGCTGAGCCGGCATCACGATCCCCCCCTTAAGATTTAAACTAGTGAAAGAACACCACAGAATAAAAAAAATAAAATAAAAAACACTTTAAAATAAGGTTGTATTTATGTATTTGTTTACTAACATTAACAATAAATGAACACCACATTTATTACAGTATTTATTATTCATCTTTGTTAACAGTAATGAAAATAAAGTTGTTCATTGTTAGTTCATGATAATTTACAGTGCATAATGTGAATTTGGATTTTAATAATGCATTAATAAATATTGAACTACAATTAACCAACTGTGTATTAGTATCATTCATCAGTAAAAATATTCACTAGCATTAACTAATCCAACATTACTGTAAAGTGTGATAAAAAAAAAAAAAAACTATAATCCATTTAAAATTGTTAAAGACCAAGAATGCAATATTTTAGTTAGGTTAAGAACTTTTAGGGCCTTAATTTTAAAAACTGCAATGTACATGTACTTCCCAGGCTTTCACAATTACTGGATGAACAATGCATTCAAAAAAACAGCTGATAGTTTGCATTTCAAACCCAAATTTATTTATTTTTCTCTGTTTACCAAAGATATAAAGAAACACCTTTAACGGCTTAAAATTTATTAACTTTTTTACAAATTCTTAAAAAAAACCCCAACAACATGTAAATTTACATGAGAAGTGTACCTCCATGTCGGGCCTGTAGCGATCCTCAAAGACTGCCATCGCTGCCAGAGATCCAGATCCTGCAGAGACAAACACATATGCCGATTTAAATAATAATAATTAAAAAATAATTAAATAATAATAATAAATAAATATAACAGGACAATTTGCTTCTTTCATGTATTTCGGATAAAAATTATGAACAAACATGTAAATCCAGCAGCTCTGTCTGATCTCTCATGCAGTGTAGACTAAACATCAGCCATCATATATGAAAGACTGTGAATGCGAAATACATATTCTTACCAATAAATGAAAATTAGAATATTACGTATTTCACAATATAATTCTGACGTTTGTCAATATTTGAAGAAAACGGAAAAAGAAACAAAAAAGCGATATATGCATGAATCACTGGGGCTGCGGTATGTCATGTGACAATCTTGACACGTTGCTATGAGAACTTTAAAGAGAAGCGTTCTAAAAAACAGTCACCATAAAAATCTTATAACTTACGCATGAAAGGGTTAACAATAAAAAACAGCATCTTTTGCATTAACGATTTTAACTTAATGTGTGTATTAAAAGTCTTGTAAAGCCAGTCAGTCAGACATCAAAACTTGTAAAACAGGCAGTCCAACATCTTTCATTAATCTTGGCACCAACAAAAGCATTTCCGAAACACACTATCTCCCCCTTTTGGTAGATATGGAAAATGATTCATGTGCTGTATGTGACTCACCCATGGTGACGTAGGGCAGCTTGTCTGTTGATCCATGTGGATAGATGCTGTACAAGTGCGGGCCGGTGCAATCGACACCTCCAAGAACTAATGCAGCACCGATGTAACCCTGATACCTGCATACATTAACACATAGTACACTCATCAATAATACATACTTGAATGTTTTTGAAAACAACTTCTTTAGTTCATGGAGGCAGGTTTATTTAATCCTAATTATAGAGTTAAAACTGAAATAATGTGATTTTGAAAAATATATATACACATTTCTTTTATATTTTTAATTATATTTTAAATGTATATTATTCATTCATTCATTCGGTTTTCTGCTTAGTCCCTTTATTAATCAGGAGTCGCCACAGAGGAATGAACCACCAACTTATCCAGCATGTTTTTTGCAGCGGATACCCTTCTAGCTACCTATACACTCATTCACACACATACACTACGGACAATTTAGCTTACCCAGTTCACCTATAGCGCACGTCTTTGGACTGTGGGGGAAATTGGAGCACCCGGAGGAAACTCACGCGAATACGGGGAGAACATGCAAACTTATTATATTTATAATTATTATATTATTTCTGTAATCGAAAAATTTATTTTCAGCATCATTATTTCACTCAATGTCACATGATCTTTCAGAAATCATTTTAAATTGATCAATTTCCTAGAATAATAATAAAAAAAAATCTAAACAGTCAACATTAAAACTTGCTTGCGGTTTGGTAAAAACCTTTTTAAATCAACTACTTTTTCTTATTTATGAATTATAATACAGGGAGTGCAGAATTATTAGGCAAATGAGTATTGACCACATCATCCTCTTTATGCCTGTTGTCTTACTCCAAGCTGTATAGGCTCGAAAGTCTACTACCAATTAAGCATATTAGGTGATGTGCATCTCTGTAATGAGAAGGGGTGTGGTCTAATGACATCAACACCCTACATCAGGTGTGCATAATTATTACTTCCTTTCCTTTGGCAAAATGGGTCAAAAGAAGAAAAGGCTCCGAAAAGTCAAAAATAGTGAGATATATCTTGCAGAGGGATGCAGCACTCTTAAACATGCCAAGCTTTTGAAGCGTGATCATCGAACAATCAATCGTTTCATTCAAAATAGTCAGGGTCGCAAGAAGCGTGTGGAAAAACCAAGGCGCAAAATAACTGCCCATAAACTGAGAAAAGTCAAGCGTGCAGCTGCCAAGATACCACTTGCCACCAGTTTTGCCATATTTCAGAGCTGCAACATCACTGGAGTGCCCAAAGGCACAAGGTGTGCAATACTCAGAGACATGGCCAAGGTAAGAAAGGCTGAAAATCGACCACCACTGAACAAGACACACGAGCTGAAACATCAAGACTGGGCCAAGAAATATCTCAAGACTGATTTTTCTAAGGTTTTATGGACTGATGCAATGAGAGAGAGTCTTGATGGGCCAGATGGATGGGCCCGTGGCTGGATTGGTAAAGGGCAGAGAGCTCCAGTCCAACTCAGACGGCAGCAAGGTGGAGGTGGAGTACTGGTTTGGGCTGGTATCATCAAAGATGAGCTTGTGGGGCCTTCTCGGGTTGACGATGGAGTCAAGCACGCAATGTTGATGGTGAACAGATCAAAACACTGACAGAATCCATGGATGGCAGGCTTTTGAGTGTCCTTGCAAAGAAAGGTGGCTATATTGGTCACTAATTTGTTTTGTTTTGTTTTTGAATGTCAGAAATGTATATTTGTGAATGTTGAGATGTTATATTGGTTTCACTGGTGAAAATAAATAATTGAAATGGGTATATATTTGTTTTTTGTTGAGTTGCCTAATAATTATGCAGCGTAATAGTCACCTGCACACACAGATATCCTCCTAAAATAACTAAAACTAAAAACACACTAAAAACTACTTCCAAAATTATTCAGCTTTGATATTAATGAGTTTTTTGGGTTCATTGAGAACATGGTTGTTGTTCAATAATAAAATGAATCCTCAAAAATACAACTTGCCTAATAATTCTGCACTCCCTATATATTATATTTAATTTACTACATATTATAATATTTAAAAATATATATTATTATGTAACATTTTAAATGTCTTTACGAATACTTTTAACAATTTAGTTTAAAAACAATTTATTATCTTCCAGGATTAAAAGCTTTTTTTTATTCATCTTGCCATAAACATTTGTGGTCATTTATAATGTTTTCAGGCAAATGTTAAGCATCAAAGCTGTTTTCAATGTGGTTAATAAGAAATGTTTCTTAATTAGCATATTAGAATTATTTCAATCTTTAGTGTCATGTGATCAGGTGAAAGATGCTAAAAAAATTCACCTGTGAATTTTAGCAATAAGTTATTTAAATAAGAAAACAAATTCAATTGTACTGTATTTATATCGTCAAATAAGGCTCTTGAGGCTTCTTTCAGAAAAATTCACACACCATAATAATTTCAAACATTTTGATCTGCATTGCGCACACACAGAAGAGGATGCGATTTCTCACCTGAAGAGCATCTGTTTGAGATAATAATGTAGATGATAAGATATGTTTTTTGAGCAGCAAATCAGCATATTAAAATATGTCAGTCTCCAGTGTCATGTGATTAGGAGTAAAGATGCTGAATATTTAGCTTTGAATCACAGCAATAAATTACATTTTAAAACATAGAAAAATGTGAATAAAATATATATATTTTTTGTATTGCATTTATATCATCAAATAAGCCTCTTGAGGCTTCTTACAGAAGCATTTAAACGTCATAATTGTAATGACCATCAGCATTCCTAGGTGATTGCTAGGATTAGAAAACTAGCTACAAGTCAAAAATTACCTAATGACATTGTTACAGTGGAAGAACAAGTAAAAGCTTCTGAGGTCCTGATCAAGCTCGTCCAACAGAAAGCATTCTCTCATAAGGTAAAGATGATTCAGGGAGACAAACGTCTTCTGAACTCAAGCATGCTCTTTTACCTTAACCCGATTTTAAGAAGAGATCTTTTCTGTGTTGGAGGAAGGTTGAAAGAGGCATCCCTAAGTGAAGAGTTAAAGCATCCAGTTATCCTGCCAAAGGATAGTCACATAACAGAACTTATTGGACCCACTATCACACAAAGGTTTGTCATCAAGGGAGGTATCAAATTCTCATGGAGCTTCGAGCAAACAGATTTTGGATAATCAGTGGCAGTAAATTGGTTGCTAAATTAATTCACAAATGTGCTCAGTGCAAAAAGCTTCGACAACCAATAGAAGAACAACAAATGGCTGAGCTCCCTAGAGAGCGTACTGAAGTCTCTGCCCCCTTTTTTTACTCTGCCATGGACTGCTTTGGCCCGTTCATTATAAAAAAGGGTTGAAAGGAATACAACAGGTATGGACTTATCTTTACTTGCCTCTGCTCTTTAGCTGTTCATATTAAAATGCTGGAAGATTTGTCCACAGACACATTTATCAATGCTCTGAGATGTTTCATCAGCCTTGAGGTTCTGTGCGTCAGTTACACTGTGAACATGGCACGAATTTTGTGGGAACCAAGAATGAGCTTACAGAGGCTCTCAATGAATGTGATGTAAAGGCATTGGAATTATTTCTCAATGAGACCCAATGTGAATTTGTCTTTAATGCCCCCTTAGCAAGTCATGCTGGTGGAGTCTGGGAGCGACAAATAAGGACTGTCCGCAATGTGTTAAATGCCACCCCGGCTCAGTGTCCAGGCAGACTCGATGATTCATCCCTGAGAACATGGTTTTATGAGGCAATGGCAATTATAAATAGTCGTCCGATGAACGTCAATAGTTTGAATGACCCCTCATCTCTGGAACCACTAACGCCGAATCATTTAATTCTAATGAAGTCAAAGATTGCTCTTCCACCTCCTGGGAACTTTCAGAAGGAGGACATGTATGCCACACAAAGATGGCGTCGAGTTCAATGTTTAATAGAGCAGTTCTGGTGTCGTTGGAGAAAAGAGTACCTTTTAAACATTTCTACACGACAGAAATGGCATGTACCTAACCGTAATCTCAAAGTCAATGACAGTCATCATCAAGGATGAAATGATGCCCAGAAACAAGTGGCAGTTAGGTAGAGTTGTCGAAGTCATTCAGGGCAATGATGGCTTGGTTAGACGAGTTATAGTTTAAACAGGAGATCGAAGACTAAACAAAAGGCAAGAACTGCACTCAAACCCTACAGTCCTTGAAAGACCAGTGCAAAAACTAGTGGTCCTGCTTGAGAGCGAATGAGTTGTATACGAAGTGATCTTCTTGCATCAGACCATTTTTATACATAATCTAAAGAGTTAGTGCAGTGCACATTATGTTAATAGGTGGTCATCCAAGTTGAAAATCATGTACTGTATGATATGTTTGTTTTTGAGGGTTGTTTGTAATAACATGATTTGGTGGGAGTGTAATGACCATCAGCATTCCTATCCTTTAGTCACCTCTAGAGGGCAACAGCCTATAAGTTGCAAAGTAATTTTGGACTCGGCAGCTTTCCTTACAGATCCTCATCAGTGTTTACCGGTGTGTAACATGTTGTTGGGTTCCCTCGTGTGTTAAACACACAGCTATAAACAGACTCCAGTTTGATGAATGATAACGGTTTTTCCCTTTATTATGGCAAAGCGGAACGAGGTATGGTTGTTTGGTGTTTATTTGTGTATTGGTACTTTGTTGTTTATTGAATTATGCTTTGTGTTTGTAATGTGAATGTGTGTGTATATTATGCTCTTGTAAATGTTTACACTTTGTTTTTTGGGGGGTTTTTGTTTTTCTTCTCAGTTTTAGTTTAGTTTTACAGTGAAATTGGCAACATGGTTGCAACAAGTAAAGCATTGCAGTGTTTCACACTGTTTCAAAGTATGAATGACTTCTGGTCAAATAAATTACCGTGCACGCATCAGTGAAAATGCTCTGCCTCCTTTAATGCCATTGGGGCAGCTAAAATAATAATTCCAAATGTTTTGATCTGCATTGCACACGTAGAAGAGGATGTGTATTATCACCCGATGAGCATCTGATTAAGATAATAATGTAGATAATAATAAGAAATGTTACTTGAGCAGCAAATCAGCATATATGAATGATTTCAGTCTCTATCTGACTATCTTGACTATTTACTCACATGTTCGGTAGTAAAGATGCTGAAAATGTTGCTTTGTATCACATCAATAAATCACATTTTAAAACATAGAAAAATGTGAATGAAATATATTTTAATTGTACTGTATTTATATAATCAAATAAGGCTCTTGAGACTTCTTTCAGAAACATTTGAAGAGTTCAGATGCAAAAACCTCCAAGTGCCATCTGAATTTTTTTTCCTAAAATTAGCATTCATCTCAGCTTCCTATGTTTGTGTTCAGTCATTTCAGGGCATGAAACGAACACCTATTCTATCCATTAAAAGTAAAATTACTGAACCTTAAAACAAAGTGGCCATTTTAGACAAAAAAATAAAATAAATCAGATGGCACTTAGAGGTTTTTGCATCTGAACTCTTCATTTAAATCTCATAATAATTCTACATTTTAGATCTATATTGCACACGCAGAAGAGGATGTGTTTTGTCACCTAAAGAGCATCTGTTTGAGCATGCGGTTTGCTGTGGAAACTCGTGGCAGACGGCCAGTGGACAGAGAATGAAGCTCCAGGTTGGAGGAGATGATCTGCGTGGTCATCTCAGTGTCTGCTGCTGTACCTGCTCCACAACAGCTACGCAACAAAACAGAAAAAAACATTCAGTGTCATTTAATGTCAGGGATCATAAACTACAAGCATACATGACGCGTGTTTGTACTCACTAAATGTTGGGAGAGATGTAGTGAATTTTAGAGCAGTTCTTATCAGCGACGACCATTCCTTCAGTTGCACGAGTGTCTGCACCTAAAACAACGCCATCCTGAGAAACAGAAAAGAGAGATGTTATTATAAAGTCAAACTTTGCATTTCATACATTAAATGCAACTACTTTATTTTTCTTACCTTATAAACAATCCCACAAATGGTGGTTCCAGTTTTACGGGCAGCAGGAGAGCTGAAACCCAGTTTAGTGATGTCTGCCTCCAGAACAGCATTTCTGAAATAACACAAACCAGTTTCATTATTGTTATTTAAATTGTATTTTCTATGGTTGTTATGCAAAATAAATAAATAAAGTACATGTTTTAGAAATCAATAGTATATATATACACAGTGCATCCGGAAAGTATTCATAGCGCCTTCACTTTTTCCACTTTTTTTATGTTACAGCCTTATTCCAAAATGGATTAAATTAATTTATTTCCTCAACATTCTATGCACAATACCCCATATTGACAATGTGAAAAAAGATTTTTTGAAATTGTTGCAAATTTATTAAAAATAAAAACCCTGAAAAATCACATGTACATAAGTATTCACAGCATTTGCCGTGAAGCTCTAAATTGAGCTCAGGTACATTCTGTTTCCACTGATCATTCTTTAGATGATTCAGCAGCCTAATTGGAGTTGATGTGGTAAATTCAGTTGATTGGACATGATTTGAAAAGACATACACCTGTCTATATAAGGTCCCAGGGTTGACAGTGCATGTCAAAGCACAAACCAATCTTGAAGACAAAGGAATTGTCTGTAGACCTCAGAGACAGGATTGTCTCGAGGCACAAGGCTGGGGAAGGTTACAGAAAAATTTCTGCTGCTCTGAAAGTTCCAATGAGCACAGTGGCCTCCATCGTCTGTACGTGGAAGATTTTTGGAACCACCAGGACTCTTCATAGAGCTGGCTGGCCATCTAAACTGAGCGATCGGGGGAGAAGGACCTTAGTCAGGAAGTGATCAATAACCTGATGGTCATTCTGTCTGAGCTCCAGCATTTTTCTGTGGAGAGAGGAGAACCTTACAGAAGGACAACCATCTGTGCAGCAATCCAATAATCAGACCTGTATGGTAGAGTGGCCAGACAGAAGCCACTGCCCGCCTGGAATTTGCCAAAAGGCATCTGAAGGACTCTCAGACCATAAGAAACTAAATTCTCTGGTCAGATGAGACTAAAATTGAACTCTTTGGAGTAAATGCCAGGCGTTACGTTTGGAGAAAACCAGGCACCACTCATCACCAGGCTAATACCATCCCTGCAGTTGAGCATGGTGGTGGCAGCATCATGCTGTGGGGATGTTTTTTAGCAGCAGGAACAGGAAGACTAGTCAGGATAGAGGGAAAGATGAATGCAGCAATGTACAGAGACATCCTGAATGAAAACCTGCTTTAGAGTGCTCTTGACCTCAGCAACGGGCGACGGTTCATCTTCTTCCAGCAGGAAAATGACCCAAAGCACACCGCCAAAATATCAATGGAGTGGCTTCACAACAACTCGGTGAATGTCCTTGAGTGGTCCAGCCAGAGCCCAGACCTAAATCCTATTAAACATCTCCAGAGAGATCTGAAAATGGCTATACACCGTCGCTTCCCATCCCACCTAATAGAGCTTGAGAGGTGCTGCAAAGAGGAATGGGCAAAAATTCCCAAAGACAGGTGTGTCAAGCTTGTGGCATCATATTCAAAAAGACTTGAGGCTGTAATTACTGCCAAAGGAGCATCAACAAAGTATTGAGCAAAAGCTGTGAATACTTCTGTACATGTGGTTTTTCAGTTTTTTTTTTAATTTTTAATAAATTTGCAACAATTTAAAAAAATCTTTTTTCACATTGTCATTATGGGGTATTGTGTGTAAAATGTTGAGGACATAAATTAATTTTATGTCCTCATAAAAGAATGCGCTATGAATACTTTCTGGATGCACTGTAGATGTTAATAACAGATTCATTCATCTTCAGACAACTAGTGGACACTTTTAATACATACTTTTATCATCACTTATTTATTCACTATTTCACATGCATATATTCATGCTGTTTATAAAAAAAATATTTAACTAAAGTTTCATACAAGAGAAAGAATAATTTAGACAAAAACAACAAGAATTTGATAATCTTTTCCACCAACTTTTCTGTTCATTAGAAATGAAATAGAAATGATTTCATGAATTTATAATGATTTCAAAATTAATTAAACTTGTTAATGTATTGTTGATTTGTGCATAAACTCAAGATACAGACTATAGAGGGTCAGTGTTAAAAAAAAGAAACTTTTAAATTAAAATAACACAAAAATACATGTAACAACATTTATACTTTTTGTAAAAAAAAACAACAACTTTTGTTTAATCTGTTTTTACTTAATTAACAGTGATTTAAATGTGATAAAAAAAATCTCCTGAGTCATTCACACATGGCCGCGACAAAAGGGTTCATAAAAACAAACAAAAAAAAGCCATGTGATTGTTCAGCTCTCTATATTAAAAATCTTTTCTTTATTAGATAAGATCCGACATTAAGAAGCAGAAAGGCACTGGTTTTCCCACTCAGTATGTGTACATTATGCATTAGATCTCCGGAGCTTTCTCTCCACTCTTTAATTCACATATATAAATATTCAGTTTTATTAATGAAACGAAGTCGGGATAAAGAATTCGATCTAAAAGAAATCCTAATTTAGACAACATACAATAACTGAAATATTGAATTTAGCTGTTCCAAAAAGACAGCCGTTTTTGCAACTTAACATTTCCTTTAATTAAGTATTAAATACAAATCATATGAATAGAGGAATTAAAAAGTATTTATATATGAATGAAACTCACTTTAATTTACACTTTAAAATTCATTTTTGTGAACTTGAGATACAGACTGTATGGATGGGGTCCGCAGCCCACCAATAACAAAACATGAACAATGATAGTTTTACATTTTAAAACATCAAACTCAAGGCGCAACGTGGTTTGATTACATAAAAAAATTGTTTAGTTTAGAACTGAATGAAACACAAAATAATCCAGAGTTTACATGTTCATTTTTGTTGATAACTTACATACACTGTAGGCGCGAGGTCCGCAGCCCAACAATGACGACAACACATTACCAACACGAACAAAAAAACTTATTCTTTTATCTTAATAAACATATTTTTTAAATTTCACACATAACGCACAGCTCGTCTTAATGTCTTTTACTTATTAAATCCGCTATTCAAAAGAGTTCGAGCAAATTCTCCTGAGTCATTCACACAGGCCGTGGCTCAACCGATCATTAAAAGGCCGTTAAAACCATTTAAAACTCTTGGGCTGTTCAGCGAATTAAAAATACAATAATTATCCTACGTCACCGGCTAAATAACAAATCATACAGATGGTTAAATCTCACCTCCTGCAGTTTTCGAAACTGAAACCACCGGGCTGGTACTGGCACACTGAGACGGTCGCCATGATTCTGCGGTCCCGCTTCCGGGAAGCGCAAGACTAGTTTCCCTCTGTGTCACAGGCTAGAGCTTCCGCGCTCCGCCTCACATCTATAGGATAAGCAGAATCGGAACCTATAGAGCAGGAATATATACCGTGTAACACGTGTCTTTGCTTCAGGTGCTCCCGTCATATCATCTTCATTCAACTTTTATCAAGACAGTTTACTCGACAAATACATTTTCACATTATAAACCGTTATAGGATATTTACTGTACATAAAATAGAAGAGTTAACTGAGTCATCACGCTTTTTATTCTGTTTAATATTGTTTTGGATAGGCTTGTTCTCAAATTACATTTGTGTACAGTAAACCTAAACCTGGTGTTGAAAATATTGACCATTTTATTTTCACAAAGAAGCTGTCACACAGGAGTGAGTTGGTTAGAATCATTGTGAGATAACAATGAAAACCAAACAATGATTATTGGCGGTAAAGAACATTTTTACAATTGTTTTTTCCCCTTTTCTTTTTCTCAGAACTGAGATTTATATTTATCGTTTTTAGAAATACTTGATGAAATGCAAAAATATATCCACAAATAACAATTAATATTTTAATATATGTTACAGTATTACATCATGGAATTTCTGGAATATGGAATTTTGGTCACACTTTATTTTGCATCTACATGCCAACTAATGCTCATTAGATTATAAGTAGACTGTTAGGTTAGGGTTAGTGTAAGTTGGCATGTACTTGCAAAGTTTCTTGAAGTCAGTCAAATGTCTGTTAAAGGAGCAGCATCAACAGATATTAAGCGGACAGTCTAATAATACTCAAATGGACCATCAAAATAAAGTGTTACCAGAATTATTATTCTTTGGTTATATGTTCATATGACTATATATGAACTGTATATAAAATTATAGCTAATATATTTGAACATATATGTATATATAATTCCAGCAAAAAAAAAAAAAA
>CAIGQZ010032312.1:21009206-21028673 GCA_903798205.1 Danio tinwini
CACACACACACACACACACACACACACACACACACACACACACACACCGGGTTATTGTGGTGTCTTCGGACAATGAAAGCAGTGTTAGGAACATCATACTCTTCTTGTGGCCTCATCAGTTCAGGCAGAGAGCAGATAAACTGTGTGTACTCCTACAGACTCTCAGAAAAAACGCTTTTAATTTGTGCGTTTTTCAGAACAATGACATTGAAAGAACATTGAATAAGCTTACAGGGAAACGTTAGCTGATACTAAGAAAAATACAAATGTTTCATGAGTTTCAAATGTTCTTCATGGACCATTGATGACAATTAAGAAACTTTATTTGTAGCGCTTGTTCATTTCAAATCATAAAATTACAAAAAAATATGTGGTTCGTCACTAAAATCCCTGTTGTTTGTGGTTAAGATATTTCATTAGTGTAAACTCTACAGCAAACCGTTTATATACACTATACCTGACAAAACTCTTGTCGCCTATGCAAGTTTTTGGAACAACAAATATTAACTTGACTTCTAGATGATCATTTGGTATCAGAAGTGGCTTATATGAAAGGCAAAGGCCTCTAGATTACGCTTATTTAACCAAAATAAAATAAGATCATGGCTTGATCCTTTTTAATGATTTAATTAGAACAGTAAGATCTGACTTTGCTTAGACAAAAGTCTTGTCACTGAACTGAAATAATGTACAGTATAGAATATAAAGTCATGGTGCAGTGGAAAAATAATAAAAATTGTGTTTGACTCCTATGAGCTTGGAGGACTGCATCCATACATCTCTGCAATGACTCAAATAACTTATTAATAAAGTCATCTGGAATGGCAAAGAAAGCGTTCCTGCAGGACTCCCAGAGTTCAAGATTCTTTGGATTAATCTTCAATGACTCCATCTTACCCCAGACATGCTGAATAATGTTCATGTCTGGTGACTTGGCTGGCCAATCCTGGAGCATCTTGACCTTCTTTGCTTTCAGGAACTTTAATGTGGAAGCTGAAGTATGAGAAGGAGCGCTATCCTGCTGAAGAATTTGCCCTCTCCTGTGGTTTGTAATTTAATGGGCAGCACAAATGTCTTGATACCTCAGGCTGTTGATGTTGCCATCCACTCTGCAGATATCTCGCACGCCCCCATACTGAATGTAACTCCAAACCATGATTTTTCCTTTACCAAACTTGACAGATTTTTGTGAGGATCTTGGGTCTATGTGCGGTTCCAATAGGTCTTCTGCAGTATTTGTGATGATTGGGATGCAGTTCAACAGATGATTTATCTGAAAAATCGACCTTCTGCCACTTTTCCAAATGATCAGCTGGAAGTCAAGTTATTATTTGTTGCTCTTACACCTGGGATTGACGACAAGACTTGTGTCAGGTAGTGTAGAATGATGTTTTTTCTGGTTCATTTGATGACTTTTATAGGTAATTTGTATGCCACACCATCGATTCTACAAATAATGCATTATCTTTTTGGACCTTTCAGCTGTTTTCTATAGATTTAGTCAATGTGCACTCAAGAAAAAGAAGATTTAATTTTGTAAGTAATTGTTCAGCCAAAAATGACCATGATTTACTCACCCCAGGTCACTGTAGATAATTTTAGATAGCTTCAAAGTAATCCACTCACACACACTTTCAGAAATAAAAATACAAAAGCTGCCACTGGGGCAGTACTTCTTTAAAACATACACATTTGTACCTAAAGGATCCACATTTGCACCTAAAAGTTTCACTTTTGTACTTTTTAGGTATCTTTAAGGTACAAATGTGCATCATTTTGGTAAAATGTGTATCTGTTGAAAAGTTACTGCCCCAGTGACAGCTTTTGTGCCTTTATTTCTGAGAGTGCACACTCAACCTTACGAAATTAGATTGCAAAAAAAAAAATGCTTTTCTTATTTAGATTTTTTGTTTTGTTTCTAGTCCAAATATCTTACAATTCTTAAATCAAGAAGCATTTTCTAGACAAGCAAAAAATATTGTCTTGTTTTAAAGGTGCAGTATGTAAGTTTGACACCCAGTGGTTGAACTAGGTATTGCACTCCTAGATCAAAATAAACGCACACATGGGTTGCCAGATTGAGTACAGGAGTGAGTGATTTAAACTGTGTCCTAAATAAAAGCAACGACACTCGATAGTGGGAATATTTTCCATTTTAAAAGGAGTTTTATTAATAACCAACACCTCGAATTGATATATTATAAACGGCTTCTATTTCTCACAGCTGAACATGTGAAACCTATGGCAGTGCACCTCAGGTAAACCTTGTGTGTTTTATTCAGTGCTAAATGCTAACAATGTGAGTTTGAATGGATTCTAAACCTTACCATTTCGTGAGTGAGTGCATATTCTGTGCTTCTGAAAGGCTGTATTTAAATTTCTGTCATGTTTCGTCTAGTGCAAACAGCCAAATTGCTCATCACTGCGTATGTCGTCACAAAGCGTGTTGATAGGACACAAGATTACAATGTAACCTGCTCACCTAATGTTTACGTTCGTAATATTTATATCATTTGCTAATTAATATCGTCATGTGGAACTGAATCTGTCTCATTTCGACGTCTGATACTGTCCATTTTGGTCATGGGCGCGTGCTTTCAGAGCTTTTCTGAATGAATGAATGAAATACGCTGTTTTCCAACAAAGCAACCCGGAGTGCTGAAATATAATTGGCTAAACTGGCATTGTGCAGGTTAACTTTACCTAAACAAAGACAGCGTTCCGGCCAGAAAAAACATTTTCAAAGCAGAATATTTTCAGCATTGTTTTTCAGTTAAACAAATATGTTCACTTGGGATGTTTCTTAAATATCAGCAAACATATTATGGTATTTTTATGCATTAGAAGAGTCAAAAACTTACATACAGCACCTTTAAGAAATAATGTTCCAAAATTAAGTGAGTTTTTACTTAAAACAAGCAAAATAATCTGGCAATGGAGTAAGTAAAATAATATTATGTCAAAAAGAAAAAACAAGATTATTTTTAAATATATTATTTTAAAAGCAAGACGATATGCTTGGCTAGAAAATGCTTCTTGATTTAAAGTTGATGTAACTTGATTTATGTACGTTTTTAACCCTTCTAAAGTAGAAATATTCAATTCATTTCACCTTTATTTGTATAGCGCTTATACAATGTAGATTGTGTCAAAGCAGCTTCACATGGAAGTTTATAGTGAATTAAAACAGTGTCAGTTCAGTTTTCAGTGTTTAAGTTCAGTTCAGTTTAGCTCAGGTCAGTGTGGGTTAATAATCACTACTGAGAGTCCAAACACTGAAGAGCAATTCCATCGATGCACAGCTCTACAGATCTCGAACCATGCAAGCCAGTGGCGACAGCGGCGAGGAAAAAACTTCATCAATTGGCGAAAGTGAAGAATTTAAAAAACCTCGAGAGAAACTAGGCTCAGTTGGGCACGACCATTTCTCCTATGGCCAAATGTCTTGTGCAGAGCTGCAGTCTAGGCACAGAAGCTGGACCTCAGCGAAGACTCGTCTGTCCTTGGAGCATCACAGGAATCAGTCTCATGCTCTCCACCATGACCACTACAGCAGCAGCTCAGGATACGGCCTGGTTAAGAAATCTTGGGATCGTCTCGTCGCTGGTCTTGGATCGCATCAGTGACACTGCATAGTCTGAGGGTCTCGAGATGAGTACCCCCAGGTGGAAATACAGAATAAGGAGAATAATTAGCGTAGCTGCTGTTCATAGTGTATATAAACAAGCAAAATCCTGTGTGGGGCACATCATGCCTCATACCGCTATGTAATGCACTGAGTGTATGCTTTGCTAAAAAGATAGGTCTTTAATCTAGTTTTGAAGAGTGAGAGTTTGTCTGAGCCTCGGACATTATCAGGAAGGCTATTCCAGAGTTTAGGAGCCATAAATGAGAAGGCTCGACCTCCTTTACTCGATTTTGCTTTTCTAGGTACTACAAGAAGCCCTGAGTTTTGAGATCTTAAAGAGCGGGTTGGGTTGTAGCGAGACAGGAGGTTGGTTAGATAAACAGGAGCTAGATTATTTAAGGCTTTATAGGTAAGAAGCAATATTTTAAAATCCATACGGAACTTAACATGCAGCCAGTGTAAGGAGGATAAAATTGGAGTGATATGATTATATTTTCTAGACCTGGTAAGAACTCTGGCAGCTGCATTTTGTACTAGCTGAAGTTTGTTAATAGAGGATGCTGGGCAACCAGCAAACAGAGCATTACAGTAATCCAGCCTAGAAGTCATGAAAGCATGAACTAGCTTTTCTGCATCTGAGATGGATAGCATACTTCGCAATTTAGCAATATTTCTTAGATGAAAGAAAGCAGTTTTTGTGACATGGGATATATGATTTTTAAAGGTTAAATTGCTGTCTAATATGACACCCAGATCTTTTGTAGTAGAGCTAACTCTAACTTTGTATCCCTCCAATTGCAGGTCGAGTTGTGAGAACTGCTGTGTACAGTCCATAATAGTCCATAATAAAATAAACAAATACCATAATATGTTTGCAGATATTTAAAAAAACATGCTAAGTGAACATTTTTTGTTTATCTGAAAAACAATGCTGAAGTCATTTGTTCTGCTTTGAACATGTGCGTTCCATGCCAGAACGTCTATCACACTATGTGTAACCCTGTGTCCTATTGCAGTGATGAGCCATTTGGCTGTTTGCACCAGACGAAACACCACATAAATTTTAATCCAGAACCACAGAATATGTGTACTCACTGCACTTCAATGAAATAGCAAGGTTTATAATATAATTATTACATATTAAACCTTTTTAACATTATTATTATCTGTACATGCTGAATCATTGATATTTGTTGACTTGCACTGAGTCAGAGTTCTAAAGTTTAATTTCAAACGATTTATTTTATTTTCAATATCTGAGGTGAACTATCTGCTGCTGCTTTCAGTAGTATGGCAATAAATGTCATGTAAAATGTCATTCAAACTTACATAATCTGCATATAAAATGGATTAAAGCACATGCAGTGTACCTGAGGTAAACATTAGCTATGTCCAAAAATGTGAATTAACTTTAAGAGCAAAACTGGAATATCAGATAAAAGATGTGCAAATAAAGCAGCGTTTCCATCCAACGAGTCAAAGCAAACAAAATAACTTCCTGATTAACTGCCACCAAATATCAACAGTAAAGACGGAATTTACTGCGGTAGGAGAAGCTGCGTAAATCTTTTGTTCATTTAATAAATGACTTGCATCTCAGAAGGTAATCCTGACACGCAGTGAATGCAAGGTGGCGTTTGAAGGCGTGAGACGCAGAGCACAGGCGCACTTGATTCTGGAGGTCATACATAATATAATAACACTAATACTAAAATAGCTAGGGTGTTTTAAAATTATCAAATGAACATTTCAGTTGTTTTACAATGTGCTCAACCTGCTGGTTTGTCCATTTGCACACATTTTTATCATCACATGATCTCTTATAACAAAATCACATGACTTTTTTTAATGTGCACACTGGAATTTGTTCGGTGAAAGTGTTTCTATCGCAGTTTATGCGCATCTTATAAAATAAAAAGTTTACCCTACTCAGTTAAGCGCATGTTTTTTTATGCACATTTTAAAAATGTATGCGCATCTTGGCGTTTCCATCAACCGTTTTTTTATGCACATATCCAAAATGCGCATAAAAATAGATTGATGGAAACCTAGCTAGTGTCATAGTTTGCTTTTAATTAGAACATGGTTTAAATTAGCCTTTAGGCTCAATAGTCAGGCACACTCCTGTTGGTGTCGTCAATCTGGCAATTTGTGATTGCGAGTGTTTTGAACCAGGAATGCAATACCTAGTTTAACCACTGGGTGTCAAGCTTACATACTGCACCTTTAAGAATTTTTAGATATTTGGGGTAAAAACAAGACAAAAAAATCTAAGTAAGAAAAGCATTGGTAATTTTTCTCACAAGCGCTTATTAATTCCAATCACTGCTAGACAGTTAACCTAAAAGGAAAGAAATATTGTAGAAGAAGACAAGTTTATGTCAAGTCTGCTATCAAAACATACTTGATCTACCACAGTAAGTTCTGACACATTTTCAAACACACCAATTCATGGCATTAAACCATATTTCAGACTTTTAAACTGCTCAATCGAGACACCAGTTTGCATTTCACGAATCAAATAGCAGTGTTTGCAAAGCAAGAAAAGCTAAGGTGCAGAGCACTTGCCCTTTTTGTCCTTACATTCCATCTAAAGGGCCCTTTTTATTCGTCTTCAATAAATCAACTCTATTGGTCACCCTTTATGCCCGTCTGTCAGATATTTAGCCAATAAAAGGTATTAAAAAAGAGTATCTGGCCACAACATTGGCGTCCTCCATATAACTTGGACACGTACAACTTCAGGACATTATAATCAGTGGTGAAAGGAGTACTGAAAAATTATACTCAAGTAAAAGTACCATTACTTGGCCAGCATTCTGGCAAATTGCCTGAACGAATTCACAAGTATTTTCAAAAAGGGCCTGTTCATCCATACAGACCTTTCTGGAAAATTGCCGGTAATTTTCCAGAATGCTGCTCTGTGTGAATGCAGAAGGAAGATTTCTGGAAAGAGCGCGTTCACATCTAGAACACGCTGATGTGAGACATCTACTTTAGCCAATCAGTAAATCAATAAATACCTTTGAATATTTTTACAGACACGTTTAGTTGCTAGATGTTAGTCAGATAACATTTCTTACTTCCTATTGCCAACTGTGTTTTTATACAAGTTGTTCACAATACTTATCCATTCACAGAATTTTTTATGTAGTCAAGTGTGTAAACATTTAGCTGAGGTTTGCGTTTCTGCCTTTGGATGTCTCTGGGACAAAGCAGCTGCATGAATGCTAAAGCTTTAAATAAAAGTTAAATCATCAAGAAAAGGCAGACCCCTTCTATGTTTACAAATACAAGCGCTGCCGTTTAGGATGATTTCTGGTTAATAGCCCCTTTCACACAGTGATATTGGTAAATATACGGAAAATTTACCAGAACGACTTTACAGGTAAATTCAAAAATCGCTGTTCACACAGGCAAGGACGTTACAGAATTTTTTCGGGCAAAAACCATTCACACACTTATTCCAAAATACCCAGAAATATAACCAGAAATGACCTATAAATGGCTGCGCTTGTATTTGTAAACATTTGACTACATTACAAACTCTGTGGATGAATAAGTATTGTGAACAACTTCCATGAAAACGTAGCGGAGGAACACGTTTGCATGTCGAGATGTACATAATATGTGTGTGTGCTGGTGCTCACCGGCTGCTTCATGTGCAAGTGCGACGCATCACACAACTGAACTTATTATAAGCGTCTTATCGATAATTATATACGCAGTTGGCATTAAGAAGGAACATAGAAACGTCTTTTCGGAAAATAGCCGGAACAAATTTACCAATTTGTTCTGATTGGCTAAAGTAGACGTCTCACGTCAGCGCGTTCTAAACATGAACGCGCTCTTTCCGGCAATTTTCCTTCTGCATTCACACAGTGCAACATTCCGGCAAATTACCTGTAATCTTACAACTTCTCTTTTCGGAAAATAGCCAGAGCGAATTTACCGGCATTTTCAAAAGGCCTGTTCACACAAACAGAACTTTCTGGAAAATTGCCAGTCATTTTCCAGAAAGGTCTGTATGTGTGAAAGGGGGTTAATTATTTACACAGTTGGCATAAAGAAGGAACATAGAAACGTTATCTGACTAACATCTAGCAGCTAAATGTGTCTGTAAAAATATCCAAAGGCTTTGATTTTCGTAAACAGCGCGGATGTGAATGCGTCTGAGTGTTCTGATTGGCTAAAGTAGACGTCTCACATCAGCGCATTCTAGATGTGAACGCCCTCTTTCCGGCAATCTTCCTTCTGTGTGCACACAGAGCAGCATTCCGGCAAATTACCAGTAATCTTACAACTTCTCCTTCCGGAAAATAGCCGGAACGAATTTAACGATAATTTTCCAGAAAGGTCTGTATGTGTGAAAGGGGCTAATGATGTCATAATTTACCGGTATTTTGGAATAGATGTGTGAATGGTCTATTCTAGAAAAATTCCGGAACGTCCATGTCTGTGTGAACACCTTTTTTATGAATTTACCGGTAAAGTCGTTCCAGAAATTTTCCGCATATTTACCGGTATCACTGTGTGAAAGGGGCTACTGACACCTTCAATAGATGGGAGGAACTATGACGTCACCTTGCAGGCTAATTGGCTGCTAGCATAAAACTGGTTCCCTCAATAAAATCTCTATAGGATTTTCCCATAGGCTTTTCGAAGATTGCAAATAATAAGCTCTGTGTCCAAACACTGTTCAATACACTTTCAAGAGTTCCCACTTAGATATGCTTAGCATTTAAGCAGGTTTGGCATGCTGTCCCGGGAGAGAACCCTGAGCTCGGAGATACTTGAGCTCAAGGCTCCCGCCTGGTCAAAAAGCATATCGGGATCCGAGATCAGGTAGGTCCCGAGAGCTCCCCCTAGAAAATGGAGGAGAAGGAGGAGATGGGGTGGAAGGGGGGATTCTTCCAAAATGAAGATAGAGAAGTAGGGAGAAAATGATCCATATATAGTAAGCTTGGATCGCTCTGATTGGATTATTACTGATTACAGATGAGAAGCCAGACGTGCTCAATCATATCACGTGCTCCTCTCGAAATTAGTTTGTGAAACTTCACTACATGTTTTGTCCAGCCGGATAATCCTCACACGAAAATACAACTTTTAGCACTTTTAGATCTTGCAAACACAGGAACTAAAAAAGCTAACATTAAGCTATGAACGGACTACAGCCTTCTGGGGGCTCGACTGTGACATCAGCACCACCCTGCTACAGACAACTCTTCAAGCTTATTTTTAGAAATACAGTATGATCCATGACAAAGGTTTACTCTCTCGGTTTATAATCCACGCTATAATATTATAAACAAATAAATACGCAAAAGCACATAGACCTATGTACCTTTTGGATAGTTTTTTATGGGGGAAATACATTTTGTTTAGCTTTACGGTTGTTGTAAAAGTTTTAAAACTGTATGTATAAATGTGTCTACATAGTATCATCACAAGACATGTTTAAATAAGTGTATCGCTCGCGTGCATACAGCCCGCTTACCTTAGTAACAGACGACAGAAATGAGGAAATGAGGCGTGAGGGACAAGTGTAATGTTATATGCCTGCAAGTTCCATCATGGACACAGAACAACATTTAATATTCTTTTTTTGTCACCGTGTACAGCGAAAAGCAGCCCATAGAGTCACATATGCTATACATTTTAAGGAGGAGTGTAAATATTGCTGTTATGATGGAGTGAAATGTGTTCAGATCAAGAAAAAAACGACGAGAAATCTATTGATTAAAATGACAGTTAATATGTATGTATTCTTACACATTTATTCACACATTTGCATTACTGAGAGCAGGAAAGAGACAGGCTCCACTGGTAAGCAGTATCCCCATCTCCCGGTTTGTCATTTCTCCCGGAAAACTCCCAGAATTTCAACCCCTTCCCTCTCTCCTTAGGTGATTGGTACAATCTGTAACACCCCATTCACATGGGGCTTCAGCGTCAACGCTTGACAGAGGGTGTGTTAGAACACAGTGTTTTTTATGACACTGTATAACAATAATTTATATTTTTACAGTACTGTGACGGTTGGGTTAAGGGTTGGGGTGGGGGTAGGGGTTAAAAAAATACAATTTATTGGGTAATTTAATATATAAGATAAATAATACTCAGTACAACTACTGTTTTTACGCTTCTGTGACGGTTGGGTTTAGGGTTGGGGTGGGGGTGGACTTTAATAAAATACAATAAATCGGAAATTTTATAAATATCATAAATAATTGCGATCAACGTCACTGAAGCGGGGCCGACGGATGCACAATGCAGTTCAGCAACGCCTGACGTCACTCATTCAAAGTGAATGGGAGGCTTTGAAGCTGACACCCCCTGTAAATGGGGCGTAACACCCCTGCATCGCCGACAGATCAGGCACCCCGTCCAGTCGCTCTGCTCACCCCCACCCCCACCCCCCATCTCCCGGATTTTCAAAGACGGTCTTTACAAGAAAAGGTGTTATCTACACACAATATAAACTCCCAATTAGAAAAATACTACAAACTATATAATACCATTCATGAAAATACTTAAATAACAGACAAATCCAAAAGCCTAACACAAGCGAGCTGCGTTCCAGACCAGATCAGCTCGATGACGTATAATGTCTCCGACACCGCCTGTAGTCCCGATTAGCAACTTGATAGCAGCCGTCTTTTTAAAGAAGCGTAACCGATTTAAAAAAATCAAGAGTGTGATGTAACTGATGTGTTTTATGTCATAAAATAAAACGTGAAAGAATTTTGAGTTTGTGTTAGCCACAGACCTTATTTAAGCTCTTTAACTGAAATCCCATTGAAAAAAAACATTGACTTTGGGACGAGGGAACCGTAGCTGCTAAAATGCTAACTCTCTTCTGGGTTTTTGCATACAAATTGATGTCATAGTTCCCCCACTCTATAGACATAGAGATGTTGCACAATCAGCTAAACCATTGCTTGAATAGTTTTTTTTTATGTATGGGCGATATATATTGCATCCCCAAAAATAATTGAGGTCATGTCCATGTGTTGTGCGTTAAGTCCATTTATTGATTATTGTGACAGGCCATGCTAGAATATTTGTTTGTTAGATAGTAACCCATGTAATGGATTAAGTGCTTGAGTCATCCATGGGTCATTGTGATCTCTCAGCTCCCACAAGGACGATGGCTAATCTCATCACATCCCATCAAATGATGCAATTGCCAACCAGCTAGCAGTAGAATAACAGCTAAGGCTAACCCGAACTCCAATCCATTTAACATCTCAAACCTGAGTGCTACATATTGCTTTAATCCAACAGGTTTCATTTGGGATCTTAGAGGAAAAGATAATGCCTGGAAAAAACTGGAGGGAAGAGCTCAAATGATCCGGTATCAAACATTTTGATCAGACGCACACGGTTGTCATGGTAACCTGTGCCAGGCAGGTGGCACGAAGCGGACGAGGTCATTAACTTTTTGGTGTCACTTAGGACAACCGCAGGTGGGCACCTTCTGATCAGATAGCTGACAGACACACACGCACACACACACACAATTTGCTGCATGGTGTCTGGTTTGAGTAACTGAAATAAATATGGTGGTGCAGTGGGTTGCATGATCGCCTCACAGCAAGAAGATCACTGGTTTGAGCCTCGGCTGGGTCAGTTGGCATTTCTGTGTGGAGTTTGCATGTTCTCCCTGTGTTGGCGTGAGTTTCCTCCGGGTGCATCGGTTTCCCCCACAGTCTAAACACATGTGGTATTGGTGAATTGGTAAATTGTCCGTAGTGTATGTGTGTGAATGAGTGTGTGTGTGGATGTTTCCCAGAGATGGGTTGCAGCTGTAAGGGCATCCGCTGCGTAAAATAAGTGCTAGATAAGTTGTCGGTTCATTCCGCTTTGGCAACCCCAGATTAATAAAGGGACTAAGCCGAAAAGAAAATGAATGAATGAATAAATAAATATACAGTTGAAGTCAGAATTATTAGCCCCCCTTTAATTTTTTTCTTTTTTAAAATATTTGCCAAATAATGTTTAACAAAGCAAGGACTTTTTCACAGTATGTCTGATAATATTTTCAATATGTCTGATAATATTTTTTCTCCTGGAGAAAGTCTTATTCGGCTAGAACAACAATTTTTAATAAACATTTTAAGGTCAATATTCTTAGCCCCTTTAAGCTATATTTTTTATTCAATAGTCTACAGAACAAACCATGATTATACAACAACTTGCCTAATTACCCTAACCTGCCTAGTTAACCTAATTAACCTAGTTAAGCCTTTACATGTCACTTTAAGCTGAATATGTGTATATTAAAAAATATCCAGTCAAATATTCTTCACAGTCATCATGGCAAAGATAAAATAAATCAGTTATAAGAAATGAGTTATTAAAACTATTATGATTAGAAATGTGTTAAAAAAAATCTCTCCGTTAAACAGAAATTGGGGGAAAAATAAACTGGAGGCTAATAATTCAGGGGGGGCTAATAATTCTGACTTTAACTGTATATAACTATTTCTGCATCCACACCAGCAAACATTATAATATTTTTATTGTAAACTTGTGCACTGGAGTTTAAAGTTCATTAAAACGTTTCAGCAACATTGTAGTACTAACCTAGAGGCAATGTTCTATTTACAAAATTATATCTTCCTGTATGTAATAAATCATTCACTTAACTTCTAATTTTAGGCTAATTTGGACAAAAAGAAGTATATGTACATTCACCAGCCACTTTATTAGGTACACCATACTAGTACCGGGTGGATCCCCTTTTGCCTTCAGAACTGCCGTAATCCTTTGTATATATTCCTCAGAGATTTTGGTCCATATTGACATGATAGCATCACGCAGTTGCTGCAGATTTGTTGGCTGCACATCCATGATGTGAATCTCCCTTTTCACCACATCCCAAAGGTGCTCTATTGGATTGAGAACTGGTGACTGTGGAGGCCATTTGAGTACAGTGAACTCATTGTCATGTTCAAGAAACCAGTCTGAGATGGCGCTTTATGACATGGTGCGTTATCCTGCTGGAAGTAGCCATTAGAAGATGGGTACACTGTGGTCATAAAGGGATGGACATTATCAGCAACAATACTTTGTTAGGCTGTGACATTGACAGGATGCTCAATTGGAACTAATAGGCCCAAAGTGTGCCAAGAAAATATCCCCCACACCATTACCTCACCAACAGCAGCCTGAACCGTTTATACAAGACAGGATGTATCCATGCTTTCATGGTGTTGATGCCAAATTCTGACCCTACCATCCAAATGTTGCAGCAGAAATTGAGATTTATCAGACCAGGCAAGGTTTTTCCTATCTTTTATTGTCCATTTTTGGTGAGCCTGTGCCAATTGTAGCCTCAGCTTCCTGTTCTTAGCTGACAGGAGGGGCACACAGTGTGGTTTTCTGCTGCTGTAGCCCATCTGCCTCAAGGTTGGACCTTGGTTGTAACGAGTGGTTATTTGAGTTACTGTTGCCTTTCTATCAGCTCGAACCAGTCTGGCCATTCTCCTCTGACCTCTGGCATCAACAAGGCATTTGCGCCCACAGAACTGCCGCTCACTGGATATTTTCTTTTTTTCAGACCATTCTCTGTTTACCCTAGAGATGGTTGTGCGTGAAAACTCCAGTAGATCATTTCTGAAATACTTAGACCAGCCCGTCTGGCACCAACAACCATGGCACATTCAAAGTCACTTAAGTCACCTTTCTTCCCCATTCTGATGCTCAGTTTGAACTGCAGCAGATCGTCTTGACCATGTTTACATGCCTAAATGCATTGAGTTGCTGCCATGTGATTGGCTGATTAGAAATTTGCGTTAACGAGCAGTTGGACAGGTGTACCTAATAAAGTGGCCGCTGAGTATATATGACTGTAATATTTTCATTTTTATCAATTATGAAGAGTAATTAATGACTTATTGGCACTGATAATTTATTGTTTTACCATATTCACCTTATTCTTCATGTACGAGTGGGTACAGCCATTTTAATCTTTTTGGCTCGAGACTTCTGGTCTCGTTCACTTCCATTCATTTTTAGAGGTTAAAAACAGCTCGTTCTGCTGCTTGATGTTGCAAACTGATATTTTCTTATTATATAATTCTATTTAGTCTGTATAGTCATGCAAACACATGTTGGTAGAGCGACTAGTTTGACCGTTTTCTGCTGTTTACTATTCCTAGTCATTTCTCCAATAGGCGACTGAATCTGAAGTTCTAAACAATCGCAAAAATGAGCGCACTTCCACATTAAAGAATAAGGTCAATTGCTCTAAAACAAACCTAAATCCTCTCTAAACACAAATAGAGACACTATTTTGATAACTTCATTTGAACAATTATCAGCAATAATTAATGATTATTTGTTCTGTTACTCGCATATTTTAACTGGATATAATTAATATTTTACTTTCACCACGCTGCCATCAAGAAAAATTTTGCTCTAATAAAAAAATAAAATAAAAATACAGTCATAAGATGAAACCATAAATATTTACTATATTTACTATATATCTATGAGATGAAACTAAAAAAGTTTGTAGACAAGCTTAATGGTGGCTTGAGAAAGCCTCGTCTGAAAGTTTGAAGTAGTTTTAAAGTTTAAATAACTGTAGTTTTCATGAAGTTTAATACAGTTGGGATAGAGAGATAACTACATATATGTTAGCATGTTTCTAGGTGGTTGCCAGGGTGTTCTGAGTGGTTGCTATGCGGTTGCAAGGGCGTTGCTAGGTGGTTGCTAAGGTGTTGCTAGGTGGTTGCTAAAGTGTTGCTAGGTGGTTGCTAAAGTGTTGCTAGGGGGTTGCTAAGGTGTTGCTAGGTGGTTGCTGAGGTTTTGCTAGGTGGTTGCTAGGATGTTCTGATTGGTTGTTATGCTGTTGCTAAGGCGTTGCTAGGTGGCTGAAAGGTGTTGCTAGGCGGTTTGCTTTGATGTTCTAGGTCATTGCTAAGGTGTTGCTAGATAGTTGCTGGGGTTTCTGATTGATTGCTAAGGCAATGCTAGGTAGTTGCTAAGGTGTTGCTAGGCGGTTGCTAAGGTGTTTTAGGTCATTGCTAAGGTGTTGCTAGGTAGTTGCTAGGGTGTTCTGAGTGGTTGCTAGGTAGTTGCTAAAGCATTGCTAGGGTGTTCTGAGAGGTTGCTAAGATGTTGCTCGGCGGTTGCTAGGGTGTTCTTCTAAATGGTTGCTAAGGCATTGCTAGGTGGTTGATAAGGTGTTGCTTCCATGTGATGCTGCTTTGACACAATCTACATTGCATAAGCGCTATACAAATAAAAATGAATTGAATTGAATTGCTAGGCAGTTGCTAAGATGTTCTAGGTGGTTCCTAAGGTGTTGCTAGGTGGTTGCTAGGGTGTTCTGAGTGGTTGCTAAAGCATTGCTAGGGTGTTCTGAGTGGTTGCCATGGTGTTGCTAGGCAGTTGCTAGGGTGTTCTTCTGAGTGGTTGCTAAGGCATTGCTAGATGGGCTAAGGTGTTGCTAGGTGGTTGCTAAGGTGTTGATAGGTGTTTGCTATGGTGTTCTGAGTGGTTGCTAACTCATTCTGAGTCATTGCTAGGCAGTTGCTAATATAAATTAGCATGGTTCTAGTATTAATTAGCATGTTGCTAGCATGTTTCTAGCAGAAATGTGCATGTTATTAGCATGGTTCTAGTATGAATTAGCATGTTATTAGTATGATTAGTATGTCGTTAGTATGTTTCCAGTATGGATTGGTATATTGCTAGTATGGATCATTATGTTGTTTGTCCAATGTAAAGTCAATGGCTGTTTTTTATAATGGAAGTTTTTGGGATAGTTGCTAGGGTGCCATAAGTGGTTGCTAGGGTGTGGCTAGTAAGTTGAAAGGTCATCAGTGATTGGCAGATTGGTAGTCTGAGTTAAACGAGCCCAACCTTAAGTCTGTAGCTGTGACCCAAATGGCACACTATACACTCATGCACTATGTACTTATGCACTTACGCACTCAACAGTATAGTATATGTATGTAGTGTTGTCCCAAATGGAACACTAATGGTTATTTTACTAAGCGGAAATTCAAACCGTTTCCCTGATGATGTTTGATGGTTGCCAAATTAGTGAAATAAATTACCAAAGTACCAAATAATACCTGCTATGATTATAACCGCATTTACCATCGGGAGGCGCTATAATCCCTCTTGTAGGATAATTTTGCTTTCATAATCCAAAATAAATAAAGTTATCCAACATGAGCGCCCGAAAGCTCCGCCACTTCCGCTACGTGAGCAAAGCTGCAGTCGTTGAGTGCGTGAAGTGTCCATCATTTCACACTTCACCGGCTGAATGAGTGCATCATTTGTGTATTTATAGTGCACCTATTATTTTTAGAGTTTCAGTGTGAATGCACTACACTATTTATACTACAAAATGGCGTAGAATAGTGCATAATTATGGGATTTGGGACGCACCTTGTGCTGGCGTAAAGTTATGAGGTCACAAATGATTGGTCCAATGTTAAGTCAATGGGACTTTTCTGAATTTTACGGGTCAGTTTTCGGAAAACCGTAAGTCGGATCAGTTGTAAAAGATATAGCAACCCGAGTCAGACCAGTTTGAAGATCTGAAGTAAGTTTGGTCTTTGTAGCTTGAACAGTCTAGGAGGAGATGCATTTAGAAATTAGTTTCAGAAGAAGAAGAAGAAAAAAAAAGAAGAAGATTAAGTTTATGTAGTATAACAGTATGTTGGCTTTTTCAAGCCACCATGATTAGGATAAAATATATAAATTATAAGACTTTATTATAAAACAGCAACTCATTCCTGATTAAACTTCACTGATGAAAACATTTCATGTGCATATTCCTAAATCAGCATCTGTGACATCACTTCCCTCATTCACAGGACGTGACATTACTTATCAAGACGGCAAAGCACTATCAATTAAAAGAAGTGAGAAATGACCGACAGCAGAGGCACTGAGCTGTTTGTGTGTATGTGTGTGTTTGTGTGTGTGTGTCCTTGGTGATGGTTGAAGGTTTTTGGGAAGCAGCCGTGTGAAAAGGGTGGTATGAGGTCTTTCATGTCAAATGACCAATTAATGGAGCTGAAGAGGCCCTTAAGTGTGTCATGTTTGCACACAGCCTCATCTCAAACACACATACACACACACGCGCGCGCATGCATACACACAGGCTGAAAAGACCCATTCTGTGGCTCTCTAACACATCAGCCACTTACACACCTGTTCCCACATCCAGCGGCTCACACACACACAAACACACACATGCACGCGCGCACAAACGCACACGCCTGGCACCAAACCTGGAGCTCTCACGTTAATTGTGTCCTGACTTTCACTCAGGCTCTCTCAGGTGCAGTATTGAATCCTAACACACACACACACACACACACACACACATACACACACACACACACACACACACACACACACACGTACGTCTCTTTGAAGATCTGTGAAAAGAAAAATGTTTTTTTTTTCTCTCCGTTTTAATTTTGCACTTTCAAAAGGAGCCAGCTGTGCTCTCCCGCTCTCCCCCTTTCCTCTCCATTTTCTTCCTCTTCTCTTGCTAACAAGTGTGTGGATGTTTGTTTACAACAGGAAATATCGCTTAGTTGTATGCACTGAATAGTAATCTATTAGAATGTTTTGCTTATGTTTTATTTAAAGGTAAATCAATCTGTTTATGAAAGTAGACATAGTGCTTTTTTAAATTAAAGCGTTGACTCTTCTAAAGCATAAAAACACCATAATATGTGTGGAGATATTTAAGAAACATGCCAAGTGAACATTCTTGTTTATCTGAAAAACAATGCTGAAGTCAGATATTCTGCTTTGAAAATGTCTGTTACTTGTCAGAACGGCTGTCTTTGTTATTTTACCCACCAATTATATTTCAGCACCTTGGGTTGCCTTGCTGGAAAACCGTGTATTTGATTTATTCAGTCATGAAGGCTCTCAAAGCATGCGTCCACCACTGAAATGCAACCTCTGGTGGACAGTAGCAGCCTCCGAATTGAGACAGATTCAGAGTTCCACATGAGGTTATTAATTAGATATGCAGTGACGAGTAGTTTGGCTGTTTGCACCAGACGAAATGTAGAAATGTAAATACAGCCATTAAGAAGCACAGAATAGTGCACTCACTGCACTCCAGCGAAATGGTAAGGTTTATAATCTATCTCTTTAACATTATTATATGTACATGCTGAATGATTGATATTTGAGTCACAGTTCTAAAGTTGAATTTCACACGGTTTATCTTGTTTTCAAGATCTGCTGCTGCTTTCAGTAGTAGGGCACTAAATGTCATGTAAAATAGTACTCTGTAAAAATAGTTGGGTTAAAAATGCCCTAACTCCTAATGGCTTGTGGGTACCATGCATTTTCTAAAGTTGGAAAAGGTTAGATGCTTTGGGAAAAATTATTTCTTTAAAAAGTGGCAATGTTTTATAACTTTAACTCTCTTAAGGTCTTGCCTCCATTTAATAGATGCACTCTCCTTCCTTTTTAATTAATTAATTTATTTATGAATAATTAAATTTTAGTTTGTTTTTAACTATTACTATTTTATACTGTTTAATTGTAAATATTTACTTTCAACTTTGACAATGACTACATTTACATGGACACCAATAATTTGATTTTAATGCGATTAAGACAATACTCTGATTAAGAGTCGACCATGTAAACAGCAATTTTTTATTAATTTAATCAGATTAAGGTCATAATAGAACTAAAGAGAAATCGAATTAAGACATGTGGAGTATGCCGATTATAGTCGCATTACTGAAGTGCAGTACATACATGTAAACACCTTAATCGAACTAGTACCCTCATCTACCCTCACTAGTACCCTCATACCATCACAAACTATTACCCTCATGTGGGTGTGTGGACTACCGTCGCAAAAAGCGGCTTAAAGTCCTAAATGTTATTACTTAAGAAAAACACATCAATACAACCAATACTCTTAATGCTTTTTCTTAAGAAAAATTTGATAAAAAGTGTTTTTCGTGGATTAAAACTATTAAAAAAAAGCTATTTACCCAACAGTCTCATAGGGAAGAAGCAACATGAAAAGCACAAGAAGATGCTAAAACAAATGAGACAGTCAATAAAATCTCCTTTTGTTAAAAGTATAATGATAGAATCCCCTTTTTTCCCTATATTGCATGGGATAGCATAATAATTATCTATATATCACTAATAGGATGGCATGGTGGCATAGTGGTTAGCACTTTCACCTCACAGAAAGTCACTGGTTCGAGTCCCGGCTGGGTCAGTTGACATTTCTGTGTGGAGTTTGCATGTTCTCTCCGTGTTGATGTGGGTTTCCTCCGGGTGCTCCAGTTTCCCCCACAGTCTAAAGACATGCGCTTTAGGTGAATTGAATAAACTAAATTGTTCGTAGTGTATGTGTGTATGGGTGTTTCCCAGTACTGGGTCGTGGCTGGAAGTGCATCCGCTGCTTAAACACATATGCTGTAATAGTTGGTGGTTCATTCCGCTGTGGTGACCTCTGAAACAGAAGCTAAGCCGAAGGAAAATTAATGAATGAATATCACTTGTATGCAAGTGTTAGACCAATAACTGAATGAAACCATCGTCTCCTGATTTAAATAATTTGTATTTATTCTTTTAAAACAGTACAGTTAAGCACACTCATAACAAATGTCATTAACACAAACATGTCACATGAAAGAGAACTTGACCAATCAGACACTCCACTGTACAGAAATGAACCAATCGGAAACATGCTGAGAAATCACAATCGGTGTGGCCGAAGCTGAAGAGGGGCGTGATATTGAGATGCCTTTTCTTAACATTCACACACACACACACACACACACACACACACACACACACACACACAC
>CAIGQZ010032312.1:21028683-21051727 GCA_903798205.1 Danio tinwini
CACACACACACACACACACACACACACACACACACACACACACACACACACACACACACACACACACACACACACACATTTTTTTATTTTATTTCTTATGCAGACTGACTCTCTCAGCTTCACAGGATCAACAGTTTTAGTGTTAAGGCAGAATTGCGAATCCTAATATACCTTCCTTTCCTCAACATATGCACACACATAAGCCTGAAGTAAAAAACAAACAAAATAACTGAAGTATACTTTGGGCTTTAGACACACAAACTCACTTTGGTTAGTGTGTCGTGTCTAGCAAGTAATTGTACAGAAATTGTTCAAAACCTAGTGTGCTGCCTTGTTGTCTAATGCCTATTGATAATGCTGATGACTACTAAGGGGCCGAAAACACCGAAGGCATGTTTTCATTAAAGATGAAATGCATTGCAATGCCTTTTTTGTTGACAAGAAAAAAAAAAGTGTGCTGTGCTTTTTATGTTGCTAGGCAACCACTGAATCAGCTGCGTATTGTGCGTCCACCAGTCTATTGCCACACTGGCTTGCTTCCAGGCCTGCTGATTTTTAATAATATTGTGATATTCACGATTTGTGAAGTCATATAGCTACGTATAAAGATTATAAAGATTTTTTTATAATCTTGAACAATTGTAGCATGTCAGACTGCACAAACATGGCTCCCATGTCACACTGTAAGACCTCAGTCGTCATAAAGTCAGACCGAACGACAAACGGACGAAATCTCTCCTGGAGTTTGACGCCATCCACCCGTGACACTATCCCACTAAACAAAGTTTTTTCAACTGCAGGCTCACAGAGTACAACAACAAAACGCAAGGCAAGCAGGGAGCATAAGCAGTGTGCAAAACACCCACGGCCATCAGAAAACCATTTATAAAAAGGCATTTCTCATCGCAAAAAGCACATTTGGTGTGATTTGCTGCGTTTGACGTGCTTAATGTGCGTATCACTCGAGTTGGAAAATCTGAACTTCATCGGATATTCACGCCTCGATAACCAATCTTGAGCGTTGTCTTGTAGGGGCGTGATTATGACATAGCACTTGTTGTTGGTGTCCCGGGGGAAATCCTCCTGCCGTCACCGGACAACACTTCATCAAGCACCACTGTAAGCTTCCATCATCCAGGTATAGTTTCTGGAGGAGTTGATGAACTCACAGAGCTGGGTGCACCTCAGAATGGATCTAGTGGACTCAGGCTTGGGTTCAAATGAATCGACATTGTTTTTTAGTCTTCCTAAAGCACATAAACACGGCTATTCTCTCAATAAAATCCATGTTAGCCATTTATCAACGAAGCTAGAGACACCAGGCAGACAGAAACCCTGCCCATGACTTGTCTATTTTGACGCGCGAATGAAGTGAGTAAACTCGTCTATTTACACGTGAATATCTTGATTTATCTATGCGTGCCACGTCTGGTGTGAACACAGCATAAGAAAACCATTTTAAAAATATGCTTTTCATAGCAAAACATCGTATTCGGTGTGGTCAACCTTTTAGAAAACCATTCAAATGAACAATGAACAAAGAAGCGCGAGCACAAATTGCGCTAAAAATGGTAAAGAAAGCGGCATGCTTGTGCTTTTATGTGAATCGCCCCTTAGAAAAACATTCTAAAAAATGGCACCTCTCATCACATAAAGCTTATTCGGTGAGATCGGCCCCTTAGGAAACCATTCAAAAAGTGTATTCGGTGAGATCGGCTCCTTATAAACCATTCAAAAAGCGTATTCGGTGTGGTTGACCTCTTAGAAAACCATTCAAAAAAGGCGCCTCTCATCGCAAAAAGTGTGCTTGGTGTAATTGACCTCTTAGGGGCCGTTCACATATCACGTCTTTTGTACGCGCAAGTTCATTATTTCCAATGGAGGCGCATGGCTTGCAAGTGTAGATTTGGAGCGATGCACGTGCACTTTCCAGGCACACTTAATTGAAAACATCTCAACTTTTCAGAATGCCGCAAGTGCACCGTGAGTCACGTGACAATAACTGACCGATTAGGTTCATACTTTGTATGTATGGATTATGCACATTTCAGTGGACTAATTACCTCAGACAAACACAGAACACCACAACACTGCAGTGCTTTTTAATTTTATCCATAAATAAAACTTGTATCAGAGCTGCAGCAATGTTTTGTTTGTCATCCTCTGAGAAAATGTTTGATGGTCGCCTTGCAATGACAAAAGAGCGCGAGCACAAATTGCGTTGAAAATGGTGAACGAAGCAATGCGCTTGTGCTTTCCACATGCTTTTAGATGTGATATGTGGACAGCCCCTTAGAAAGCCAATGAAAAAGGCACCTCTCATTGCAACAATCACATTCAATGTGATCGGCCCCTAAGACAGTTTCCTAATTATTTGCATGCATAGCAAATCCATATGGCACACACGCACAAAAAAAAAAAAAAACAATAGCTATCATAGGAGTTCAAACGTTCAAACATTGAAAATTGTCACCTTTTAACCACTAAGCCATTATATTTGAATGATTTTAAGACATGTTGCATCAGAATGGCCACAAATTACCAATATAGATCTATAGGGTTCCATTAAAGCCAATACAGTTTCCATTCATTGCATATTTTTTAAGCAAGAAAACATGATGGTCAAAAATGTGTTTTTATGATAGTTTACATATGCACTGTCATTTAAATAATGCCATAAAAAGGCTATTTAATATGTTAATGGGCAAAAGCAGTCTCTGTAAAAAGCGATTAGTTGACTTTGCGTAAAAAAGTAAACCCATTGACTGTGTTAATTTATTATAAAATAACATAAAATATAATTATAGAGCTTAAGTCAACTTAACAGTTCTAAGTTACAATCGGTTTGCTCATTTTTTAAGTTTAGTCAAATTGTCACTTTTAAGGGAACGAGTTTACTCACTTTGAAATAACTCATCACTTGTCATAGTGCACAAAGGCAGCATTTATTTGATCAAAAAGACAAGAACGCCCCATTCACACAGGGCGTCAGCGTTAACGTTTCCCATTCACTTTGAATGGGTGATGTCAATCGCTGTCGAACTGAATTGTGGGTCCGTAAATGTAGAAGTTGGAAATTTCTCAATTTAACAGGTGCCAACGAAAGCATTAGCCAATCTGGGGTGCATTTCCGAAAACCATCACAAGTTCCATTGTTACAAACATAGTTCATTTATTTGCCTTTTCCCAAATCCATCGTTCCAACGAAGATTTGCAACTTGCCTCCCAAACTTGTACTTGCAACTACACCTCTGGAGCTATAGTTAGAAACATAGTTGTGTTTTATTCCCACTTATCCCCACTATGCCCTAATTATCTAGAACATTCAAACATTTAAACTTGGAATTATAAAAAAAAAACATTAAGGTCATCACCCTTAGGTGTAATTTGCCTTCAAAGTATTTTTATAGTTCAGTTTTAGCGATCTTCATGTTTACAATTGCGCTCCCTTCGCAGTGCACAACATTGATGTCATTTTGAACACAGCCGTGGCTCATGACGAAAGCTATAGGTGACCTATTATTAAAAGCGGAATTTGTTACGTCTCCAAAGCTTGTGAAAACAAAAACATAGCATACCCTAATGCTTTTTATTTATAGTAGGTTATTTATTAAGTGTCTGTACTGTATACGACATGGGCCTGCTGGTTAGAACATTTCTGCAGTGGTTTGTGTGTGTCAAAAAATAAAAAATAAATAATATCCTACTTAATAATAGTCATCATCATCCTCATCATTACTATTATAACAGGATTGTTTTCATTTTATAATATTTAATAAATATTAAATTTCATTTCTTAATAAATAGCCTCATTATTTATTTATACGTGTAAAACAATATCGTAGTTCTTTTCCCAAATGATGCATCGTACTATAATAGTTCAGCCGCGAGTTACGTCATTGTTTGGGAAACGCACCCCAGATCGCTTTATGCAAATACCCCAGCTCAGCCAGTAGCCGATTGTGAACAAATTTCATTGGCTGAAGCTGCTATGATGATCGCGTCAGCCCCAACTTCAGACACGCTCTTCGTCAAGCATTGACATTTAAGCCTCGTGTGAATCGAGCGTAAAAGCATTTAGTAAAAGTTAGTTTTACTTCTTAAAATAACTTTTTTGATTGCCGTTTAGATCTTCAATAAATTAATATTAATTAATATCAATTAATAAATCGCCCAAAAAGATGTGTACGTTTTTCCAGGATTCTTTTATAAATAAAATATTAAAAGCTTTTGTAATTATAAAGGTCTTTACTGTCACCTTCTTTAAAGCATTCTTGCTTAATTGAATCATTTTAATTTAGTTCTACGCAATATTTATATAAGCCATATTGAATTAACCTTAAAATCTTGTCTTGCTTTATCTGCAGTTTTACAATAATTTCCCCTCCAGTTTGCCTTCAACTGGAGATCTGAATTAAATGTATGATATATTTCACAAGCGTATAATGCAGTCTATGTAGGCAGCTCACTAGGTTTTATGACATCTATTCTGTGTGTGGGCAGGAAATGCTTTGTGTTGAATGGGGCCTTCCCTCTTTCACTTGTTTCTCGGTCTTAAAAAGGGAAAGTTAATGAAGGTTATTTAGGTCGTTTACTGACCCCTCTTGAGAAAATCAACAGATTGCACCAGCTTATGTGCCTTCCATCATTTTGTATATTTGGAAATATCTCCTTTTCGGTAGCGCTAATGTCATGGCTTCCTGTCTTAGTGGGCAGTTCTTGGCTGTGACTGTGCTTCACTTTGTCTTTCAATTACACATTTTTTAAAGAAGAAGTGCTTCTCATTGTGTGCGTGTGTGAAAAGAGAGGGAAGGCACAATCTGTTGCTCTTTTAAATAGAGTTTGAAAGCATAAATGACAACCAAGAAATGAGCTAGCACTTCTGCTTTAATCAATTGATTTTTTGACATGTTTGAGGTTAATTGGCTGAAATAAGGTCTGTGATTAACAGACTATGACGATGAATAATGCTGAATGAAATAATTTTGTTGGTTTTATGATGTAGATGTAAATAACCATAATTAATTGCCTTGTGCCAGCTTTATATTGACATTAAACACAATTAATAATAATATGCAGCAACCAAAACCCAATTTATGTCTGTTAAACATCAATCCAATCCATCAATCCAATTCATTATCCAATCTTAATTTGGATGTTGCTGTCAAGTCAGTTTTATATTTAGATGGCAACCTGATTTTTACATCCAACCAAGCATCTATCCAATAATATTCGCAATCCAACACTATGTTTTCAACAAATTTTCTACCAAAATTCAACATCTTGGAGGTTAACATCAAGCCAATGTTGAATTTTGGTTGAAACCCTGTTTAGACGTAAACCAAAATTCATCATCTATGCAATGTAGAGCACTGACGTGCTATTAACATTGGATTTTACCATTAATAAAAGACTATTTTACCATCAAGCCAACCCCATGTTTAGACATCAGCTCAATCATTTCCAAATGAACTTTAATATACAGTTGAAGTCAGAGTTATAAGCCCCCCTTTGATTTTCTTTCTCTTTTTAAAATATTTTTCAAAAATATGTTTAACAGAGCAAGGAAATTTTCACAGTATGTCTGATAATATTTTTTCTTCTGGTGAAAGTCTTATTTGTTTTATTTCGACTAGAATAAAAGCAGTTCTTAATTTTTTAAACACCATTTTAAGGACAAAATTATTAGCCCCTTGAGGCAATTTTTTTTCTCGATAGTCTACAGAACAAACTATCGTTATACAATAACTTGCCTAATTACCCTAACCTGCCTAGTTAACCTAATTAACCTAGTTAAGCCTTTAAATGTCACTTTAAGCTGTAAAGAAGTGTCTTGATAAATATCTAATCAAATATTATTTACTGTCATCATGGCAAAGATAAAATAAATCAGTTATTAGAGATGAGTTATTAAAGTACAGTTTATTTATAAACTAATTTCGAGAGGATCACGTAATTATGATTGAACACAGCTGGTTCTGCATTAACTATGTATGATCCACCACACAGATGATTCCTAACCCACTATAAAGAGCCAGGGTTTCTCACTACAGTCATCTTCGATTTGAAGAATCCCCCCTTCCACCCCTACTTCTCCACCTTTCCTTTCATAGGGTGGCATGGTGGCCCAGTGATTAACACTGTTGCCTCACAGCAAGAATGTCACCGGTTCTAGTCCTTTAACAGGCTGGCTGTCATTTCTGTGTGAAGTTAGCATGTTCTTCCCGTGCTCGCGTGGGCTTCCCCCGGGTTCTCCGTTTTTCTCCCACATTCTAAAAACATGCACTACAAGTTAATTGATCAATCTAAATTCAAACTCTCATCCAGCAGCAAATCTTTTCATAGCAATCATTTTCTGTCATCAGCTCTTATAAAAAAAAAAGGGAGAGTTCTCGAGATCTACCTGAGCTCAAAGCTCCCCTCTCGCCCTGCAAACGGGAGGGAGCCCAGGGCTCAAGGACATTTTGAGCTCAGGGCTCTCTCCCGGGACAGCATGCCAAACTTGCTTTATAATCAATCATCAGCTAAGTGTGAACTCTTGAAACTATTGAAAAAAAAACTCTCTGTGAAAAAAGAACTTCTCTCTGTTAAACAAAAAACGGGGAAAAAAATAAACAGGGGGGCTAATAATTCTGACTTCAACTGTATGTCATTGAACCAATGTTGAATTTTTGCATCATCCTGATTTTTATCTTCAACCAAAATCCAATAACATCGAGCAATGGATTTTGACATTAACTCGATTTTTCGACTTCAATCTCCGTTCAATGTTGGAGTTTTGACGTCAACTCAATTTTCATTACCAACTGTCAATTTCTGTTCAGCATTGGTGCCTAACTTCAAGCCAGAATAGATTTTTTTGACGTCAACCAGATTTTCAATTTCAACCAAACTTCTACATTCTGTCCAAAATTGGGTACTGACATCGACGCCCTGTTTAGATGTCTACCGAGTTGTTACCAACCAAAATTCATTGTCTGTCCTGCTTTGTAGGTTGAGGTCAATGCATTCAAACACTCAACATCTCTCCAATGCTGAAGGTTGCAGTCAACCAAAAATGACCTTACATAAACACACAATTGCCAATGGCTGCTGTTTAGCTTTAAGTTTAGATTTTTTTTTACATCTGCCAATTAAATGAATGAGCAGGTCACATGGGTTTTCTAAAAAAAATATGTTATTTGCGGTTTGTAATGCACCTGTCCTTCAAAGGTAAACAGTCTGCAAAGTTTTAATAAAAAAAAAGAAGCAAAAAGTCATCTCTGAATGAGTGTTTTTATTTTTGAATGTCTGCCTGCTGTCGATGTACGTCACCACAATTGTTTCATGTCAACTCTGCCTTGATTGGTCAATGCTATCTCACGACAATTCATAACTTTTTGATTTAGTGGCTAATTTGTATGAATTTGTACAATCTTATTCGTACAACTTATTACGATTTACTCATCCCCCAATGACGGTTGGGTTTAGGGGTGGGGTTTGGTGGCACGCCTCCTTTAAAAAACCATACGACAAATTAGCCACTAAACTGACAACATGTAAAATAATTATGTTTCCTTGTGAGATCAGGCTGGATTGTTCAGCTGGCTAAGTCGGTTTTGTTTGGAATTGAAACTCCAATTTCACAGTGTTTGTATTAGAGCTGTGGCAAAATCAATTCATCGTCAATTCTAACATTTTCAAAAAGCATGTCTTTTATCTCTTGAATTGATTCTGGGCTTAGTATTTAACAGCAGCTGGTGCGCTATGCTGGTTTTTAACCACACACTCAAATACTCATGAGGAAGTGTGCTTGTGGGATTGTCTTTGTCACAAGATTATTGTAAACAGCTCACTATGAACACTCTTGTGATTCGCTTAAACCTTTTCTAACTTTATTACTGATTTTTTTAGGTTTAAGTGATAGTTTAAAAAAAAAAAAGTCATTTGCTGTTTGTTCAAACTACTTACTTAAAGTGAGCTGAAATAACACAATTCTTGAGTTTTTTGGGGCGAAGGACAACTTAATTGTTTTATATTCAATCCACTTAAATTTGTAAAAACTAATAAGCTAACATAATTCATTCATGTTGTCCTAACACAAATCATTTGTGTGGATCCCAGCAATTTTTACAGTCCATTTGTAAGGAATTAAATGTAAGCAGAGTATGCTGTTTGTAATGAATACAAAAGAGAATGGCGAAAATTGATGTCTCAAATAATTTCCTTTTGCCATAGCTCTAATATGAACAGCTTAAAATTAGCGTTTCATTTCCAAACAAAATAGACTAGGCCAGCTGACCAATCAGAGCAGAGCTGACTTATGGAAGGGAGGGGTTTACAGACCTTAAGCCTCAAATGATTCTAATATTAAAGGCAAATTCTGATGAAATTACAATGTTTTCTGACCTTAGATTCATCGAAAGGTTGTAGTGAACTCAATCATTTTTAACAAATTTAAAACCCCATATGACCTGCTCTTAAAAGGCTTAGTCCACCCGAAAAACAAATTTCCTTTATTAATTACCTTCATTTTGTTCCAATCCGCTGACCTTCATTCATCTTTGCAACACAAATTGAGATATTTCATATTATATCAAAGAGCCCCATGACCCTCCTTAGACAGCTATGAACATGAGATCTTCAGAGTCCAGAAAATGAATCAAAATTAGTTACAAGAACACTTTTATGTACCAAAAAAACACTTTTATGTACCAAAAGAGTTTATTTAGCATTTCGTATGATTACAGTTGAACCACTGAGGTGCTTGGAGTTGAATGTTTTTGGTTCCGTTTCTGGACTTTGAAGGTATCAAGACCCTTGCTGTATATCAAAGGATTGAAATGCTGAATATTGTAATCAAATCATTAATAAAGTAATTCCAATTGATCCCAGCTTGTGTATACTGCATGGTCATTAAACTTTAAAATGTTAAAGTTAAACATATGTAACGGAGGCCAGCTAGGGAAGTGCTATGCAGGTAAACCTCACTCCGCTGACCTCAAAAGGTGCTCTAGTGACAGACTCTAAAGGCCATGGTCTTAAGACTTCTAGTTAGAGCAACTGACTTCCATGCAAAGAATCGCCGATTCAATCCCAGCTCAGAGCGGGTTGAGTGCAGTAGGATCGGTGGGTTACATATGGGGGCTCGTCCGTGATGGGAGTTAGGTTTAGAGGGGTGAGTGTAACGGAGGCCAGCTAGCGAAGTGCTATTCTGGTAAACCTCACTCACTCCTTTGACCTCAAAAGGTGCTCTAGTGACAGACCCTAGAGGCCATGGTCTTTAGCCACCTTATTAGAGCAATCGACTCCCATACAAAGAATCAAGAGTTCGATGCCAGCTCAGACCGGGTTGGGTGCAGTAGGACCGGTGAGTTACACATTCTGACTCGTCCGGGATGGGAGTGACGTTTAGGAGGGTGAGTGCAACGGAGGCCAGCTAGCGAAGTGCAATGCAGGTAAACCTCACTCCTCTGACCTCTAAAGTTGCTCTAGCAAAAGACGCTAGAGGCCATGGTCTTTAGCCTCCTTGTTAGCGCAACCGACTCCCATACAAACAATCGCTGATTCAATCCCAGCTCAGACGGGGTTGGGTGCAGTAGGACCGGTGAGTTATACATGTTATTACGTGTTCTTGGAAAGAAGGTGTATCTCAGTGGATAAAGGGGATGACCTCTTGCCTTGCCCAAGAAAAGATGACCTATTTAAAAAAAAAAACAACATATATTTTGGTCTATTCGGAAAGTATTCTGTGACTTTTTGGAGAGTCTAGATCAGCGGTCACCAATCTCGGTCCTGGAGTTCCGGTGCCCTGCAGGGTTTAGCTCCAACTTGCCTCAACACACCTGCCTGGGTGTTTCAAGTATACATAGTAAGACCTTGATTAGCTTGTTCAGGTGTGTTTGATTAGGGTTGGAGCTAAAATCAGCAGGACACCAGACCTCCAGGAACAAGTTTGGTGATCCCTGGTCTAGATGGTGACTCTTTTGTTGAATTGATGAACATTGAAAGTATATAGATTAGACAACTATGTTATTGCTGTATTATTTTATACTATTATTATTATTAATTAATACTATTAATTTAATACTATTATTACTATTAATTAAAATTGTTATTCTCGTTGTATTTTTTTGCTAAATTGAAAATTTTAAACCGTTGTCAATTTGTATGCCAATGATAAAATAAAAATTGTTGTTTAAATGTTCATTTGTATTCTGAAAATGAACGAAGATCTCAAGGGTTTGAAACAACATGATGGTGAGTAATTAATAACAGAACTCTCATTTTTGGGTGAACTAACCATTTAAAAACTTAAAAAGAAAGTTGTATTTACTGCTTAAAAGGTCACAGAGCTTATTTCCTGCAATAATCCAATAGTGAATCAGAAATTTCCATGTGGAGGGTGATGTGAACTTCTAGATGCGCCTACAAAATTACATCACCCATGCTCTATTTTAAAAACACAGTTATTATTAACACTGACATCTCCCCTCTTCTTCTTCTTTCCGAAACACAGTGGCATGGTTGATGAGGTTTTCTCTGTGCGAGAGATGACGGCTCCAGAACATACAGTCTAAAACAGAGTCAAATCTGCGAAGGAATCGGGTGTGAATGTGCGCAGATGAGTGTCAGATGCAGGTTCTCTTGGCATGCAGCATTTCTATGAGGAGGTTGTTGCAGGGCACCTCTCCGCTCAGGTGTTTGTAGCACAGGTAGTCTTCGGCTTGCGAACTCAACGCTCTGAGCTCAGGAAGGCGCAGCAGAATCTGGCTAAACCTGTCCGGGAATTGCGGATAAGCGCACAGCGTGTACTCCAACAGCGCGGCGTTCACCTGCTCATACACACTCTCCACGTAAGGCTGGTTCTCCAACAGTTTCACATCTGCAGAGAAGCATCGACAGAGTCTGGTTAAAGTGGAAAATGGGTTTTCAAGCACTCGCTGAACACACACACACATGCGGTCTTATTATGAAAAGCAGCTTTTGTTGACGCTAAATTGCTCTCACTTAAGGGAATCGGAACAATAAAGGAGCATTTTCTCCTGACGCTGAGAAAGAGAGGGGCACGGCGGCATAGACCAATATGGGGTCAATCCATTAAACTTCTTTTGAGCCAGAGTCTCTCTATAGATGGCGCGTGTGCGTCTGCGAGTGGATACGGGGTCCGGCTCCCTGCCTTTGTAAACAGCAGTGATTCAGAAGGCTTTCATTTTAATTAAGCCCATTACCCAGTTACCGAGCAGCAAGCGCCACACAAAACACGCTGCCACTCACGACAAATAGCCTGATACAAGCGCGTCCTCGTTAGCGGGGTTCGAAATCAATGCAATATTCATCTTTTGAGAAGTTAATTAGCCTCGGTCAAACCCCAGCGGAGGAAATATAGATACGCTCAATAAGACGAGGAGAACAGGGTGACGGCAGTGCGGCGTAGGCTATGAAAATGCCTTTTATATTATACTATTAAAACATCAGCTGAGCCGAGGCAGAGAGACAGAGAGAGAGATGAAATTTAGCACATTTTCATCATTAACGGATAGCTGTTTTGGCCTCTGGAATTAGTTAAAAGTCATTAAAAACGCTCGAGAGGAACTTATTAAGGTTTAAAACTTCCAAATGTTGAATGACACATGCACTATGGGCAAAAAGTTATCATTTTATTGGCCGATCGAGATTCAGAAAGTTAAACTTTTAGGACTCAGGCTTGGTGGATTTGACATGAGGTTAATAAAAAGATTCCCAAACTATTTCTAGAGCTGCAGAAATGATGATGTCATAACATTTTTCATAACCCTTTCACACAATAAAACAGTAGGGTTCAAAAGTTTGGGGTCAGAAAGATTTTCTCTCTGTTTTTCTGTTTGTGAAAAGTAATTAACACCTTTTATTCAGCAAGGATGCCATGAATTCAATCAAAGTGACAGTAAAGACATTTATAATGTCACAAAAGATTTTCATTTTAAGTAGGTGGTGTTCTTTTGAACTTTCTGCTCATCAAAGTAACTTTAAAAAACATATTGCAGTTTCCTTTTCCTTTACTTCAGCTTAGACCCATACGCCCCATTCACACGGGGCTTCAGCGTCAACGCTTGACAGAGGGCGTGTCTGAAGTTGGGACTGACGCGATTGACATAGCAGTCCATCAGCGCTTGAAAACTTCTGCAGCGAGCAACACCACTGAAGCGGCGCCGACGGATCCACAATGCAGTTCAGCAACGCCTGACATCACCTATTCAAAGTGAATGGGAAGCGTTGAAGCTGACAACTAGTGTGAATGGGGCGTTATTTATCAGGGGTCACCACAGCGGAATGAACCGCCAACTCATCCAGCATATGTTTTACGCAGCGGATACCCTTCAATCCACAACCCAGTGCTGGGAAACACCCATACACTCTCTCATTCACACACACTTCTATACTACTTACAATTTATTTTACCCAATTCACCTATAGCGCATGTCTTTGGACTCTTGAGGAAACCACACAAACACTGGGAGAACATGCAAACTCCACACAGAATTATTATTAAGATGCACAATTTTCCATTTTCAGCATTAATAACAGGAAATATTTCTTAATCATCAAATCAGCATAATTAAGATGATTTCTGAAGGATCATGTGACACTGAAAACTGAAATACGTTAAATGTAGGGTAGCAATCATTTTTAGTGGCGATAAAATTTCACAATACTGATTATATTGGTCTAATTAGCAAATAAATGCAATCTAGGTGAATTATTTTTTTAATTAAAGGTTGAACGCTGGTTTCTAAATCGTACACTTTTAACACTTTCAACAAAGAAACCAGCCATTCATAACAGAGGTCATTTGCATATTAAAGTCGTACAGCACCTTATTTAAAGGAATAGTTCACCTAAAAATGAAAATTCTGTAATCATTTACTCTTCCTTAACTTGTTTCAACGCAATTTATGAGTTACTTTCTCCTGTTAAACACAGAAGATGATATTTTGAAAAATGTTGGAAACCTGTAACTATTGACTTCCATAGTATTTGCTTTCCATACTATGAAAGTCGATGGTTACAGATATTCAGCTTCAAAATATTGTCTTTTGTGATCGACAGAATAAAGAAACTAAATATAGGTTTGAAAACATTCAGAAAGAATTTTCCTTTTTTAGGAAACAATCCTTCACAAGAAAAAAAAAGCAAAATTACTAATGAGTTTAAGTTTGCATAATTCCCTCATTAATTGTGGGTGTTACGTTCTTAAAATAGCCTGCAATAGGAGAAATCTGTGAAGTAGTCCGCTTTAATTCATACAATTTTTACCCCTCACTACACAATTTTCTCAGATAGGCATTACCATTTTCACACTTTTGTCTCTAGCTTAAACACTCATGTAACTTCTACCTTCCTTTAACATGTCTAACTTTTTGTGTGATGGTTAGCATCTTCCTCTGCCTTTTGGGTGCTACCGTGGTTGCCTTTGACGTTGCAGAATGTTTCGTCGACATTATGGGGTTTGTTGGGGAGAAAACTTGTAAACATACAGGGGTGCGTTTCCCAAACAATGACGTAACTCACGCCTGAACTATCATAGTACGATGCATCGTTTGGGAAAAAAACGATGTTGTTTCTCTGTCGCAGATCCATCATTTCAATCACATTAGTTATACGAAAAAACGCCCATAATTATGCTCTAAACAGGGTGGTAACAACGTCTTTAGAGAAGAACCCCATTATTTCTTTGTGCAAATTATATTGTTTTACACCAACACGCATTAAAAAAATAATCCAATATTAGTTTTTGTAAAAACATGCACTCACTTTCCATATTAACTGAAATATATGTAAATGGCACATACAGGACCAAAGTTTCCTTCCAAATATTACTGAGAACATTAAACTCTATTCTAAAACAAAAAATCACTTACAAAAGCTAACATGTATTCTAATATCATATATAAATCAAATAAATAAATAATGAGGCTATTTATTAAGAAATGAAATGTAATATTTATTATTTATAAGGAAATGAAAAAAATCTTACTTTAATACTAATATTAATAATATTAATGATGATGATGATGATGATGATGATGATGATTATTATTATTATTATTAAGTCGGACATTGTTTATTTATTTTTTTAATTTTTTACAATTTGACACATGCAAACCACTGCAGAAATGTTCTAACCAGCTGGCCCATGTCGTATACAGTACAGACACTTAATAAATAACCTACTATAAATTAAAAGCATTAAGGTATGCTATGTTCTTTGTTTTCACAAGCTTTGGAGACGTAACATAAAGTCCGCTTTTAATAATAGGTCACCTATAGCTTTCATCATGAGCCACAGCTGTGTTCAAAATGACATCAATGTGCACTGCGAAGGGAGCGCAACTGTAAACAAAGATTGCTAAAACTGAACTGTAAAAATACTTTGAAAGCAAATTACACCCAAGAGAGATGACTTTAATGCTTTATTTACTTTTTAAATCATTCCAAGTTTAAAACTTAGAATGTTCTAAACGAATAGGGCATAGGGGGATAACTGGGAATAGAACACAGCCAGAAACTATGTTTCTAACTACAGCTCCAGAGGTGTATTTGCAAGCATACAAGTTTGTGATGCAGTTTGCGAATGTTTGTTGGAACGATGGATTTGTGAAATGCCAAATCAACGAACTATGTTTGTAACAACTGAAATTGCGGCCTTAGTTGGCTAACGATGGTTTTCGGAAACGCACCCCAGTACAAGCTGAACACATTCTGTACTGTACAGGAGACACGGCACGGAGGAGATTGATTGACAATGGTCTACAGCCAATCAAGACACAGAACACAATGCGCTAATCTGGATGCAGAACACAATGCGCTGTAGAAAAAAAGCATGTCAGATTGCACAAAAGAAAATCAACAAAATTGTGAGGTGAATCGCGTTATGGCGAGGGACCACTGTAATTCCTCTAAGCTAAGTTTGTATTGATGTTTAAAGTCCACATAAACCAGACCCTGCGATCTTTTTTTTTTTTGTATTGTGACGCAGTTCCTAGAGAAACGGAATATTTAATGGGAAAACAGTGGGCGTGGCTTGTTTTTGTCTACTGCGAGCTGATTGGATGTAATAAAGTAGGCATTTTATTCAGAAAGATCGGGAAAAGGGTTTTAGAAGAGTTATTACAACCTAGCAGACACCTCTAGGGGCATCTCTAACACCTCAGACAGACCTAATCTGAAAATTTAACTGAAAACAAACAGAAAGTGCATTTTCAGATTTCAATTTTAGATTACAAGGGCAAACAATTTCGTTTTATTATGAAAAATGGCATGCAGAGATGAATTGTTCACCACAAAACAAGCAATGTCAACCAAAAACCTATGGTTAGTTTTGATTTCATTTGCACTTTAATATTGAAATGTGCAAAATTGAATTTGCTGATTGATTCTCACCAGGGTTAAAGAGGATGAGGTATTTGAGGCAGGCGGTTTCTCTGCGGTCCAGCTGAAGCTCCTGTAGACGCTGCACCAGCTCCTGTCCTCTCTGAATCATCCCGCTCAGAGTGACCCCTGCCTGGGCCAGGAGAGATGCAAGCTCCACCTGACACACACAAAATAAATTTCATACAGAGTAACATATACAGTAGATGTTGGCTGAACGGATGGTTAAGGGGGTGTTTCAGACCTCCTGTCCAGTAATGAGAAGCACGCTGTCCTCTTTCCCATGATGCAACTGTCTGGCAACATAGTCCAGCACTAGAAGTTCACTCCAGCAGTTATGCAGCAACTTCATCTGATCTCCAACCTGACAAGCACAGAGAATAAATTAAATTGTGTGAATATATTAAATTGGAAACAAATATAGGAAAAAAAATAATACCATATAATAATAATAATAATAATAATAATAATAATAATAATAATAATAATAGAGTATTCAGCATGAGTACACCGTCTTTTGAAAAAAAACACAAAACAAAACAGTTTTATTAAAGTTTTATCTATTAAAATAAGAGTTTGATCAGCTAACATTTAGTAATAGAAAACACTTTATAATATATTAATAAATATATTATTATAATTATAATATAATTTTTATAATAAAAATATATAAAGTTTTAAACATTACAAACAAATTATTTAAAAATACTATTACAAATAGTATATATATATATATATATATATATAGCCCCCCTGAATTATTAGCCCCCCTGTTTATTTTTTTCCCAATTTCTGTTTGACGGATATATATATATATATACACACACACAAAAAAAAAGATATACACTTCTCTCTTATTCAGCCAAATACAATGTGAATATGTCATTGTGCCTCTACACATACACATGCAAACAGGTTTAAAAGGATCTTCACCCACACAAATTTTCCAGAGCGCTTCAAGTTTCTACCTCCAACACAATAGCATTGAGTTTCTCTATAAAAATGACACAGAATGGACTGAACCATCATTCATGCTAGCAGAGATGGGATTCATCACTCATTTAAAGAACGGCATTATAGCCGGACGCTATTATGGCTATTCACAGTCCAATTTAGCAGGTGTAACTGGATTGAAAATAGCCAGTTATGTGGATGATATAATTCTACAGTGACAACTTTCAGCTCACTCTGGCATACAAGATTGGTGACCCAGGCCGAGCATCTCGGGGCCGAACAGTTAATTGCAGCAGAAATGCACTGTTTTTTTTTTTTAAAGCGCATAGAATTGGATGCGAGCTTCATCACTTCTTTTATGCCGTGCTGCTGTTGCCATGACGAGAGAAACGGCACATTCAGCTCACAGTGAAGGAAGCTGGACTGACTGTAGACATGCAGGGACACATTGTGCAAGACGAGAGACAAAAACCCACACGCGGCAGATTTCAATGCAAATGGAGTAAAGCAATGCTGATATGAATGTATTAAATACCATTTCTTTTCATACCTAAGAAATGGCAGGAGTTTTGTAGCATGCACTCTAAAACTTATCACATATGAATATATCTGTCAACATATTTAGGCTCAATGTAAAAAAAAATGCTATTATAAATTTAGCAAATCTCCAAAAACATGGACTCTATAAAATGCTATCTTATTTTAACTTAAATTTGGGTTAAATATTGACTGACCCAACATTCATTCATTCATTTTCCATCAACTTGGTCTATATTTTAGAGGTTACCACAGTGGAATGAACTGCAAACTATTCCAGCATATGTTTTACGCAGCGGATGCCCTTCCAGCCGCAACCCTGTATTGGAAAACACAGACTCATTCACACTCATACACTACGCCAACACAGGGAAAACATGTAAACTCCACATTGAAATACAAACTGGCCCAGCCAGGACTCGAACTAGCAACCTTCTTGCTGTGAACCAACAGTGCTAACTACTAAGCCACCCCCCACCCAAAATTGGCATGTCATTTAAAGGCATTGTGTGTAATTTTCACCATTAGAGGACACATATTGACACCAAACAAAGGTGTATTTTGATGACTTCATGGCTGACTGTGGAATCATGGGAGTTGTGGTCTTCAGTACATCCTATGGGACTCCTGCAGAAATCATGTTGATGGATGAGCTAAAGTATTCAACAGTTATTATCATGGTACTATGAAGCAGAGTAAGGCTGAAAGCTGTGGAAGTAAAATGAGAGAAACGCTGAAGCAATGGCTGATGAGAGAAGAGTTTTATTTTTATTATGCCACTGTTTAATGCTTCTGGGCCAAAAGTAATCCACTAGGATTTTGGATAACGGATTGGATCAAATCTTGAAAATGGGTTTTTCAAAAGAAAAAACGGATTACATAATCGGATTAGATCACGTAACCCAATCTTGGTTTTGGTTTGGGTTTTTCAGACCTTTTTTTGTAGGATTTGGATCACTTTGATCCAAAAAAATCTGGATTAAACTGATCCCATCAGAAGGGTGGATTCAGCGTGGATTTCATGCCCAAAATGTAATGAAAACTTTAAAAATGTATCAAATAATACTATATTTTAGTCATGCAGCAGTATCTTACAAGATATCCTATTGATTCATAAGGTTTTAATTGTATTTGTTTATCCGTCAGGTAGGCTTTAATGTATTCAGCCTTTCAGTATAGGCCTACAGCAGTGGAAAGAGTTTGGCCTCATAAAATAATCCCCCAAACAGCTCTCAAAATTGACCAAAAACAATAAATTTAATTCTGTTACTAATTAAAATATATAAACTCATCAAAATGGAAAATATTTTTGTTTTTAGAATATTTATTAGTGATGCATGCAATGATAACCGAATAACCAAAAAAATGCAAAGAATGGCAATCACTTATTTTTGAAACCATTTCCAACAATTACAAAAAGCGACTGAAAGGGCTGAAGCACAGCTTCATCTGGCAGAGGAACAACTGACTCTGACCAAACTGCAGCAAACCAAGGTCAGACTTGAGATCTGCCTCCTTAAGGCTACGCTCAGACAAGCTGGTCTCTCCACATCAGATGAGGAAGTCTGAAACTATTGTGGAGTTTATAAGTGCTCTTTTAAATTTCTATAGTTCTACATTGTGATTTCCTATCCTGTTTGAGCACTGGTTATCCAGATTTAGTGATCCTGAAAAGTTCCTATCTGGATCAGATTGATCCAATCCGATGTTGCTTTGAAAAACTGGCTCAAAAAGTAAGCTGGATTACGTGATCATGGATCGCAGAAAAAGGATTACTAAATCCGCATCAATTTTATCCAGATTAAACCTTTCGAAATACCGGGCCCTGGTTCTTTTACTTGTGATTATATCAGCACGGTTTTATCAGACTAAAGCTATTTAAGGTTATGTTATAATGCTGATCTATGCAGTCTAATAAAACACACAACATGTTAAAGCCTCTTTGGTGTTTCCTGTGTTTTAATCAAGTGTGTGACATCTTTAAGATGACTAGTTAAAATTGCTCATTTTCTTCTGGATTTGAAAATTCGTCAAAACATTTGGGATAAATGTAAGTCGGCAAATATAGAACTTTTTTTAATGTTTTTGCATAATTTAATGATTTAAATTTTAAAAATTGCCACCAAACGACCCATATTTGTTTCGGAGTGTACCTATTGACCTTATTCTGCAATGTGGAAGTGCGCTCATTTCTGTGATTCCATTTCTGATTCAGTTTCCTATGGGATATAATATTATATCTCCTATTTCCTATAATTTTCAAGGAAAAATAAATGGTAGAAACGACTAAACTGCTTGCTTTCAAACAAGTGTGTTCATAACTATACATAAAAAGTAGAAAAATATAATAAAAAAATACCAGTTTGCAACATCAATCAGCATAGCAAGCTGTTATAGTGTCTAAAAATCAATGTAAGGGAATGAGAGCGGAAGTTCCAAGCCAAAACGTTTCCAATGGCTGCTCTCATTCAAACATGAAGAATAAGGTCAACACAGTTCAAAGAAGTTCAGCTGAAATGAACACCAGAGGCAGAAAAACCAACACCTTTAATTCTCTTTCAGCCAAATTATGATTACGGGGCAGATTACCAACTCTTTCCAATCCCAATTCTATTTTTGTACCTCTTCCCCTTAGCCCTTGAAACAGAGTGTGAAGAGGAAGGGCTTCAAAATTTACCCCTAAGAAATGGGACACCACTACAGCACCTGCACATGTCATCATATGTCATAGCGATCTCTTGCTTCATATAAGATCAGACGATCGTGACTGCTAGTTATTCGAGTTCCTTTATTTTTTGGTATTTATCTTCAGGAAATCACTAAAGGCAACAATATCATGTTATCATAATGATCTAATGTGGCAATAAGATCGTAACTATACTGCGCATTTACACCGTGGCCATATTCATCCATGTAAAGCCACTAGACTTTTCTAACATGGTATTTGAGTGTCATCGAGTGACAGAATGTTGTGGGACTGCTGTACAGGAGTTATTATTATAAGTTATAGATAGTGAAATTTAGCTGTTTTTATTTTTGCTTTTTTTTTTAAAGCATGACGGTAAAACACGAACGCGGTTGTGAATATATTAAAACACGTGCTTGTTTGTTAATCGTATTCATGACAAAAAAAATACTAATTTGTGGATCTCCTTAGTTCTGGGTGAAGCTATGCTGACATTGTAGCTGGTGTATTCTCGGAAATGTTCTTACCCCTTGGTTTTGAGTGTGGTCCTGAAAAATCTCTGTTCAAAGAAAGATATATCTCTTCCCCTTCACACTAAAGATAAATCGGGACACCCCTACCCCTTCACATGAACGCACAAAACAAGGAGTAGGGGTAAGGGAAAGGACTAAGGGGTAGAATTGGGATTAGGCCTTAGTGTAGGATCAGATGAGGTCTTATTTTCAGATGCAATGAACCTTTAAGCTCTACTCATGGCCCATTTGATTTATGAAATCTGTGCAATAAAAACATTGAGTTAGTTTTATCTGCTTCTGAGAATGCCTAATAGGTGTTATGAACTGCACACTGTTATGGTGCGTGTGTGTTCTTTCTGTCTGTTTCTCTCCTCTCTCTCCGTGCCCTGTTATTTTTACAGGTACCGCCTACTTCGGAGCACTATTGGCTTACAGAACTGCCAATCCTAATCAGCGTCGTGACGACGACTTCTCTCTCTGCCAATCACAATCGTCACAGAGTCCTTTAAATTGGCTGCTGTTATTGTTTGGCGTGTTGTCTGTTTGGTGGTGTGCTTTTGTAGCTGTTACTAATGTTCACTTTGAGTGAGATTTACTAATGTTGACTTTGAGTGAGATCTGTTTTGAGTTATTAGAGTTATTTGTGCATTTTTCATATCTTTAGCCCGCTAATGCTCCATTCAAAAACCTGTTGTAACTTGCAGACAAGGGAGATCTGGAACAACTTAGTAAGTCACGTGACATACTTTACACGCAGGATTATTGATGTATAGACACACTAGTTAGTGGAGTGCGCTGATATTGTATTTCTATTTTCTATTAGAGTAAGTTCAGGGCAATTTTTGCGCTTAAGACGTTTCTTTTTCATATTATTTTCTTATTTAGAGGATTGGGGAGGAGATTAAGGGAATATTTTAGTTATTTTTATTTCTTTGATTTAATAGCGCAACTCACAGTTCCCTCTCTCGATTGTCTTGGTTCTTTTCAATTTATCTTATTGTTTGTAAATACTGTGGGAGCAATAAATCTTTTGCGGTGCTAATTCGTTGTTTTTTCTTTTCTCTTGCCCTCTTCATCACCAGTTTTATACTTTGGTCATCTCTTGTTACTCCTTTAAATTCCCTAGACTTATTTCCATCAATGATCGCAACAAAAGGCTTTTCAGCATCACCTGCTGGACATTTTGTTTTGAAACTACTGCGAAACGTGCAAGAAGCGATGTGTTTTTGCAAAACAAAAAGTCCCACTGGCATTTATCCATCATGCAAAAATGCAGAAAAAGCTAAGTGAATGTTGTGCCTAATATAATATAGAGAAGAAGACTTCAGCTAAAGCCCTTTTAAAGAAACACATTTCATTCCTGAAAAGAAAGCCTTCATGAATAAACACAGAAACACTTCTATCTGACTTGAAGTGAACTTTCTGCAAGCAAATCTAGCTTTTATTGAAGAGAATCAAAGTGTGATCAAATGACGGTATGGTTTACAGTAAAGACTCAAAGTAGAAAGAAGCTATAAAGTTACATTCAGAGACACATTACAAGTGCAAACACTACTGGATGACCAGAATCTCAAAACACTCCAATGACACACTGAAAACGATACAGTATCACATCTACTGTACTTCTGCAAACTAGTCACTCAAAAGCATCATTCATACAGGAATAAATCCATGTATCCATATACTTGTACAGTTGAAGTCAGAATTATTAGCCCTCCTAAATGATTAGCCTCCCTGTATATTCATTAATTTTCCTTTAGCTTAGTTCCTCTATTCATCAGGGGCCGCCACAGCAAAATGAACCACCAACTTATCCAGCATATGTTTTAATGCAGTAGATGCCCTTCCAGCTGCAACCCAGTACTGGGAAACACTCATACACTCGCATTCACACATATACACTAGGGCCATTTTAGCTTATTCAATTCACCTATACCGCATGTGTTTGGACTGTGGGAGAAACTGGAGCACTGGGAGGAAGCCCATGCCAACACGGGGAGAACATGCAAAATCCACATGTCATTTGATGTCTGATGTTTGAGAAAATATAAAGGTCACTAACTTTATCAATTCTTTCACTCCTTCTTTTTAATGTAACTTAAATGTGACATAGCAAACATTTAAAAAATTAGGTAAAAAAAGGGTAATAATACCAATAAGGTGAGAGGAATTTATCTTCATTGTCTCTTATCTTAAAATAGTCCTCTTAGTTTTTTATATGAAATTATGAATAATACATGTTTTTTCTCAATAACTTGTCAGACTTTTTCAATAAACAGTGGTGTCACACCAAAGGACAACAAAACATAACAATTATATAGTGCATGGTTCCAAAAAAGTTAAATATATGAACATTTCTGGGACAAAAACTTCACAGGGGGCTTCAGTCACATGCTACTGAATGGGTCCTTGAACTAATGGATGTTTTTTTGTGGAATTGCCTGATTAAAAATTACACAAAGTCAAAATCAATAGTCCTCCAGTGATTTTTTTTCTTTTTCAAATATTTCTCAAATGATGTTTAACAGAGCAATGGATTTTCTTCTGAAGAAAGTCTTATTTGTTTTGTTTCAGCTGGAATAAAAACATTTTAAGGTCAATATTATTAGCCCATTTGAGCAATATGTTTTTCCAATTGCAAACTATTATGTTTAAAAAATGATTTTTTTTAAATCATCTCTTCTTTAAACAGAAATTGGGGACAAAATATAAAATAACTAAAATTCACAGGAGAGCTAATACCTCTCAACTGCATAGTAAAAAAATGTATCAAGTTTTTTTTTATAAATATATAGATGAAAAATAACTGACATTTACTAAAATAGGCACTTGTAAAGGCATCATGTATTTATTAATAATTTAGCAATTTTCTGTTTAATTTATAAGATTTACTGAACTATGCTTGAGACAGTCACACACAATAGGACAGTTTAGTAATTTGAAAATGTAAAATTTAATAATG
>CAIGQZ010032312.1:21063125-21075499 GCA_903798205.1 Danio tinwini
GTGTGTGTGTGTGTGTGTGTGTGTGTGTGTGTGTGTGTGTGTGTGTGACTGAAATGCTGTAATGTATGATTGTGTAGATGCTGCATTGTCAGCGAGGTTTGGAAACACTACAGAGAGCAACAGGAGCTCTGAACGGACAAAAGAAAAGGAGTGTATCCTCAATTTCCTCTAAGACAACAAACCCTCTCAATGTTATTTAAAGAGCTCTTCAGGACCACCAAAACTCAAGTGCTTTATTTAAAGACCCCTCAGTGCTATAGGTTATAATGGACAGATTATTCATTAATTTTCCTTCGGCGTAGTCCCTTTATTCATCAGGCGTCGCAACAGCACAATGAAACCGCCAAATATTCAAGCATATGTTTTACACAGTGGATGCCCTTCCAGCTGCAACCCAGTACTGGGAAACATCCATACACTCTCGCATTCACACATACACTACAGCCAATTTAGCTTATTCAATTCACCTATAGCACATGTCTTTGGACTTGTAGGGGAAACGGGAGCACCCGGAGGAACCCCACGCCAACACGGGGAGAACATGCAAACTCCACACAGAAATGCCAACTGACCCAGCCGGGACTCGAACCAGCGACCTTCTTGCTGTAAGGCGACCGAGCTAGCCACTGAGCCACTGTGTCGCCCTATTTTACAATATAAAGAATCAAAATATGACAACACTATAGTAAAAATGCAACTAAAACAACAGCAAAACAATGTTTCAATGCAAATTCTGTGGTCACAATATTTGTAGTACACAATACTAACTGCAAATAGCTAAAGTAATTCTTTAAAAGTGTAGGGTTAGTAAGACTTAATAAAAAAGAAAATAATAGTTTATTCAGCAATGTTGATTTAAATTGGTGATTATAAATGTGTGGTCCCATAATAAGTGGCCTTAACTAATATGTACTTACACTGAAATTAACAATCTGTTACAATGTACATATTGTGTAAATATAGGTTTTAACATTGTATTTATGATTGATTAAATACATGCATGTAATTACATCTGTAATTAATTTCTGTAATTACATCTTTAATTACACTGTTGACCATCTTTTACATCTTAACCCATCCTTAAACCTACCCATACCACCAAACCTGTCCCTAACCCTACCCGTATCCCACCTCAAGAGCACCAGAAGTGTTTTGCAATACATTATGAACACAGTAAGTACATTGTATTTATTTTTTTGATGCAAGTACATTGTAGTTAAGGCCACTTAATATAAAGTGGGACCCAATGGGTCAGAGCACTAGATCAGCAAATTAAAAAGACATCCTTAAGACTGTGTGACACTGAAAACTGGAGCAATGATGCTGGAAATTTAACTTTGCATAACAGAAATAAGAGACATTTAGCATATTGTTATGTGCCAGCATGTATTGGTTATTTACAGTTAAAGTCAGAATTATTATCCCTCCTGTATATTTTCCCCCAATTTCTGTTTAACAGAGATTTTTTTCAACACATTTCTTAACATAACAGTTTTAATAATTCATCTCTAATATCTGATTTCTTTTATCTTTGCCATGATTACAGTAAATAATATTTTACTAGATGTTTTTCAAGATACTAGTATTTAGCTTAAAGTCACATTAAAAGGCATAACTAGGTTAATTAGGCAAGTTAGAGTAATTAGCAAGTCATTGTATAATGATGGTTTGATCTGTAGACAATAAAATATTGCTTAAGGGGGCTATTAATATTGACCTTAAATTTTTTTTTTTTCTTTTATAGCTGAAATAAAACAAATAATATAGGAGAAAAAAATTATAGGAAATACTGTAAAAAATTCCTTGCTCTGTTAAACATCATTTAGGAAATATTTGAAAAAGAAAAAAAAAAAATCACAAAAGGGCGGATAATTCTGACTTCAACTGTATGCTTATTGAAATAGAAAAGAAATATTTTAACATTTTAGAAACATTTAGCAATATTGTATTTTCCCAATATTTTTGATCAAAAAATTGCAGTCTTGGTAAGCAAAAATCTTACCAAGCCCAAAACCCGGTTGGTAGTATATCATGTGTATACCATGCACAAAAAACAGGCACAAAAATGATTCATCATTCATCAATCCAATCGTCACCACCAAAAACCAGCTCAAACCATCAATACATCCCATTATTTCCAGTTATATACATGGCGTATACTCTAAAACCACATATACAAATATATCTTCCTCAAAAAACACGAGAGACGTCGCTGTCCACATGCTAAAGCCATTATAAACGTGACAGTGAGCTAGAGTAAACACAGCAGGTCGTGTCTGACACACACAGAAAAAACACAGACAATCACACAGACACACACACACACCTCCTGTTCATCCATGTCAGCATCATTTCATCATACCAACTGTATCCGCTCTGTCCATGCTAATATAGTGTGTGTGTGTGTTTGTGTGTGTGTGTGTTTAAGTTTGTCTGTTTATTTATCGCCACATGAGCAATGTGTATTTCATGCCAAGATCAATATAGATACAAATATATTATGTAATAATAGCATAATAATAATAATAATAATAATATTAATAATAACTAAGTCATATTTCAATAGGAAATGATACAATATAAATAAATACATACATATTTCGTCACCTTGAAATTATAAGGTTCTATCTGCGTTCTAAATGACTAAGTTATTGAGCTTCAAAGTTTTTGCATTGCATATAGCAAACATTATGTGAGTAACAGTTCTCTTTCATACATTAACATGACAGAGACCCTAAATGTATTCTGAATGTAAATGATCAAAGTTCTCTTACATTTGCAAATTGGAGTAAAAACACCATGGTAAATGCAGATAGAACCTTCTAATTCTAAAAAGTCATTTTTCAATTGAAATTATAAGGTTCTATCTGGCAGATCATTCATTGGAGCATTAATTATCAAGAAATACAATCACGAAAAATATAAATTGAGGTTGTAACAATATGTTGATGCTTGAGAAAGTTATATTTTTGCTTTTTTTATAACATTTATAGGATATTTTTTTCTTTTTCAAATTAATCAAGGCTGTGCTAAATATTTTGTTTAGTGCAGATGGTAATTTTATTAATTAATATGTTAATATTTATATAATTTTATGCTTTATATGAATTATTAAATTATATTTATTGAATTATATGCCACATGAATTAAATTAAGTATTTGCCCATTCAAGACTTAACATTAAAGTTAAGGACTTTAAAAGAAAGCAGACAAAGAGCAAATGAGTTTAGTAAACACTGAAAAATGTTTCACTTACTATATATACACAAATAAAAATATTTCACATTTAATATAGGACTTTTTAAATATTTGTTTCTTTTTCAACAATGTAAAATTTAACAATGTCAAAAATTGCTTCTAAATCATCACATTTACACACATCTCAATTTTGTGTGGTGCGGCATTATTTAGCCGACTCTGATTTTGTGTGATTTTGTCTTTCTGGTCTTTCCTGGTGTCAATGGAGCATAGTCCTCATTTGTGCATTAAAAATGCTGATTGGCTCACAGAAAGAACCTTATAGAGCCAAGCTAAAGTTCAACTTTGTAGATAAACCTTTTTTTTTTTTTTTTAAATAAAAAGTCGTAAAATGTAAACAACTTATAAAAAACATCACATAATGTAAATAAGTTGTCATTTAATAAGAATATGTGAATAACAAAATTTTGACAAAAATGACAGATAGAACCTTATAATTCTAAGGTGACGATATATATCGTGTGTGTGTGTGTGTGTGTGTTGTACATGTACACTATTATATGTTGCTTTAAGGCACTTATTTATATGTATGCTTTTTTTCAGAAAATCTGACACTTTCTATCAGTGTCTGGATGTGATAAAACACCCACAGATGTGGCAGAAAACATTTGCTGCATATTTGCATTTTCTGGTCATAATTCTGACCTTGAAATCTGGATTAGACACAAAATAATGGGAGAGAATTGAACAAGCTGAGAATTAAATAATCAGTTGTGACCTGGATCAGAGGAAGATGGGAATTATTTTGTTGTGGCATTTTTCCTTTTTATAATAATAAAAGATTTTAGCACCATACAAGTGACCGTCAATATATAAAAATAATAATAATAATAATAATAAAGAAATGACATGCTGAAGCAACACAGACACTACCCAGTGGGCAACTTGATGTTAAAACAATAAGAAATCAAAAACGCAAATTGATTGGATGTGAATTGAATACCTTGATTTTAAAACAACGTCAAATTGGTATCTGACATTCAACTGCAGGACTGTTCTTTGACAGCAAGGTAGTTTACATGCATAGTAGGGACACAAAATCTAAATTTGTAATTTATAATTGAAGCTTGCTGAATAAAACCTTTCTTGTATTATAATACTTTTGTGTCATTATTTTGATGGTAAAAAAACAAATGTATGGGGGGATACGTCCCCCTCACTTTTAGAGACAGACCATTTAGAAACAGATGATTAATAATTATAAGAACGTAAACCTTTGGATCTCATACAGCTGTCTCCGTCACTTTTAAAATGTCTGCTACACCCCTGGTTAAATGGACGTCAAGGTTTTGACATCAAACCGTTTTGCATTTTGACGTGTTTTTTTTAGATCATTTTTGATGTCAATTATCATTTTAACATCAAGGTGCTCACTGGGTATTTTTTCGAATTTTTGAAAACACCTAAGAAAACCACTAAGAAGCATTTAGAAAATATGATGCCAAGAAATGTTACTAAAGGGGTAGTCCACCCCCAAAAAATTACAGTTCTGTCATCATTTACTTGACTTTATATCATTCCAAGCCCTTTAGATCTTCCTTCATGCTTGGAACACAAATGAAGAGATTTTTAATCAAACTTGACAGATTTCAGTCCCTTTAACAAAAGTCTACTCACTCAAAATTCTCGCTTCAAAATTTTCATAGAGATCAACATATAAATATGTATCAAGTGTTTTAATCCAAGATTTCTGAGGAGACATGATCTCTTTATATGATTAACTGCAATCCTGGAAAATAAAGACTAGCCTAATTATATCTATGTGAGGCACAAGAACAATCTTAAACAATCTTAATCTTTTAACAATCTTAAAACTTATGCAGTACGTTTTTTGCCCTGAGTGTTTAGTGTTTTTTGGCATTTTACAGAAGTATTTTACCCCATAATTTTTTAGGGATTTTTAATAATAATAATAATAATAATAATAATAATAATAATAATAATAATAATAATATGGACAAAGGACAGCATGGTGGCGCAGTAGCACAATCACCTCACAGCAAGAAGTTTGCTGGTTCGAGACCTGCCTGGGTCAGTTGGCATTTCTGTGTGGAGTTTGCATGTTTCTCCTGTGTTTGCGTGGGTTTCCTCTGGGTGCTCCGGTTTCCCCCACAGTCCAAAGACATGTGGTATAGGTGAATTAGATAAGCTAAATTGTCTGTAGTGAATGGGTGGGTATGGATTTTTCTCAGTGATGGGTTGCAGCTGCAAGGGCATCTGCGGCGTAAAACATGTGCTGGATAAGTTGGCGGTTCATTCCGCTATGGCGACCCCAGATTAATAAAGGGACTAAGCCGAACAGAAAATTAATGAATGAATATGGACACACTCAGCATTTTCTTTAAATCTTTAAATGACTTTTTCAACCCAGTTTGTCCATATTTTACCAACATTAAAGGTTGAAACATCCCACCACGTGTAATGTGTAATGGCTAATAAGGGAAGGAACTACAATCCCATGAAGCATTGCGAATGACACAGTAATTAAAAACAACAGAAATACAAAAAAACCTGCCATATTTCAAGTTTATTGTTTAATATGCAAATACACAAATATCATTCATTGAGATTTTTTTTACTTCCACAACCTGACTGTTGCACTAATGGTTCATGTTAAGGCTCAAATCTGATTGTTTTTTGCTGAAGCTCAAACCTTATTAGTTCTTATGGTAGCAATCAGGTGTCCTGTGACACTAAAGAATGATTATTTTTATTTAATTCATCGCTATTTCTATAGCATTTTCTTTTTTTTAATAAAGATTGTGCCAAAGCAGCTTAACACACAGCAGAGGAAGAGAAGAGAATATAAAGCCATAGCAATATTTCAGATTGTGGAAGATTCTAGCATATCAGGCAGGCCGGAGAGTAGTGGTGAATAGCTGGTGTATCTTTAGTTGTTTTTCAGCCAATGACGAACCTCCGGTGAAAGCTTAATGTGACTATTTTCAATTTCATAAGGTTCCTATTACAGCATTGATGTAATGTAATTCAAATATAATCAGTTAAACAGACTTAAGCATCCATTTAGTTGTAAAAGCGTAAAAAGAGATGAAAGATCGCCTAAACGCAGGCGCCGTCAGTAGCAGCAGGCTAGCACAGAAATTCATAGAAAATACTGGGGTAAAAATAATTACCATATTCTGAAGACATAGTGCGGTAAAAATCTTAAATGCTGCGATTTTGTACAGGATGACAATTAACCGGAAGACCTGGCGCTGGCTGACTGAAATGAAAAGTCTGTGTACATATACCCCAATGAAACTAATTAATTATAAATGATTAATTGGAATAATTGGTTCTCACGCATCAAGCAAGCATGCTTGAGCTTCTATGACTAAAAATGAACGACATCAGACTAGTATTTACCTTAAAGTGCCATTTTAATCCAAAACATATTGCTTATGAGGGCTAATAATATTGATCTTTCATTCATTTTCTTGTCGGCTTAGTCCCTTTATTAATCTGGGGTCACCACAGCGGAATGAACCGCCAACTTATCCAACACGATTTTACGCAACGGATGCCCTTCCAGCCGCAACCCATCTCTGGGAAACATCCACACACTCATTCACACTCATACACTACAGACAATTTAGCCTACCCAATTCACCTGTACCTGGGGGTACAAAATTACACCTGGGGGAAACCGGAGCACCCGGAGGAAACCCACACGAACGCAGGGAGAACATGCAAACTCCACACAGAAACACCAACTGACCCAGCCCAGCCGAAGTCGAACCTGCGACCCAGCAACGTTCTTGCTGTGAGGCGACAGCACTACCTACTGTGCCACTGCGTCGCCTAACATTGAGACTTTCTCCAGAAGAAAAAAATCATAGGAAATACTGTGAAAAATTCCTTGCTCTGTTAATCATCCTTTGGGAAATATTTGAAAAAATATATATAATAATTTACAGGAGGGCGAATAATTGACTTCAACTGTATATCGCACAATAAGAAAACATCGTAATTTAAGATTTTTCCAATATTGTGCAGCTCTAATTACTATGTTTAATTCATGTTTTTTTTATCTCGTTATGAATGTTTTAAAGTATCAGATTTTTGAGTCAAAAGACTTTTGATGGAGGAACACTCTTTAGCTGTCTTCCAAAAAAAACTTTATAAACATGGGTTTGGGCTGATATTGGAAAAATCTGATATTGCGATACTTTATTTTTCTGCAATAGATATTGCGACATGAATGCAGTTTCATAAAATCAATAGCGCTATTTGGCAGTTTTCTGAGGAGTCCATCATAAACAGTAATAACAATGCAAAAAACACTTTTCTTACTTTGCATGGTCTCGTTTCTAGTCCAAATATCAAAAAATAATAATAAAAGTAATAATTAGATCAAGTAAAAATATTGTATTATTTTCACCTTCAGAAGAGACAACTCAAAGTTTTAAGCTAACTTTTTTGAGCTAAATTAAAATAACCAAAGTGATCTGCCATTAGGGTAAGTAAAACAACCTTGTTTTCGCTTTGAAATCTAGATATTTGGACTAGAAACAAGACAAAAATTCTAAATAAAAAAAAACATTTTTATTTGTATATTGTGTAAATAAATAATTAAATGCAATAAATCTATGTTACACCCCAATCATCATTATTTTTTGTGCCCAAATGTTTTAAACTCTCTTGAAATGCTCAGTCACAGGCCTTAACAGCACATGCAAATGATAAACTTTTACTCTATGATGGTTAAACTTAGCAGTGACTCTATAAATCACGTGTTCTGTAGCTCCTGGTCAACTATAATTCAGATTCAACATTGCATATTTCATGATGCGACTATTGTGGATGCACAGACTGCAATATCAATGCTGAAACAATATATTGTGCAGCCCTAGGACTGGCATGAAGGCGAATGAAGGCACAAACCAACCCTTGAATTCAGCCTGACTTGTGTTCACACTTACCTTAAGCTCCTTAAAGAAGATGCAGCTTCTTGCCCACTCCACGATAGAGAAGAGCGTCTGGTCGGCCATGTGACACATCAGGCCGAAGGTGCTGAGCCGCTCGGGTTTGGCTGCGAGGCGTGAGCTCTGCTCCTGATTGGCTGCCGTGCTCCGCGAGTTCTGCTCCTGCTGCAGGTGCGCCAGGTGAGCGCTTATCTTGCTTTGCACCTGGAGCTCATCCTGCTCACAGCGAACAAACTCCAGAACCAAAGGCGGCACCGTTAAACCTGGCGGCGCCACCTGCGGGCTGCTGGACACCCGTGTCTGCTCGATATACGTGTAGCCTGGCACTGATTCTGGGGAGCTGGCGCTGGTATAATGCTCTGAGCTTGTGTAGTGGTCTGGATACTCAGATTTTATGGCGCGGCTGGGCAGATTTGGGTAAGGGTATTGTGCTGGGAGAGGGGTGTGGGCTGGGATGGGGACCGATAAACTCAGGGAACTGGATGCGTAGAGACTGCGTTCGTAATCAGTGGGTGCCACAGAGGTGACGATGTTCGGGTGGGTGTTTTTCGGAGCTGGCACAGACAGAGCTGTGCTGAAGGTGTAGTCAGGTTGTGGTGATGTCAGCAAAGGGGGTGTGCCTTCCATCTTTAAGCCACTGGCCCGGATGAGAGCTTTCTTCTGCTGCTTTAAAGCCCGGTCTCGCTTATACATGGGGCCGAATTTGTTGCGCCCTCCTCGCATCCTATCCGCACGGACAGCTGTGAGCACAAACAATGACATAATACATTACACTTTAGTATATATCATTACTTTTTATTATTATAATGTTATTTAATTATTATTATAAACAATATAGAACAGTGAAAGCAAATCTATAGAGGAAAAATATTAATATAATTAATAACTAAATAAACAGCAAATATAATACAATCTAATAAATAATAAAACATTATGCTGCATGCATAAATAAAATTGTTTATAACTAATAATGCTATAGAATTATGCATATGCCAGTAAGGCAGGAAGAATCAAAAAGGGATTTTTACAATAATGCCATAGAAGAACTGTCTGGTTGTCTACAAAATAAACCTCTAAATGGTTAGCTGAAATGGTTTCTGCCCTTAAGCTGGATACGGTTCTATAGATTCGGCAAACGGAAGATGTATGATGAAATATGGGACACTTTCCTTAGATGTATATGTTAATAATGTCTCTGTAATTATTTTTTTTTCTCCTTCCTTTTTACACGTCATTCTATTTTGTTTCTTATTCTATTAGTCTGGCTGAGATTTTTTTTGATGGTGCTGTATAATTGCTGTATTGTTTGCTAGTGTTTTGGTGCATGTTCTAGTTGGTATCAGGATATAACACTGAGATAATTTTGTTAACGTATATACATGATGCACTTTTAAGTGGTATGTTTTCATAAAAAACTTCTATAAATAAAGTAAAATATAATAAATAAATAAATAAATAAACCTTTTTGTTTAAAGTGATTTTTTCTCGAAGAGCCATTTGCTATATGAAGTTTCCACGCTTGTTAAAGGTTCTTCAGAGAACCATTGAACCTGTATCTGCTAGTTTCATCATACTACCTCCCTGTATATCATTAAGACACTGTCACTTTTGCATAATTATCATGTTTACAAGCCTTTTGCACTATTTACTGTTTTATATTATACTGTATTTTTGCAATACTGTTCCTTTTAAAATTCTACTTTTTGTATTAATATTATATGTTAGACACCTAGGGTCTGAGAGTAATACAATTTTGATTCTCTGTATGTCCTGTACATGTGGCTGAATTGACAATGAAGCTGACTTTGACTTGATGCTAATAAAGAACCTTTATATTTATGAATGAAGGTATCAATATCTTCAATATCTTTAAGGATTTCTATGTTGAAATATACCCAAAAAATAAAAAAGAATACTACAAGTAATACAGATAATAATGACCAAAATAAAATGTTTATACAAAGATAATGATATACATTTTTTATAACATGAATAAGTTCTGAGGTGGCAACCCATGTTGAATAAAGGGACTAACCCGAATGGAAATTAATGAATAACCTATACCCTGACTGTAAAAGGTCATGTGGTACCAATTAATTAATAAAAATATAATAATAATAATAATAATAATAATAATAATAATAAGTATAAGTATAATAATTAATGAATCGTATCACTTATTGATATATATTGATATTCAAACAATGAATATCAGTTTATTAAATAATGTATAATAAACAGAGGAAAAGGCTCTCCAGTAAGCTACGGCATACTCTACCTCAAAACGAATTGTTTTCTAAAGCAAATAAACATGTTAATTAAAAAATGGTATTCGTGGAACTCTAAATAAATAATAAATACATTTGTAACGCCGTTTTTGTTTCTTGAGATCATTATTTTTAGAAATGGCGGGTCGTGTTCGACAAGCATTTGAATGTTGCTTCTTGTCTGTTTCTCTAAAATTCGTCCTTCTATTAACTCACGAACTAGTTAAAAATACCATGATAGCCTAAGCGATTACAAATAGAGCCGTGCTTAAAAGAATACTTAACCTTGATCCAGAAGCAAAGCGCGCGCAGCCGGTAACGCAAAGGTGCCTGCAGATAACAGCGACCTTGCAAAAAGCACTGCATTTTTTTCACGGCAGTTTTTTTTTTACATCTGAAATCAATCAAGCGGCTGCGATTCAAATTCTTATTCGGGTTTTTTATATATATACAGGGTCAAAATGTCCTACTATATAACAATTTTCAGCCAGCTTTTCGATAAAAAAAATTATAGATCATACCACAGGATTAGTTTTTTTTCTATAAGTATATAATATATACCCTTATTCTGTAAGAAATGCTTCCACACTTAAGATGTTAAAAGCTCATCTTTTTAAGACTGCATTTTTAGATTCTTGATCATCCTTATGTGTTTATATTTTATACATGTTCTGTGTTGAATCTTTTCTCTGTTTTTGTAGCGCTTATAAAATGTATTAAAATGTATCATTATTATTATTTTAACCATTTAAATGTAATGAAATTTATACAGTATATTATAAAAAAATATATATATTTGATTTTTTATATATTAAAATATATATAAAAAATTTACACTATTATAAAAATATTAAGGTAAGCAACATAAATACACAACTAGACATTAAAAACATAAAGCCATAGCTTAATTTTATCCGAAAATATTTACAAATGCAGCTATTACATAACCTACCTCTAAAAATAGGCTATTTATTGATTTATTAATACACTTCATGTAGTTCTCTACATTAAATTGAATCTGGGATTAAATAAGGGAATCCGCTCACCTTCCAGTCGCATCCCGACGTTGAGACATTTCTGAAAGCGGCAGAAAGGACACCGTTTCCTCTGGGTTTTATCAATCTTACAGTCCTGACTCTCTGCACATGTGTACCGTTTGTTATTCTGTACGGTCCTCTTAAAGAAACCCTTTAAATACAAAATTAAACAGAAGTTGTTAGTAACAATAAAAGGTAGTATTCATTTTAAAATAATATTACATATATTTCCATAGGCCTTTGTTTTAAAATTAAAATGAATAAACAATACATAATTAAAAATAATCGAATTGATGTATATTTGTTTATTGCAGCGATGCCATTTAATAATCATTCAGTTAAGGTTGTTCTTTCTTTATCGTGAACGTTCTAAAATATTATAGAACGTGTTTTTAAACATTCAGAACACAGAAACGTTCTAAATGGAACCGATTTCAAAATAGAACCTTTCTATTTAAGAGCGCGCCTTTTTTATTCGATTATTTATGTATTTATTTATTCTAAATAAAGAGTTTTCCGTATACCTAATAACAAAAATACTTACATAAGCTATTTGATTCGTTCATAACATAAATATAGGCTTATTATCTAGGCTTTAAATTAAACATGTAGTTAAAAACAAACGAATAAATCCAGTTAATATAGAATAACAACATGAAATTTTAGATAACCCGAAGCATCTTTAAAAATGTTTTATATTTTAAATGGTTGATTTAATACCTTGCAGCTCTCGCAGGTTAATAAACCGTAATGATAGCCAGAAACTTTATCCCCACACACCGGACACATCTCTTCCAGGTCCGCATCATAACTGTAGTCCATCCCGCCCCGCCGAGCGCCTGCGCACACACACACACACACACACACACACACACACACACACACAC
>CAIGQZ010032312.1:21080677-21110575 GCA_903798205.1 Danio tinwini
TGTGTGTGTGTGTGTGATTGAGTGTTTGGGTGTTTCCCCGTGATGGGTTGCAGCTGGAAGGGCATCTGCTGTGTGAAACATATCTTGGATAAGTTGGCGATTTATTCCACTGTGGCGACCCCTGATTAATAAAGGGACTAAACCGAAAAGAAAACGAATGAATGATGTTAAAATGTTATACTAATTAATAATATTTGAAAAATATTAATAAATGAATATTCATTAATAATGTTATTATTTTTTTGACTATTTAAATAACAGACTAATGCATAAAATCGCTTTACTTCTATAACATGTTATCATGTATTGATATTATTGTACTGTTATTGATATGTCAGGCCCGTAGCCAGCCTGGTGAAAGGGGTGGTTCGTTTTTCTCAAAAAGTGGACCTTTTTGCAGTTATTCGCCTCATTTTCTATTTAATGGGGAAATTTAAATACTGCATTAGTGACATTTTAGGCACTATTTTTAGCTGGATTAGCTAGTGGGATGGCCATCAAAACCACACTTTTCAATGTAGCTACCAAAGATATTTCCTAAAGAATTAGAATAAACAATAATCGCCAAAATAGTATTCAATTTCATTTTAATATGGTGCTTCACACCTGGCCATTTGTTTCAAGTATGAGGTCCAAGATTTAGAATAAAAGTTACTTGTAAAATTTTTCCTCCATTTAAAAACAACACAGTAGCAAAAACTTCACTTACATCAGACTGTAAGTTTTCTCATGAAAAATAATTGTTTGCATTGGCCAAAACTGATTAGCCACACTGAAGGGACAGCAAACAGAGGATTCCGTTTGGTCTTAATGACTTTTTCGATGGTTTATTTTTACTATTTTCAATGGCATAGCAGTCAAAATAGGACAAATGAGTATGTAAAGGACAAATTTTGGACCTTTGTCAGTGAGGAGTGGGTCTTCCCAACCACCCAAATCCTCCCTGGCTACAGGCCTGTATGTGCTTTTTGTTTACAAAAAATAAATTAAAAAGGAATGAAAAAAAATAATGTTTCTGCCAGATTAACACAATGTAACATTGCAAAACTATAGCCAGACCCAAGCATTTGATAACACAAAACCATGTTTGTTGTTATTCAGAACTATTGCAGCTGAATTTGAATATAACAAAACGACCAATATTATCATATTAGTAAATGATCATCTCAGAAAAGAGATCAGTTTAAAACAAAAACATGGTCTAAAATATATCAACAAAGTCTAAAAGAATGGTTATTATTGCACTTTAATGCACAACTCATTATGTTTCCCCATTCACTGATGTGATGAATTCTTATCTCTGACATATTTTTTATCTACGGTCTGTCCATCAAAATATTGTTCCAGAAAAACGAAACATCACTTTAGGTGACAAAGAGAGACTTTGTGCGCCCCAACAAAGGGACTCTGGCAAGGTCAAAACCCTGTGGAGTTGTCATCTCTAGCTCACAGTAGACCTGAACACTGCACCTGATTTTATTCTTAAAAGACAGGAGAGAAAGCGAATAAAGAGCGATTCAAAAGAACCTTTGTCGTCTTTGACCTTCGTGGCCTTTCCACCGACACGACTCAACCAATAGTTGAATTAAAATGATATTCCGGCATACAAGATGAATAGGCGAAGAAACAGAAAAAGAATGGGAATTAAGACATAAAGTGTGGCTATAGCAAATAACGCTTTTAGGCCCTTTCGTCTTTAAGTGCACTCTGTTAAAAGTGAGATTAGTTAATTGCTGAAGCTTGTAGAAAAAATTATCATTCTTAACCTTGTATATACAGTCTATACAGTGTACTTAATAGTGTACGAGAGTGTGTGAAAATGGCAGTCTCTCATCTTATCTGTCCTTCACCCACACTCGTTCGCTACTCCACACGTCTGCAGATTGTTTCTCTAATACACACTCGTACGCGTGTCAAGTGTGTTAAGTACACAGGTCTATAACAGCAGGATCTTGTCACTCCGTCATGTATGTGTCTTTTACGTTGACAAAAGATGAAAACAAGCAGGACTCCGTTTGACCTTAAAATAGCTTGGTTTTGTTGACGCAACTGTATGCAGTCGGGTTAATTTGTAGACGTTGAACAATATTGTTTTTTGACATGAGTAATGGCAGCGCACTCAGAGATATTTTCTTTTTTTATGTGATTTTTGATTTCAGGTTAGCAACATTGTTTTAATCAAGACTGTTAATGTTTGGTACTAGTCTAGTAACTTATGATAATTTATATTTACTTTGAATATCTGACTAGCATTGTTAATGTTAATGACAAAATATATGACATTACTGTGTAATATACACACCGGCCACTTTATTAGGTACACGTGTCCAACTGCTCGTTAACGCAAATTTTTAATCAGCCAATCAAATGGCAGCAACTCAATGCATTTAGGCATGTAGACATGGTCAAGACGATCTGCTGCAGTTCAAACCGAACATCTAAATAAGGAAGAAAGGTGATTTAAGTGACTTTGAACGTGGCATAGTTGTTGGTGCCAGACGGGCTGGTCTGAGTATTTCAGAAACTTTACTTTTTGATTTACTGGGATTTTCACGCACAATTGTCTCTAAGGTTTACAGAGAATGGTCTGAAAAAGAGAGAATATCCAGTGAGCAGCAGTTCTGTGAGCACAAATGCCTTGTTGATGCCACAGGTCAGAGGAGAATGGCCAGGCTGGTTCCAGCTGGTGGTAAGGCAACAATAACTCAAATAATCACTCGTTACAACCGAGGTATGCAGAAGAGCATCTCGAACATGTCGAACCTTCGGCGGATGGGCTACATTAGCACCACACTAGGTGCCACTCCTGTCAGCTAAGAACAGGAAACTGAGGCTACAATTGGCACAGGCTCACAAAATTGGACAATAGAAAATTGGAAAAACTTCTCGATTTCTGTTGCGACATTTCGATGGTAGGGTCAGAATTTGGCGTCAACAACATGAAAGCATGGACCCATCCTGCCTTGTATCAACAGTTCAGGTTGGTGGAGGTGTAATGGTGTGGGGGATATTTTCTTGGCACACTTTGGGCCTATTAGTACCAATTCAGCATTGTGTCAACACCACAGCCTACCTGAATATTGTTGCTGACCATGTCCATCCCTTTATGACCACAGTGTACCCATTTTCTGATGGCTACTTCCAGCAGGATAATGCGCCATGTCATAAAGCTCAAATCATCTCAGACTGGTTTCTTAAACATGACAATGAGTTCACTGTACTTAAATGGCCTCCACAGTCACCAGATCCCAATCCAATAGAGCACCTTTGGGATGTGGTGGAACGAGAGATTCGCATCATGGATGTGCAGCCGACAAATCTGCAGCAACTGCGTGATGCTATAATGTCAATATGGACCAAAATCTTTGGGGAATATTACCAGTACCTTGTTGAATCTATGGCACGAAGGATTACGGCAGCTCTGAAGGCAAAAGGGGGTCCAATCCGGTACTAGTAAATTGTACCTAATAAAGTGGCTGGTGATGTATATTGTTCATTGTTTTAAAACCAGTGTTACACAAGAAAAGACAGATTTGATCTAATACTATGACTATAATTGATATGTGTATATACATATATATATATATATATATATATATATAATCTGTCATTATAAATAAATATTTATAAATAAACCTAAATAACATCTATTAATATCTAATATATTACAATATTGTTTTAAAGAGAGTTTACATATGTCATAATATATTCAACCATTCTTAAATATGTTAAATTGTATAAACAGACAGACAGATTTGTCATATTTCAAACAGAAAATATATTAGGCCTACATATAAAAAAATAGCATGATATGGTTAGTGTTTTAAAAGAAATATTGACAAAATATATAGAAATTGAGCAACTAAAGGAAATAAGACTTTCTCTAGAAGACAAAAAATGTCTTTGCTCTGTAAAACCACTTGGTAAATTCACGAAAAATGAAAAAAAATAATCACAGAAGGGCTAATAACTTGCCTTATATAATTATATATTCAATATACTATAAACGATATACATACAGAGCACATTGTTTAGAATGTCATATAAATATTGTATAAAAATGCCAGAAGATATAGATAAATAGATAGACAGACAGACAGACAGACAGACAGACAGACAGATAGATAGATAGATAGATAGATAGATAGATAGATAGATAGATAGATAGATAGATAGATAGATAGAGAGAGAGACAGACAGACAGACAGACACATATAACCACAGTGTATTGCTAGTTGTGTGTCCTAATGTGTGTGGCATTGAGCATTGCTCTAGCCCTGAGCTCTATGCCGTATGACGTATAATGTTTCACCCCGAGACCCTCAAAACCTTGAGCCTGTTACACAGATTATATCAAACGCTCTAATTTACTTACAAAAAAAAACACACAGTCATATAAGTAACTCTGGCTTGGACCTTATTAAAACAGCCACGGGTGCACGTGTGCGTGTGCGTACAGGAGTGTTTAGTGTGTGAAGGTCTCGGTGTGTTTTAGTTTCTTATCTGAGCCATCAGGAGTATTTCGAACGTTCAGCTCAGATTAGATTACTCATGTCAGAGTGAACCTGTGTGTATGTGTGTTTTAAAGAGACAACAAAACCTGCCAGTGAAATAAAGAGGTCTGTTATTAAAGAGAGATGTTTCGGTTAAACTGAGAGGCCAAAAATTAATATATGTCATTAAAATCAAATTAACTTACAGAGCAAAATAACTATTGACACAAAATAATGGTAGTAAAGGTAATGTGATGCTTAATAATGCTCAATGAATATGATTTATTAATAAAAATGTTATATTAATGATAAAAATAGTCTAGTTATCTTATTTTAAGGCAAAAGCCCATATTAAATCTGAGCTTGAATTTAGTTTTTCTGACTGGCACCGGATTTGTAACAACTACAATGATATAAAACATGGCAATACATTCTGGTTGTTCAGGAAAAAGGACACAAGGCCACAAAAACATGCAGCTGAGTAACTTTTAAAAAACATTAGAAGCAAGGTTTGAAAGTCACAGGAAGTGAGCAAGAGCTGTGGAAAAAAATAAACAATTGGGAAAGTCATTTATAACAGATATTTGTCACTTCCTCCCTTATGTTAACCATATATTCAGTTAGCCTACTAGCATACATTAAAAAGGTAGTCAAATCATGGAAACGTCAAATTCACAAAATCGCCATGTAACCACAGATTACCCATGGTAGGCCTATATTTAATAAAATTGTGGATATACAAAACATATATAAAATTTTGCAAAAACAATGGCTAGGTTGCAAAAAAGACTGGTTGCAATAGCAAACATTTTGTGTTGTGCGGTAGGATGCCAAAATCGTAAAACTTAAATTTTACCATACACCACATTGCTTTTAAAGCCAACCACAGACATCTTGGGCTAACAGCCATCATAAGAGCTGAATAGAGTGAGGACCTAATTAAAAATGCTGGACTCTGCAGTTCTCATGTTATATCAGGTAAGTACACGTTATGCTGAATCATACACTTTACTCGTTTTTGATTGCAGCAATGATTTCAGCAAAAACAGTTTAATATGGTGAATTAAACTGCGGACACTGAATGCTTAGAATGAAATGTAAAAATGTAAGTTCACATACCCTGCCGTACAGGTGCAGTGCGCTGTCAGAATGCAGTTGGTTTGCTTGTTGATGATTACCCAGGCCTTGTACAGTTCCGTCTTCTTTCCTTGTCTTTGGCTAGGCAGAACCTCGGTTTTTATCACTACAAAGTTTTGAATCTGGTAATCATGGAACATTGTTTCTTGCAAATGACCCCGCAGAACAAAATAGTTGGCATCCAAAGACTTGTAGGCCTTTAACCTCTCTTGTAAAATCACTTGGAGTTTCAATGAGATAGTTGTATATTTCGGGCTGATGCTTGGCTATTTCGTCTTATCCAATATCCATTGGGAGGGTGCTATCGCAAATAGACCTGTCAGACAAACGCCGCTCACTTTAACGTTAATTTTGCAGAATAACTGTGCTTATCACTGGGTGACAAGCTGTTATAATACGCTGAAAGCATTATGTAAATAATATATATATATATATATATATATATATATATATAATATGTAATCAATATAACTTATCTCTAATACAACAACAAACTCTGTACCGCATCGGATGTCATTCCCTTGATAGCACTCCCATTTTTTTTTCTGCAAATTCGCTGCGCATGCATCCTGAATGTTTACAAATTAGTAATTCGTCTATAAAAAACTGCAAATTTTTGGAAGGGCTGGAAGAAGCTTTTCGTGGTCATTCATAAATATATTTAATGGTCTATATATTTACTATTTGAAAATAGGCTATTAACAAAGAGATGATATTGACAACAATAAAAAACCCTCACTTTTGACTTGATAACTACTGTATAGATAGATTGGCTATTAATGTGGATGTTAAAACAGAAACCACCGAACTAAGTTACGTGAAACAGGACATTTTAAAACGCTTAACATGAAAAAAGCTTAACGTGGCTTAATGTACCTAAACATCAACCAGAGAACCCCAAATTTCTGTCAAACTTTACTTGTAATTAACCCAACTACTGTAAATGACTCGCAATTCCTTAGATAAAGTGAAAAACATCACATTAAGCGTTTTTTCCCCTTTAAAGTATATTATACGGGAAAAGCTTAACATGGCTTAATTAATGTACCTTAACAACAAGCGAGGAAACCAAATTTCTATCAAATTTTACTTGTTACAGACACTTTCCAATGTCAAAATAATGGGCTTTAATTTTAGTAAGTGAAAATTATCACTTTATGCGTTTTCCCCATTGAAGTCCATATTAAGAGAAAGCTTGACATGGCTTAATGTACCTCAACAAGTGGGGCACACCAAAAATCTATCAAATTTTACTTGTGATTAACACTAACTACTATCAAAAGATCAAGCCCTGATTCTATAAATAAACTGAACAATGTCACGTTAAGCATTTTATCCCCTTTTAAGTCCAATATAACAAAATGCGGTTTAACTTAACAACATATGGATTAAATGTCTATAAAATACCACTCTCCATAACCACTCTCTGCTGTTAAAAGAACAAGCTTTTATATTAGTGTATCAAGTGAACAATATCACTTTAAGCACTCTCCCCATAGAAGTGCATTATAAGGAATCAGCTTAACGTACCTTAACCCAGAACAGGGAAACCCAAATTTCTGTCAAACCTTACTTGTTATTAACACTAACTATTATCAAAAGAACAGGTCACAATTCCATAGATAAAGTTAACAATATACGTTATCCGTTTTCTCCCCATTGAAGTCCATAATAACGAAAGCTTAACGTTCATAGAATCAAATTTTAGCCTTTGCTGTCAAAAGAATGTGATTGTGTATCTTATTGACAGCTCCACAATAGCATAGGCGAAAACGCTTAACACAATATTGTTCACTTTAGCCGTGGAAACGGGGTTCATTCTTTTGCTAGTAGTTAGTGCTAATTACAAGTCAAATTTGATAGAAATTTGGTTTCCCCATTGGTGTAGTCCTAAAAAAAAGGTTACCCACACAACCCAAATTTTAAAAGTAGGCAACGAAACAACGAAAGTCAATGTTTCTTAGATTCATAAGTCCATATACAGATGAAGTCAGAATTATTAAACCCCCTTTGAATTTTTTTCTTTTTTAAATATTTCCCAAATGATGTTTAACAGAGCAAGGACATTTTCACAGTATGTCTGATAATATTTTTTTCTTCTGGAGAAAGTCTTATTTGTTTTATTTTGGCTAGAATAAAAGGAGTTTTTAATTTTTAAAACCCATTTTAAGGTCAAAATTATTAACCCCTTTAAGCTATTTATTTTTTCCATAGTCTACAGAACAAACCATCATTATACAATAACTTGCCTAATTACCCTAATTACCCTAACCTGCCTAGTTAACCTAATGAACCTAGGTAAGCCTTTAAATGTCACTTTAAGCTGTATAGAAGTGTCTTGAAAAATATCTAGTCAAATATTATTTACTGTCGTCATGTCAAAGATAAAATAAATCAGTTATTAGAGATGAATTATTAGAAATGTGTCGAAAAAATCTTCTCTCCGTTAAACAGAAATTGTGGAAAAAAATAAACAGGGGGGCTAATAAATCAGGGGGTTGAATAATTCTGATTGCAACTGTATATACAGTTGAAGTCAGAATTATTAGCCCCCGTGAATTATTAGTCCCCATGTTTATTTCCCCCCCCAATTTCTGTTTTGTGGGAAGTAGATTTTTTCAACACATTTCTAAATACAATAGTTTTAATAACTCATCTCTAATAACTGATTTATTTTATCTTTGCCATGATGACAGTAAATAATATTTTAAATATTTTTCAAGACACTTCTATTCAGCTTAAAGTGACATTTAAAGGCTTAACTAGGTTAATTAGGGTAACTAGACAGGTTAAGGTACAGTTATTGTATAACGATGGTTAGTTCTGTAGACTAGCGAAAAAATATATGAGAAATTCCAGCATTATGGGTGTGACATTTGCAGTAAAAACACAAAACATAAATTCACATAGAAAGTATACGTTAACATTATATTGACACATCTGTTTATATTTTCCAAAACAACTAACCACAGAGTTAAGGGACCAGAAAAACATCAATCTGTAAACATTTTTTATACATTAAATGAGGAAAACAAACATGCGTTATGGATGTGACAAAACAAGTTTGTGAGTTTTCAGTCTACAACATACTTTGTAGAAATTTTGTCAATTAAACTCCACAACCCAAAAGAAATAATGATAATCAAACAGATACCAGTCGGCTCACTATAGAGCAAACATGACTGATTTTATTTTATTGAATATTTTTGCATTTATGAGGAAAAAGTGTTGTTATGGATGTGACACTTTTCCGTTATGGGTGTGACACCTGTGAAATTGCCACTTGTGTGATTTTGGCAAATTAAATATAATAGTGTTAAACACTGACAGGTACATTTATGAGTATTTTTAAAGTACTGTAAAATACTTGCTTACACAAAAAAATGTAGAAACAGTTTCTCTACTTTGGTGAAAACTTAATTCTTTTCATGGCAAGGTTGACATTTGCATGGAATTGCTCATACAGCTTAAAGGGGCTAATAATATTGACCTTAAAATGTTTTTTATTTATTCATTCATTTTCTTTTCAGCTTAGTCCCTTTATTAATCTGGGGTCGCACCCGGAGGAAACCCACGCAAACACAGGGAGAACATGCAAACTCCAAACAGAAACGCCGACTGACCCAGCCGAGGCTCGAACCAGCGACCTTCTTGCTGTAAGGCGAACGTGCTACCCACTGCGCCACCGCATCCCCAAAATGTTTTTTAAAACATTAAAAACTGCTTTTATTCCAGCCGAAATGAAACAAAGAAGACTTTCTCCAGTTGAAAAATTATTATCAGACATACTGTGAAAGTTTCCTTGCTTTGTTAAACATAATTTGGGAAATATTTAAAAAAGCAAAAAAAAAATTCAAAGGAGGGCTAATAATTCTGACTTCAATATATATAACATAAGTTACCTGTAACTATTGACTTCCACAGAAAAGCAAATACTAAGTCAGTGGTTACAGGTTTCCAGATTTCTTCAAAATAATATTTATTTTGTGTTCAACAGAATAAAAAAGACAAACCAGTTTGGAACAAGTAAAGGTTGAGTAAATGATGACAATCTTCATTTTTTGGGTGAACTATCCACTTAAAAAGGAAAAATATTTAAACAAATTTGTTCATTTTAAAGCGAGATTCTAATAATCTAATCTTATTCAATGATTTATGCTTAGCTAATAGTGCCCCCAGCAGACTCGGGAGATTGACTGAGTATATTACCCTGTGGTAAAACCTAACTGTTTAACTCTAGGGGACTTGTAAAATAAAATAAAAAAAAACATTTGTATACAGTTAAAGAGGACGTGAATATACATTAAATAGGGAAGTTTAATCAGCAAAACAAGTAAGTATACCGAGGCCTTACGCTATTTTTGACCCTCAGAAGTCATAATCCCCTAACAGCTCGTGGAAAAAAGTAGGCATACGGAGTATACGTGAGTATAGCTACGACTACACCACTGAGTTTCCCCTGCTAGTTGTTAAGGTACATTAATTAAGCCACGTTATTTAAAGCATTTTCCTTATCATAGACTTCAATAGGGGAGAACACGCTTATAGTGATGTTTTTCACTTTATTTACGGAATTGGGAGTCGTTCTTTTTACAGTAGTTAAAGTTAATTACAAGTACAGTTTGATGGAAATTTGGGGTTCTCTGGTTGATGTTTAGGTACATTAAGCTTTTTTTAATGTTAAGCGTTTTAGAATGTCCCCGTGACACTGCTGTAATTTTAACTTACTCGTGCTTCTCAGTCAGACTCCGTCAACATGTAACTAGTAAACAATTGAGCAAGTTAACTCTTAATATTCGTCCTTGTACAGCTGGATACCTGTTAGTGTTTTCATCTCTGGCGTTTCCGTCTCACAAAATCTTTTGTTGTTTACACGGTTGTTGTTGTCATTTATTCCAGACGCAGTTTCCGAAAAGCGCATGCGCAATTACGCAAATTCGCCGCGCGAATATATAAGCGAGGTTTCTACCGGAATTCGATTTTTTGTTTCTTTATTAATACCATTGTATATAATCTAAGGATTATTATTTTAAATCGTGTGTACCAAATGTATCAATATGTTATACAATAAATGTAAAAAAAAAATTGTACTGACTGATAAATTTGAGGTATATTAACATTGGATTTATTTAATCTGGTAAGGTTGTAAGGTAAGGCTAGCCATATCTGAAGAACATTGCAGTCATATTTAAAAATGAGTTTCGTGTTTGTTAAGTTATGAGAGTATTTAAAACCTTTATAAAATAGTTAATGCAAGTTTTGCTGAATAATTTGATCTGTCAGAGGATGTTCACGTTTCGTACTAATATTATTTACTATTTTTTTATGAAAAACAGCAAGCATGTAGCTTTGCAGAGGTCAAAGATATGTTTCTGTGTGCTTTCATAGGGATCATGAAAGTCACCAACCCAAATGTCATATGTAGGAAGTAAGATTTCTTTTTAAGAATGGAGTGGGAGATTTAGACTAAGGAAGAGAAGGAGAAAAGGCTGTGCTAAAAACAGTCATGATTTCTGCACTCCTCGCAGGAAGAGGAGGAGTCTGACAGAGAAAACAGGAACTCACATAGAACCCTATGATTCAGGATATCTTACTCTCTAAGTTTGCTAAATATGTTGTATTGTTCCGTTTATACGAACTACTCAATCATAACAGATTGTGATGGAGAAAAGGAGAGAGAGAGAGAGAGAGAGAGAGAGAGAGAGAGGAAAGCTAAATGAAAAGTGAACAAGGTCATGGGCATCTATATTAGTTCAAGTGGACACTCAAAATTCTGCTCACAAGTCAAAAAGAAACAAAGACGTGCTTCTATATTCAGAGCTAAAAGGCAACTCTGCAATTTTTGACATCTGAGATCTACAGCAAGCTACAATTTACACGCTAACAAGCATATTTTTCGTTCTACCTCAATGGTCTTCCTGTAACCTCTTTGGTTCAGGCTTCGATTTCGGATGTATTTTCCCATAGGAATAAAAAAAAAAAATGTTTGTTTACTTGCTATTTACCATTCCACAATTCACAACATTATGAACTTTTCAGGTCTAAAGAAAATAAATGAACATCGAATATAAAGATATATTAAATATAAAGTACAAGACTGGGAATGTAATGTTATTTATGGACAAACTGCTAGATAAATAACAACATTGATTTAGAAACACACTGTAAGATATGAACTTTTTTTTTTTAAATATTTGTGGATTTTGAGAGAAGGAGTTTTTTACAGTTGTTCTTGGCACTGCGCAAATGCTTTTAAGGTATTGTTCATGATGATGATTTCGAAAATCTGAGCACCTTTTATGATTGTTGGCAATTTGATTATACAGCAATGTCATTTTGGGTACATGAAAACACATGATTTACATTCATTAACTTGATCGTAATGACTCATCCCGCACTATGCAGATTTTTGTCCAATCAGATGCCCTCTAGACTGAGAATGCCCCTCCCCCTAAAACGACATCAAGCATTTCAATTACATATTAAAGGAACTACCCTTTTTTAATAGGCTCATTTTACAACTGCCCTAGAGTTAAATAGTTATAGTTTTTAATAGCTTTTGAATCCAATTTAGTCAATCTCTCAATCTGACAGGAGCACTTTTAGCTTAGCTTAGCTTAAATCTGAGATAAAAAGATAAAAAAATTAAAAGATTAAAAAAATAAAAAGATTAAAAGAGTAAAAGATTTGCTATGTGGGATATGATGGCAATGTGTGTTTGAATTAAACTGGATGCTAAATTCAGTTTTCCAAAGTTGACTAGCAAGAAATCGAGTTTACAGAAATATTGGCCTTCTGTGCTTTTATGAATTGCAAGTTTCCGGAACAAATCGGGCTAACGGATCTGGCATGTTACAAAAGTGGAGAGTGGGGGTGGGGATGGGGATTGGGGTTAGTGCGGTGGATGGCGCAGTGGTGTCACAGACGAAAGTTAGCAGGCAGGAGTGTTGCGGACAAAGGTGAAGAGGGTTGGGGAGTCGCGGAAGAAAGTGAAAGTGAACAGCCGACGGGGGAGGAGGGTGGTTGAGAAATGAGGCGCCGGATCAGATTTCATGTTTCGGCACAAATTAAGCCCAACACAAAAACACAACTAGTTAGCCATGAAGGAGAGTAAAGTATATTAATCTGAAAGGAACACCACTTTTTTTGTTTTAAATAACCCCTCCAAGAGTCAAACAGCTGGAACTAGCATTATGTTCTCTGATAGGTGGAAAGGTTTGTAAATTACCAATAAAAATGTATACCCCATGAAGAAAATGCATCCCAAGTAGCAAAGAATTCTGGCCCAGATTTGGCATAAAGCTGGCACAGCAAGCATTCACTGGCATACAACATTCAGGTGGCACCGTCTTTAAGGTGGCACACAAAGATTTGAGTCAGATGTAAAATGTAGTATTTGGCCCAGGTGTTAAATATTGATATGTGGGCCATGTAAATTTGGCATGACTTGACCCACATTTAAAATACATTAAAATAAATTTTGAGTAAAGAAAAAAATTCTACCAATCAGGTCGCTTTGAGAAGAAGCACGCCCATAGTGTGCCTAAAGCGCAATGCTTAATGGGTTTATCAATTTCCTTGCAATCATGACACACCAACCTATCTGGCCCAGTTCAGTCCCAGTTATAAGTTATTATCTTGGCTGTGACTTGACCCAGATATGTTGACCCAGCATGTTTGGCTCTTGTCTGGAAGCCAGACTTGGTCCAGTCATGTATCGAAATTCACTGCAACATGTGGGCCAAGCAAAACCTGATTGTGTGGGCCAGAGCTGGGTCAGAGAAATTTAGCTATATGAGATATGATGGCAATGAGTGTTTGAATTAAAACTGGATGCTAACTTGTGTTTTTCAAAGTTGACTAGCAAGAAATCAAGTTTACAGACTCTACAGAAATATTGGCCAAGGTTACTTCTTCTATCCTTACAAAAACAAAACTAGTTAGCCATGAAGGAGACTAAAGTAAATGAATCTGAAAGGAATACTACTTATTTTGTGTAATTAGACTTAATTTTACAACTCTCCCAAGAGCTAAACAGTTGAGCTTTACCCTTTTAAATCCATTCAGCAGATCTCCAAGTTTGGCGGGAGCACATTTAGCTTAGCTTAGCATAAATCATTGAATTGGATTAGACCATTAGCACCAAGCTCAAAATGACAAAGTTTTGTTTAAAGCTTGACTTGTCTGTAGTTACATCTTATACTAAAACTGACAGCAAATGAAAAGTTGCTGTTTTATAGGTTTGCTGTTTTATTGGTTTATATGACTAGGAACAATACTCTCGTTCTGATTTACGCTAAGCTAAGCTAAGCTAAAAGTGCTACTGTCAGATTGAGAGACCGGCTGATTGGATTCAAAAGCTATTAAAAACTTTAACTATTTAACTCTAGGGCAGTTGTAAAATGAGCCTATTAAAAAAAAGGTAGTTCCTTTAATATGTAATTGACATGCTTGATGTCGTTTTATTAGAGATGGAAAGGGGGAGGGGAATTGTCAGTTTAGAGAGCATCTGATTGCACAAAAATCTGCATAGTGCAGGATGAGTCATAAATACATTTCCCACAAGATAATGGATGTAAATCATGTGTTTTCAGGTCCCCAAACTGACACTGCAGTATAAACAAATTGCTAAAAAGCATATAAGGTGTTCAGTTTTTAAAATCGTCATCATGAATGATACCCTAAAAGCATCTGCAATGACACAAAACCAGTGAAGAAAAAAAGTGAAAAAAATAAAAATAAAAATCACAATCATTTGTTTATCAGGACATCTTTATGAAATGGAGAAAAAAAGTACAATCATACTGTAAATGCTGTAAACATTTAAATTCATAGAAGGAAAAATACAATGCTAAACAGATGAGCAATGAATATAAACAGAACAACAGACAGCGAAACAGTCCGTTTGCTGCTCGGTCTTCACGTGTCATCAACTACACAGGCACTTCAAGGCCTCGGATGGTAACAAAACAAAGAGAGAAACATCGCACGCACAAAGAAAATGATTACCTCTCTCTTCGCTATCTATCAGAGCGACCCTCGGCGTGCTAACTGCTATACTCTACCCGCTCATTGTCTGCCGCTGCGGCAAAAAAAACAAAACAGAAATGTAAACTTTCAAAGAAGGAATGGAAGGTTAAATCATGTGAAATTCTTCCAATGTTTCGTAATATTTGGAATGTTTCTTCACACCATCAAACTCGACCCTTCAGAGAATAGGCTCCCTTCACGTAACAGCTAAATCGCATGTAAAAAAAAAAAAAAGTCATATATTTCAAGCAAAATAAAAACACATAAACCCTGTTCAAACATTCACACCTTCTAGAAGACACATGTGAGAGGAAATCACACGTAACACACCTGGGTTAAAGAGTGTGCTTATTGCATTTTATTTTTTTCTCCCGGCGACTGGCTCAAACATTACCGGAAATCTCCATCTTGTTTAAAAACTACGATCAACAGCATGTACACTCAGCAGCCACTTTATTAGGTACAGCTGTCCAACTGCTCGTTAACGCAAATTTCTAATCAGCCAATCGCATGGCAGCAACTCAATGCATTTAGGCATGTAGCCATGGACAAGACGATCTGCTGCACTTCAAACCAAGCATCAGAATGGGGAAGAAAGGTGATTTAAGTGACATTGAACGTGGCATGGTTGCTGGTGCCAGACGGGATTTTCACGCACAACCGTCTCTAGGATTTATAGAAAATCGTCTGAAAAAAGAGAAAATATCCAGTAAGCGGCAGTTCTGTTGGCCTTGTTGATGCCAGAGGTCAGAGGAGAATGGCCAGACTGGTCCAGCTGATAGATAGGCAACAGTAACTCAACCTTACGCCTACCTGAGTATTGTTGCTGACCATGTCCATCCCTTAATGACCATAGTGTACCCATCTTCTGATGGCTACTTCCAGCAGGATAATGCGCCATGTCATAAAGAGCGAATCATCTCAAACTGGTTTCTTGAACATGACAATGAGTTCACTGCACTCAAATGGCCTCCACAGTCACCAGACCTCAATCCAATAGGGCTCCTTTGGGATGTGGTGGAAAGGGGGATTTGCATCATGGATGTGCAGCCGACAAATCTGCAGCAACTGCGTGATGCTATCATGTCAATATGGACCAAAATCTCTGAGGATTATTTCCAGTCCCTTGTTGAATCTTTGCCATGAAGGATTAAGGCAGTACTAAAGGCAAAAGGAGTTCCAAACGGGTACTAGCTTTACCAAATAAAGTGGCCAGTGAATGTATATTGTAGCACGCTCAATTTTTGGTGTTTAGCAGAACTGTGGATGGCTGAAATGTCAATCATTTTAGCTGAAAGCTCAAAACTTGGCTATCATCTGAATGAGAAACATTGTTATCTGAATGAAATTCAGCACCCTGGCATCTTCATTATTTCAGCATCAACAGGCATATTTTATCAGTGACATCCTGTAACACAAGGACATTTTATATCATGGCTTGCATAATTCAACAACGGATTGCAGTGCGTTCTTCAGTTCAGTTGCGATCATTAACACAATGGCCACCTTTCCGTCGTATTCCTGAGGTAATTCTCGATTCCAATTTGGCCGGTCGCTACATTTGGTACAGTTCGAAATCACACACGAATCTGTCAAAGAGTTTTACATTCAAATTTGTCATGTAATAAATACATTTAGGGGGGAGGAAAAAAAAATAAAAACAGGATCTGGAGGCGTGGTTTATGTCCTGGAGGCGGAGCTCTTGGTTAGCCATGGGTTTTGATTGGTTGTGCAGGAATACAGTACTGCCTTAAACAGCAGTGGGAGCTGCTCCAGGGGAATAGACATCATTTTACCTGCAACCAATAATTACACAAACATTATGAATGTAAGAAAGCATATTCACTCAGCTTACAAACTGTTAGAAGGAAATGCATGCACAGCAAGGCTGCTCTGGATATATACAATTTTAGCTGGAGTTTTTCCAAGTCACTGAATTTAATTGCATGAAAATAAGCAGGACAAACAAGCATTTATGTGTCATACAGGCTTGTGTTGTGTGGACTTTGTTATTTGATGAGAGGGTAATATTGTGAAGTAGTAATATGATTCCAAATAGCTGTTTTCATTTTGAATATATTTTATGATTTAATTTATTCCTATGATGCAATAGTGTTCAGGGTCACATAATCCTTCAGAAATCATTTTAATATAATGATGTTTGAAACTGCAGAAACTTTTCTTATCATTAGCATTGTTGAAAACAGTTGTGCTGCTTCATATATTTATGGAAACTGTAATACTGTTTTCATGATTTTTAAAAACAAATTTATAATTTTGGAATAATTATATACAGATACAGTTAAAGTCAGAATTATAAGCCCTGCTGAATTATGAGCCCCTCTGTATAGTTATTTCTGTATATCAATTTCTGTTTAACAGAATGAAGATTTTTTCAACACATTTCTAAACATAATAGTTTTAACTAGAAAAGTGAAGTTCGTAGACAAACTTTCTAGTGGATTGAGAAAGGACCCCTTCCTGTTGGCCCTTAAAAGCGAGTGTGAAGGGGAAGGGCTTCAAAATTTACTCCTAAAAATTGAAACAGCACTACAGCACCTGCACAACGTCATCATATGTCATCGCGGTCTCTTGCTTCATATGAGATCAGACGATCACGACTGCTGTAGTCATTCCAGTTGCTTTATTTTTTGGTATTTATCTTTAGGAAATCACTGAAGGCATATATTATGTTATCATAATGATCTAATGTTGCAATAAGATCGTAACTATACTGCGCATTTACACAGTGGCCGTATTCATCTATGTAAAGACACCAAAAACAACATTAACATTGTAAACATTGTAAAAAGCTCATTCTCAGCCACTAGACTTTTCTGACAGGGTATTTTAACATCATTGAGTGTCCGAATGTTGTGGGACTGCTGTACGGGAGCTATTATTATGGATTATATTATATAATGTTTTTTTATAAAAGCATGACGGTAAAACACGAACAAAACTAAATAATAGTTCATTTAATAATAAATAAATATTAATAAATAATTATTTAAATAATAATAAATAATTTAAATAACTGAAGTAGTTTTTAAGAAGTTTGAAAGACTTATAACTACATATAGGGCAGCACGGTGGCGCTGTGGGTAGCACGATTGCCTCACAACAAGAAGGTCGCTAGTTCGAGTCCTGGCTGGGTCAGTTGGCATTTCTGTGTGGAGTTTGCATGTTCTCCCCGTGTTCACTTGGGTTTCCTCTGGGTGCTCTGGTTTCCCCCTCAGTCCAAAAGACATGTGGTATGGGTGAATTGGCTAAGCTAAATTGTCCGTAGTGTAGCGGTTCATTCCGCTGTGGCAACCCCAGATTAATAAAGGGACTAAGCCAAAAAGAAAATGAATAAGTACATATATGTCAGCATGTTTCTAGTATGGATTGGCATGTTTCTTGCTAGGCTGTTGATAGGGGTGGTGGTTGCTAAGGTGTTGCTAAGTGGTTGCTAGGGTGTCCTGAATGGTTGCTAGAGTATTCTGAGGGGCTGCTTAGGTGGTTGCTAGGGTGTTCTGAGTGCTTTTAAAGGCTTAATTAGGTTAATTAGGCAGGTTAGGGTAAGTAGGTAAGGTACAGTAAGGCGAAAGACGTGTTTGGTGCAATTTGTTGCTATTTTCAGACCAGCACAACCCTAATTTTCACAATTTGTGGAACGTTGTTTAAATAGCAAATCCATTTGAACCACTTTATGTACTCATGGGTGTGCTGGTCTATAAAGGAGGTGTGTTAAGGTGTATTGTTGACACTATGCTATCCAAACCGAGCCCAGGCGTGTTTCGCGGTTCGTTTGAGAAGTGTGAGTCCTCTGAATCAGGCTCAGGCGTGGTTCAGTTGGCCAGCCCTGGCCCGGTTGGAAGAGGTGTGCCAGAGCACGGTTGAGTTGGGCTTTGGCGCGGTACTCTTGTAGTGTGAGTAATCGCGAATCGCGTTTCGACTTAGTTCAGGTAACTGTACTTAATGTAAGTACGTCCTAGGAAACTGAAATAGATCGCGCCATTGACCAAGTAAAAGCTGATCTAAAGTCCAGTGCAGATCCCATTAGTTATGCGCCTATGCAGGTTCAAATGCTTAATACACACAGGATGTACAGCAATATACAAATATCTTTACATATGAAAAAGAAATAATTATTTACTACATAGATATAAAAAGCACTACCTCCAAGGCTTCTTCATGTCCGGGGGGCTTTTTTTCAGTTTATTTATGACAATTTGCATTTTTATTATAATGTTATTATTATTAGCTGTAATATTTATTATATGCATATTTATATTTGTTTTAATAAAAAAAAGTTTGTCGAGTTTTGGAGAACTACACATCGCCATATGGGGCATAAGAATAGGATGTGTGTTTGGATTTAACTCAAGTTTTTTGACTCACACTTCGTTATTATTGTTGATTTATTCGTTTGCTGGAAATAAGAGCTGAATTTAGAAATAGTTTTGAATGAAATCTGTAGGCTAATAGATGTCTTCAGTGGATTGCGTACAACACTGTTTCCTTATCCGCAAAAGTAAAAGAGTAAAGTAAAGAGTAGAAGTAAAGAGGCCTAATGGAGGAGGCTCATTCTTTATCCTCGCTGCAGATAATCTGTTAAACTGTTTTCTCACAAGCATTCGGTTTTTCCACTTACAAAGTCTGCCATGTAAACAGCAAATGCAACATGGCATTATGCAACTGACTCTAAAAGGGAATGGGATGAGACTCTGATTGATTTAATGCATGTTATGCTCAAAACACACTCATAACTCAGTAAGAGAATACTGCGCTAACCTTATTTTTCTATCCTTAAAACAGCGAAAGTGGATTCAGATATGCTCTCAATGCGTTTGCGCCATGTGCTTTAGACTTTGCATCTAGATCATTAAAATAGAGCCCCAGCTGTGCATATAGCTCATTGCCTTACATGTCTGTCCAACCTCACACATGCTGCGACTCAAATGGCACACTATACACTATGTACTTATGCACTTTCGCACTCAACAGCATAGTATATGTATGTAGTGTCGTCCCAACTTGAACACTAATGTTTTTTTTACTAAATTCAAACCGTTTTCCTGATGACGTTTGACAAATAAACTAAATAAATGACCAAACTACCAAATAACTAACTGCATACCTAACTACCTAATACTAACTGCATCTCTGTTTAATATTTATCGTCTTTTTTTTCATATTCATTTTTGTGTTGTCACTTGTCACTTTATGTACACTGAAAGCTTCTGTAGCCAAAACAAATTCCTTGTGTGTGTGAAGCACACTTGGCAACAAAACTGATTCTGATTCTGATAATACCTTCCATGACTTAAACCGCATTCACCATCGGGAGGCACTATAATCACTCTTGTAGGAGAATACTGCTTTCCCAATCCAAAATAAATAAAGTTATCCAACATGTGCGCCGATACCTCCGCCCCTTCCACTACATGAGCAAAGCTGTGGCCGTTGAGTGCATGAAATATCCATCATTCCACACCACACTTATTATTTTAAGAGTTTTCAGTGTGAACGCACTACTTGCTATATTTATACTACAAAATGGCATAGAATAGTGCACAAGTACGCGATTTAGAACACACAAAAGATACACAAAAGATACACACCTGATGTGTGGCGTATCTCAGTAAGGCAGGTGATGACGTCAGAGAAGCGTTTGGGTCGCTGTGGATGAAGTCGTTCTGTCAGCTCGCGACACAGCGTCCAGTAACGTTCACTTAACTGTTCCAGCACCGACGTGTTGCACAAACCTGTCGTCTCTACAAAACACAAACTCAAATTACACACACCGGCTGTCAAAACCAAATGGTGGATCAGGATTAGTGTGTGTGTGTGTGTGTGTGTGTGTGTGTGTGTGTGTGTGTGTGTGTTCTTACCTTGATTAAGCAGCGTGATGGTCTTTAAGCAGCTGTACTCCTCATTGCTGATGTTTAGTTGATGAAACTTACGGAAGAGAAAATTTAAGCTTTCCATGACCTCCATAGCATCCTCACCAAACCTGCAGACATGTATAAATATCATATTCTGGACATGTGTTACATTTAATAACCCTTTGTAGCATATCAGATGTTACAATAAAAAAAGATTTTGGACAGATGATATTTCCCAGTGGTCAGAGTGAAGTAAAAACCAACAAATTTTGAGTACAGTATAAATTACAATTACAAATTACTTGTACATTGTCAGTTTTTTTATTAATTCATATTTTTGAAAAATAAAAAGCTATTAAAAACTGTTGTTACAGTTTTTCTCCATTGGTTTGGCTTATTTCTTGAAACTGGAATTACATTCTCAAATCCACATGGACAAACCTCCAAACCACTTGGCAATTGTTCACAACAGAATAGATTTTTCTCTTTCATTACATCAAATTGCAAATGATTAAGTACAGATAGCCTACATGTAGCACAATTTCCAAGTGAATAGATCTAGTTGATCTAAACTGATTGTTGATTCTCAGTTCAATGGTTGTTCGCTCCAAATTGTGTCATTTCATTGTATAAGTCATCACATGCACAATAGTCTGTTCAATTGTCAAAATTAGTCAAGGACATAATACCATGAATATCATTTATGAATCTGTGGAACATTTGATACATTTATTACAGCAACTGGCAGTCAGGTGAAGCTAGAACTTGACTAACAAAGAAGGAATTTCACACATCTCAGATGACCAATCAAGCCCTGTACTCTGTATATAAATTTTCATAGTTTTTTGTTTGTGTGTTTATATTACAGTATATTATGCTGTACATTTTTTATTCTGATGTATATTAATTACTTAATGTGTGTGATTGATAATAGTTACAATTTCATTGGCAGTATGAGTGCATTGTATGATGTCAAACCTTGGAGGCTACTCTTAACCTAAAATCCCAACGCTATCTTACGGCAATTCTTAACTTTTTGATTTAGTGGCTAATTAGAATGAATTTGTACGATCTCATTTATACAATTTAGTATGATTTACTTATCCACCAATGATTGGGTTTAGGGGTGGGGTTTGGTGCCACGCCTCCTTTTTAAAATGAACACAAATTAGCCACTGAACTGCCAAAATGTAAAATAGTTACATTTCCTTGTGAGATCAGACTGAAAATCCTTATTTCTTAAAATTTTTTTAATCTTAATTTATTTTATTTAGTTTTTTTACACAATTGCATTCTGTCAAAAGACAAAAAACAGTTCAGTAACCATTTTCAAAAACTGGGCTAAGACTGAAAGGTGGACATGAGGGATATTTCAATGGTCCTCTGTCATAGTGACAAAACATCTAAACATTTAGACTTGCAGTGCATCTGCAATGCCAAAGGGACAAATAATTTTGGGGGCACTGACTGTTTAAATGAGAAGGAAATTTAGTTTTGAAACATGAACGAACAGTTTTGGGAAAGATATTGTGCTGAACTGTAAGACTGTTTTGCAAAACAAACTTAGAGTATTAAGAATGTAATTCCTGTTTCAAGAACTGAGCCAAACCAATGCAGAAAAATTGTAACATGTTTTCAAGCCCCAAAATTCTGTTGTCATGTATATAAATGGTCAGAACGCTATATATTCTAACATTATTATTTTCATTCTATTGTAATTTTAAGCAGATTTAAACAATGTCATCTTAATTTATTTGGTAAAGCATACAAATTAGTTTGAAATTTTACTCTGAGACTGGTAGTAAATTTCACAAATAAATTAATATAATAAACATATATTAATATAATAAATTTAATATAAATAAACAGCAAGTGATTACTTGTAAAACATAGCCTACTTCAATTATTAACATTTTCAATTGTATAACAATTTCTAAATCACCCCTAAAATGATTTTGTAATTAAATAATAAACAAATAACAATTAAATAAGAGTGCATATGCAAATGTAAAATATTAAATATTATATATATCACCGAACACACCCATATTATCATATAATCACCAAATTACCCAATGATATACACAGAATGATATTGCGTTACATACACTATAAACATATTTATTTTTTACATAAACACTAAAGTTATATTATCCAAGAAAACACTAGTTCAGCTCTTCCACTTAAAAAAAATAAAAATAAATAAAATGTGTGATTTGCCATTTCTTTAAAACGTTTTTCAAAATTTTCTAGCAATTTCTTAACAAGGGTTGTTTCTACACCAGTACACTACCTGACAAAAATCTTGTCATCAATCCCAGGTGTAAGAGCAACAAACAATAACTTGACTTCTAGCCGATCATTTGTAAAAGTGTCAGAAGGTCGATTTTTCTGATGAATCATCTCTTGAACTGCATCCTAATCATCACAAATACTGCAGAAGACCTATTGGAACCCCACATGGACCCAAGATCCTGACAGAAATCAGTCAAGTTTGGTAAAGGAAAAATCATGGTTTGGGGTTACATTCAGTATGGGGGCGTGCGAGAGATCTACAGAGTGGATGGCAACATCAACAGCCTGAGGTATCAAGACATTTGTGCTGCCCATTACATTACAAACCACAGGAGAGGGCAAATTCTTCAGCAGGATAGCGCTCCTCATACTTCAGCCTCCACATCAAAGTTCCTGAAAGCAAAGAAGGTCAAGGTGCTCCAGGACTGGCCAGCCCAGTCACCATACATGAACATTATTGAGCATGTCTGGGGTAAGATGGAGGAGGCGTTGTAGATGAATCCAAAGAATCTTGATGAACTCTGGGAGTACTGCAGGAACGCTTTCTTTGCCATTCCAGATGACTTTATTAATAAGTTATTTGAGTCATTGCAGAGATGTATGGATGCAGTCCTCCAAGCTCTTAGGAGTTAAACACAATATTAATTCTTTTTCCACTGCACCATGACTATATATTTAATACTGTACATTATTTCTGTTCAGTGACAAGACTTTTGTCTAAGCAAAGTCAGACCTTACTGTCCTAATTAAATAATTAAAAATCAAGGCATGACTATATTTTATTTTGGTAAAGTAAGCGTAATCTAGAGGCCTTTGTCTTTTATATAAGCCATTTCTGATCCTAAATGATCAACTAGAAGTCAAGTTATTATTTGTTGTTCCTAAAACTTGGATAGGAGACAAGACTTTTGTCAGGTAGTGTAAATCCACAATTCTTTTCATAATTTGACAAGAACGAATAGTGTTGTGTTTTTCACCAATGCAGTGTATATGTGTGCATGTGTGTGTGGACGGAGTGTAGTGGTGTGTCTCACCGCTGCAGTGTATGTGTGGATGGGGTGTAGTGGTGTGTGACGTTGGCCAGCTCTCTTAGTATCTGTGCGCTGTGCAGTGTGAGCGAGGACAGCAGGATGAGCTGATGCCATGAAGAGCCCAGCAGACGAGTGCAGTCTTTAATGGAGAGATCAGTGAAGAACGGCAGACGCTTGAGCCACACGATCTGTCTGAACAGCAGCTCGTCTGCTATTCCACACAGCAGCGCCAGCAGCTCAGACTGAGTCACGCTGTACCTGAAACACACACACACACACACACACTGTATTATTAAAGCACAGAAATAAAAATAAGCACAAAGATTAAATGACACAACAGCTCAAATTTAGAGTCACTCTGTACCTGAAACACACACACACACACACACACAAACACACACACACACACACACACACACACACACAACTGCACAATTCAAATCAAATAAACAACACAAACACTCATACATGCTCATACACAAAGAAGTTCTAACACCCCCAACCTGATTTTACCAAGTAGGACATGTTCCTGAAGTAACATCTATGTTGATCCTGGAACAACATTCCAATCAGCCAATCAGAATTAAGAAATATGTTTGTTAAATTTAGGCTTATGGTAAGGTTTATGCACTTCTACATGATTGTTCTCCAACTATTATTCCCCTCAGATTTTGGGAATAATTTACAGTTATGGTTGAGTTTAGGGGTAGGAAATAGGTATGGATTACATTTCCAAACAAAAATGACGTTCCAGGATCAACATAGATGTTAATCCAGATTCGCATTGTACTTGGCAAAATCATGACGTGCGTTCATACACACATTTACTACTAAAATTCCAGGACTTTTCCAAAACTTTAAGGTAAATTTTCATGACCTATTATGTAATGTAATGTCTACACACATTTTTCTTTCAGCTTAATCCCTTTATTTTTTATCAGGGGTTGCAACAGCGGAATGAACCGCCTACTTATCCAGCATGTTTTACACAGCGGATGCCCTTCCAGCCACAACCCAGTACTGCGAAACACCCATACACTTTCACATTCACACTCATACACTACGGGCAATTTAGTTTATTCAATTGACACTGCATGTGTTTCGACTGTGGGGGAAACCGGAGCACCCGGAGAAAACCTACACGAACACTGGAAAACATGCAAACTCCACACTAAAATGCTAACTGACCCAGCCGGGCCTCAAACCAGCAACTTTTTTGCTGTGAGGTGACAGTGCTAACCACTGAGCCACCGTGTCATATATTTTGCTAGCGTACATTGTTATTCTTTAGGTAAGCAATTAATCTGTGCTGTTAATCCACTGAAAAAAAATGTTTTGGTAATCTTAAATTAAATTCTGAGCATTTGTTTCTGCATTTTAGAGGGTCAGTCCTTTTGAGCCACAATACTCTTAGCCAAGCCTCTCTTATTAATAATTTTTTTATTATGTGCAAAAATGTAGCCCCTCCCCCTACTCAATATTCCATTTCAGTTGGAAGTACATCAACATACTGAAATAAAAGTTTCAGCAACCTCTGGTTCTGGACCTTAGAAGGATGCTTAAAATTAAAAATTTGAGTAAAGACATGTATAATGTCATAAAATATTTTAAATACATGTCATTCTAATAATCTTAAAAGTTCTAAAAAGTGAAAATGCATCCCAAAAATCCTGAAAGAAATTTAAAATGGCTAAATAATAGACTGAAGTCACAATAATTTAATGATAAATATATTTTATATGCTGTTGTTTTAAGTTAGTAAACAAATCTATTTCAAATAAATCTTGTTTAAAGTACTGAAGCATTTAAAAGTAAACTTGAAATGTGTTATGATTTTCACAAAAACTGTTTAAAATAATAATTTATTATAATAATATAATAAATATAATAATAATGACTCTTGAGTAGAAAAACACCATTTCAGAATGATTTATGAAAGATCGTGTGACACTTAAGATGGGAATAATGATGCTGAAAATTCAGCTTTGAATAATACAATCAATGACAAAACATACCACATGGTGGCTCAGTGGTTAGCACTGTCGCTTCAGAAAGCAGGTTGCTGGTTCAAATCCCGGCTGGGTCAGTTGGCATTTCTGTGTGGAATTTGCATGTTCTCCCCGTGCTGGCGTGGGTTTCCTCCGGGTGCTCCGGTTTCCCCCACAGTCCAAAGACATGTGGTACAGGTGAATTGATTAAACTAAATTGTCCGTAGTGTAAGTGTGTGCATGAGAGTGTATAGGTGTTTCCCAGTACTGGGTTGCAGCTGGAAGGGCATCCGCTGTGTAAAAAACATATGCTGGAATAGTTGGCGGTTCATTCCGCTGTGGCGACCCCTGATAAATAAAAGGCCAATCAAAAAACATTTGGATCCACTTCAAATGTTGACTACTAATTAGAACTGGTAAAAACCTGGTTACTAACACACATTTTTTGAAAATGTATGGATCCCCAAGTGTGTAAATCTCCACTATTTTGGTTTGTAATCAATTATTGTTACCTAATATACTATAGATATGCATATATATTAGCCAAACTCATTAGTGTTTGATATATACGTGTTTGTGTGTGTGTGTGTGTGTGTGTCTTACCCGTCCTCAATGAGCATGGGTGTAGTGAGAGGTGTGAGGTCTTCATCAGCGAGGATCTGCGATGTCAATGTGTGTGTTTGCGTCTTCAGGATGCTGCCAGTAGGAGGCGGTAAAGGATATTTACACATCAGGAAAGTGTGTGTGAGTTGAGGACTGATACACTCATCTCTACATGACACAGAGCGGCTGCACACAGAACTAAATAATAAAAGCAGAAAAATAAACATTATGCATCACAACACGCATATATATGCTGAAGCAAACATTAGAAGTGCAATATGATAGATCAAAAGTCTACATGAAAAAAGATTTGCTGTTATTTTAATGTTATTGACACGCTATTGTGATTTATTTATTGTTTTAAATGATTAATTTCCCATTTATCTTTAATTTTTGTATTTTTTTTACGTTTTTAGTTTAAAAATTTTGAAGTAGAAATGTTGTGTATTTTTTTTGCCATACATACTGTATATATATATATAGTACAGTAGTTTTACATTTTATATCATTCATTCATTCAGTTTCCTTCAGCTTAGTCCCTTTATTCACCACAGCGAAATGCCACAGCATATGTTTTACACAGGGGATGCACTTCCATCTGCAACCCAGGACTGGGAAATACCCATACACACTCATTCACTACGAACAATTTAGTTTATCCAATTCACCTATAGTGCATGTCTTTGGATAGTGGGGGAAACTGGAGCACACAGAGGAACCCACACCAACACGGGGAGAACATGCAAACTTCACACAAAAATGCCAACTGACCCAGCCGGGACTCGAACCAGTGACCTTCTTGCTATGAGGTGACAGTGCTAACCATGTTATATCGTAGTTTCTTTACTTATTTATTGTAAAATAATATAGTTTTCCTTTTTAGTTACGTTAACTTTAATATTTTCTTGCTTTGAGAATAAACTTTTTTCCACAAACAGTTTTTAAAATTGTAAGTCATTTTGCACCTCAAGTTAATGTAATTTAATTGAAGAATGTTTAGATATTTGTAATATAAAACATTATAATATAAATAAAACATTGTAAAATAAAACAAAAACATTATAATAAAAAAATAGTGTTTAATTTTTAGTTATTTATTTATTTTTTTAAATCAAACTAAACAAAAATGCAAAATGTCACCTAAATTTAGGTTTGATAATGTCAGCAGAAAAATAGATTTAGAAATTTGAACAAATTTTATTATAATTTGAATAGCAAAAATATATATATGCATTGTATAAGGAAACATTTCTAATTGTCTGAACTAAATTAGGTAGAATAAGAAAACTAATAAGAAAAACAGGTCAATTAAGTAAAGTAATAGTAAAAGAAATGTGCAATTTAGGATATTACAGTTTATTGGTTTATATTACAGGCTATAACTATTACAGTTTATTGGCTTTATTTGCATATTTTGTTAAATGTTTCAGACAAAACCTCTTATAATATTTTTTTTTTCTCCAGAAGACTCCCTATTTATTTTTGCTCTAATAAAATATCCTATACTCTTTTCCACATCTCATCCTACAAGTACATTTAAAGAGATAGTTCACCCCAAAACCTAAATAGAACAAAACAAAAAAAGATAATTTGACATATGCTGATGGTAACCATTGACGTTAATAAAATATTACAGTTTATCGGCTTATTTTGTTCTTGTTTTAAGCAAAAACTCACTTAATTATTTTTTTCCTCCAGAAGACTCCCTATTAATTTTAGCTTTAATAATCTCATCCTACAAGTACATTTAAAGAGATAGTTCACCCCAAAATAAAAAAGTAGAACAACAAAAAGACGTTTTGAAAAATGTTAGTTGACAGTATTCATTGACTTCCATAAAGTATTATCGTTTATTGGCTTATTCTGTTCTTGTTTTAAGCTATTTTTTATTTTGTTCTTGTAAACAGATAGTTCACCCCAAAATCTACATTTAAAAACAACAACACAAAAGAAGGGAAGTGAAGTAAGAAGAAGAAATGTTAGTTGACGGTACCCATTGATTTCCATATAATATTATAGTTTACTGTCTCGATTTACACATTTTGTTCTTGTTTTAAGCAAAAACTCACTTAATTATTGTTTTCCTCCAGAAGACTCCGTATTTATTTTAGCTTTAATAATCTCATCCTACAAGTACATTTAAAGAAATAGTTCACCCCAAAATTAAAAATTTAAATAGAACAACACAAAAGAAGATATTTTGAAAAATGTTAGTTGATGGTACCCATTGACTTCCCGAAAATATTATACTTTATTGACTTATAGAACAACACAAACGAAGATGTTTTGGAAAAATGTTAGTTGACGGTACCCATTGACTTCCATTAAATATTATGGTTTATTGGCTTATTTTGTTCTAGCTTTAAGCAAAAACTCACTTAATTATTTTTTTCTATTTATTTTTGCTTTAATAATCTCAACCTATAAGTACATTTAAAGAGATAGTTGACCCCAAAATACAAAAAGTTGAAAAACACAAAAGAAGATATTTTGAAAAATGTTAGTTGATGGTACACATTGACTTAAAATAATAGGTTTTTTTTTTATCTATTTGCACATTTTGTTCTTGTTTAAGCAAAAACTTACTTGATATTTTTTTCCTCTAGAAAACTCCCTATTAATTTTTGATTTAATATCTCATCCTACAAGTACATTTAAAGAGATCAAAATTTAAATAGAACAACACAAAATAAGATATTTTGAAAAATTTTAGTTGACGGTACCCATTGACTTTCAGAAAATATTATAGTTTATTGGCTTATTCAGTTCTTGTTTTAAGCTATTTTTTTTATTTTGTTCTTGTAAAAAGATAGCTGATCCCAAAAATCAAAATTTAAAGACAACACAAAAGAAGATATTTTGAAAAATGTTGATGGTACCCATTGACTTCCATTCTCATTTTTTTTTTCTTTTATGGAAGTCAATAGGTACATGTACCATCAACTAACATTTTTGTTAATTTTTTTAGTCCAACTATCTTGTTTTGTTTAAAACAAGTACAAAATCTGCAAATAGAGCCAATAACCTATAACATATTTTTGGAAGTCAATGGGTACAATCAACGTTTTTCAAAATATCTTCTAATAAAGAGTGAACTATCCCTTTAAATGTACTTTAAATGTTCAACAGAAGAAAGAAACTCAAATAGGTTTTGAAAAAGTGAAGGGTAAGTAAATAATGAGAGATTTCATATTTGGGTGAACTATCCCTTTAAATCAAGCGTGTCACTGCGCCCGTGTCTGAACATCTTCGTCGGGTCACACCTGCTGGAGAAAGATAAGCTCTGGCCGCCCTCAGAGAGACTGTTGCCGGGTGAACTGTGGTTACTGTAACCGTGGCTCCACGAATCTGACAGGTCTGATCCTTCTTTAAACTCCTGGCCAGACATAATTCGTTCAATCTCCTCCAGTGAGATCTGCAGAAATGAAGAGAAGATAAATGTCTGTAA
>CAIGQZ010032312.1:21125929-21152511 GCA_903798205.1 Danio tinwini
TAATATAATATAATATAATATAATATAATATAATATAATATAATATAGGAAGGCACAGTGGTTAGCACTGTCACTTTACAGCAAGAAGGTCACTGGTTCGAGTCCCAGCTCGGTCAGTTGGTGTTTCTGTGTGGAGTTTGCATGTTCTCCCCATGCATGGCGTGGGTTTCCTCCAGGTGTTCTGGTTTCCCCCACAGTCCAAAGACATGCGCTATAGGTGAATTGAATGTGAATGTGTGTGAATGAGTATGTATGGATGTTTCCCAGTACTGGGTTGCAGCTGGAAGGGCATCTGCTGTGTAAAACATATGCTAAATAAGTTGGCAGTTCATTGCGCTGTGGCGACCTCAGATGAAAAAAGGGACTAAGCCAAAGGGAAATTAATGAATGAATAAATTAACATTACTTAAAAAAATAAGATCAGCAATATGTGGAAAAATACACTTAAGTCAAATAAAAAATAAAATAGCATTATTCATTTAAAAAAAACATGAAAAACATCCAACAAAGTAAATTAATAACCTACTTTGCAAGCATTAACAACAGAAAGACGAGAATGGTGCATAAAGGTTTCTCCGTGATGTCTGATAGTAGGTTAATCAGAGTTTACAGAGCTCTTAAAAATCCTAAAGTAAAAGTAAAATAAAGTTCTACAAGATCTTATCTAAAGCTGAGCGCAATAGAGAGCAGGATAATGCAATCATATATCAACCAGAACACACACACACACACACACACACACACACACACACACACACACACAATCTTCTTCAGTCTCTCCATGTGTATGAAATGACTTACAGCATCATGCGGTGTGACCCAAATTTACTACAAACCGAAGATGGAAGCAAACCCAAAAAACAACATGATATTTGATACGATACACACTGCCTTTGATATGATAGTATGATATTTATATGATAGTGTATTTAGTGTTATTATCCTTTGTTTCTATTTTTAGGTTTGACTTTTTACCATTCTGTCAAGGATCTACAGATATAAAATCGACATTCGTGGCTAAGTCATTTTTACAGTAATGTTTATTAATGTGCATTGCCCCTGTAAACAAATAAACTAAACTAAAATGTATTAAAACTAGGTTTTTAATTTTAGGTTTGAAATGACCTGTAGAGGGAGCAGGTGAGCACAGGGGTCACGGAAAGGTCTTCTGAAAGCCTGAGTGTCGTAAACGGTACAGAAAGCACTCAACCTAACCCTGAACTCCACAGCCGTTTTACAGCCCTCAGGAAGCCAGTGTGTTGTAAGGGCACAGTATTGTTGAGGATCAGGTCAAACGCGGGTCAAACTTTATAGCGAGCCAGAACTGTGGAGCACACATTTTTAAAATTGAACTGGGTGACAGACACGTAAAACACACACACACACACACACACACACACACACATGCATTCTCTCACTAATGCAAACTGTGTCTAATAACAGGATTAAAAATATACACTGGGTAAAAAAAACACCGCCATCATGATGCAACAGATTTAATCACATTCTGATAGAGACCGATTAAAAAGCTCAATCTTGAAATCAATGGAAAATAAAAATATACTAAAACTATGCTAAAATGCAAAAAAAGAAAGAAAAAAGACTGATATAGTTGACAATATAAAAAAATAAAACAAAACAAAAACACTATGGGTTAGGGTTGGCGTAGGCGGCGGTGGTAGGCGGCGGTGAATTAATTATTTATGAATAATTAATTTATTCATTATGAATTTATTATTTGCACCCTACCGTTTCAACTACCTGACCTGCTCCAGGACAGACGAGTCTTCGCTGAGGTCCAGCTTCTGCGCCTAGACTGCAGCTCTGCACAAGACGTTTGGCCATAGGAGAAATGGTCGTGCCCAACTGAGCCTGGTTTCTCTCGAGGTTTTTTAAATTCTTCACTTTCGCCAATTGGTGAAGTTTTTTCCTCGCCGCTGTCGCCACTGGCTTGGCATGGTTCGGGATCTGTAGAGCTGCGCATCGATGGAATTGCTCTTAAGTGTTTGGACTCTCAGTAGTGATTATTAAACCACACTGAACTGAGCTAAACTGAACTGAACTTAAACTCTGGAAACTGACACTGTTTCAATTCACTATAAACTTCCATGTGAAGCTGCTTTGACACAATCTACATTGTATAAGCGATATACAAATAAAGATGAATTGAATTGAATTGACCTGCATGGTCTTTGTTTTACCCATAACCAAATCATAAATAAATAAAAGATAAGTTTCGCACAAATTACCACCTGTCAATCACTTTTTCCGCAGGACTCTGGCATGAATAGACAGAGTGATCTGTGTCATTATTTTGGCGTCGACAAACTTGGTTGATAAAAAAGGTGCACAACCAACAGCAACCAACCAACAGTATCTGAGGTTTTCACTAAAATGACTAAGTACAAGTGTGAAAAAGAAAGTTAGAAGCAGTGTACTGACGCTATGACACGTTATCAGATAGATTTAAAAGACAGAAGAGTCGTTAGATAGAGACAAGATTAATTAAATATCATGTTTTGTGCTTAAAGCACCCACTAACTGCTGGAGCTCAGATGCACACATACGCTGCAATGAATGACAAACAAAACCAAGAAAAAACTCAAACTTGTTTGGAACCACACTGTTAGACATGTTACTGTGTTTTTGCAGTATCCTACTGACAGAACTGTTGACAGCAAGTTACTGTAACTGTGCTTTTACAGTAACTTTCCTGTAATTGTGTTTTACAGCAGCAGGGCCCTACCGCAATTTCATTTTACATTAAAATAGCCAAACTGCAACTTCTTTTTATGGTAAAATGCCCTTTACCACATTTACTATATAATTTTTACAGTATGACAATATTTACAGTTCTTTTACTGTAATTTATTTACACTAGAAGTACAAAACGTTTATTTTTAGTATTTACAATTGAATTCAATGAAGTCAAAACAAGTCAAGAATTGTGTCTTGCAACTAAGTAGCAGTACTTGATTAATTTGATTACAGTAGATTATCGCAAATTCCTAATATGCAGTAAATTACTGTAAACGTATTAAAATGAACTGCAATGCAGTGCAAATTACAGTATGTATGTGGTATTTTACTTGCTGTTTTTACAGTAAATAACGGCAAAAGTCTAACAGTGTGGTCAAGGGAGAGTACTGTAAATGATGACAAAAAAACATTTTTGGGAGAACTATCCTTTTAAGAATCATTTGACGACATATAAAAAGACTATTTAAGGATCACAGTGCAGCCCCAAAATATTTAAATGTCAATAACGTGCTGCTGTTTTAAGGGATTTGATGTCACAGATGTCAAACAATTGAAATACTGCTCCTAATTTTATTTTATTGTATTGTTTAGTCCATGACTGCTAAAAATGTTTATCATTATAACGCATTTGACGTGCCATTTAAAAGCCCAGCAGGCCATGTATTGTACGTACGGTATTCGATAATCTTCTGCGCATCAGAAAAAGCTGTGGTTTGACAGTCAGCATGTAATAATGATTCTGGCTCATCTAGTTCACTTCACAGCACCAGAGGAAACAGCAGGAGAAGCAGATCCTCTGATTTCCCATCATCCTCCTGTCATTCCTCTCTCTGTTCATGCTGTTCTAGATCTGTCAGTGTGTGCTTCTGCTTCCTGCATTCAGAGCATTTTGCTTTGCCTGCCTTCTTGCTGTCTTTCTAGCTCTTAAGCTTGTTTATATTGCTAGCAAACCACTGCAAATTGAGACAAAATTGATCATACGAAATGTTATACACTGATTTTTGTAAATTACACAGTATTTAACTGTAATGTGAACTGTATTTTACTGTAGTAGAGTTATGCAGTGTTACTGTATTTTAAAGTTGCATTGTGAAAATTACTGTATATCTAACAGTAACGATATGCAATACTTTAAATGCATTTATACAGCAACAGAAATTATGCTGTAAATGTAAATACAATATTATTTCTGTAATTGATTTAGAGTAAGTTACAAGTTCTACAAGAAATTGTGAACAGTGTATTGTAAAAATATATACACTCACCGGCCACTTTTATTAGGTACACCTTTCCAACTGCTCGTTAATGCAAATTTCTAATCAGCCAATCACATAGCAGCAACTCGATGCATTTAGACATGTAGACATGGTCAAGATAATCTGCTGCAGTTCAGCATCAGAATGGGGAAGAAAGGTGATTTAAGTGACTTTGAACGTGGCATGGTTGTTGGTGCCAGACGGGCAGGTCTGAGTATTTATATAAACTGCTGATCTACTGGGGTTTTCACGCACAACCATCTCTAGGGGTTTCAGAGAATGGTCTGAAAAAGAGAAACTACCCAGTGAGCGGCAGTTCTGTGGGCGCAAATGCCTTGTTGATTCCAGAGGTCAGAGGAGAATGGCCAGACTGGTTCGAGCTGATAGAAAGGCCACAATATCTCAAATAACCACTTGTTGCAACCGAGGTATGCAGAAGAGCATCTCTGAATGCACAACACTTCCAACCTTGAGGCGGATGGGCTACAGCAGCAGAAGACCACACCGGGTGCCACTCCTGTCAGCTAAAAACAGAAAACTGAGGCTACACTTTACACAGGCTCACAAAATTGGACAGTAGAAAATTGTAAAAACGTTGCCTGGTCTGACGAGTCTCGATTTCTGCTGCAATGTTCTGATGGTAGGGTCAGAATTTGGCGTCAACAATATGAAAGCATGGATCCATCCTGCCTTGTATCAATGGGTTAGACTGGTGGTGGAGATGTAATGGTGTGGGGGTATTTTCTTACCACACTTTGGGCCCATTAGTACCAATTGAGCTTCGTGTCAACGCCACAGTGTTTTGTTGCTGACCATGTCTATCCCTTTATGACCACAGTGTACCCATCTTCTGATGGCTACTTTCAGCAGCCATGTCATAAAGCGCAAATCATCTCAGAGGTTTCTTAAACATGACAATGAGTTCACTGTACTCCAATGGCCTCCACAGTCACCAGATCTCAGTCCAATATAGCACCTTTAGGATGTGGTGGAACGGGAGATTCGCATCATGGATGTGCAGCCGACAAATCTGCAGGAACTGTGTGATGCTATCATGTCAATATGGACCAACATCTCTGAGGAATATTTCCAGTACCTTGTTAAATCTATGCCATGAAGGATGAAGACAGTTCTGAAGGCAAAAGGGGATCCAACCCGGTACTAGTAAGGTGTACCTAATAAAGTGTCTGATGAGTGTTATATCTGTAAATATAACAATCTGTATTTTGTGATTCATGTTTTTTCCCTCCATTTAATTTATGTACTGCAAAAAATATTTTTCTTACTTAGAGTTTTTGCTTGTTTCTAGTCCAAATATCTAAAAATTCTTCAAAAAAATCAAGAAGCATTTCTAGACAAGCAAAAAATGTTGTCTTGTTTTAAGAAATAATGTGGAAAAATTAAGTGAGTTTTTCATTAAAACAAGCAAAAAATCTGCCAATGGGATAAGCAAAATAATCATGCTTTACCTTTTGGCATAAATTAATTTTTCTTACACAATTGGGAGATTATTGTTTGCTTTAATGAAAAACTAAACAACAATAGAAGACAAAGGCTTCCAATATTCCTCAAAATATCTTCTTTTGTGTTCAACTGAAACTCAAGCAGGTTTAAAAGGGAGACAAAAAGTGAGCAAATATCATTTTTGGGTGAACTATCCCTTTAGGTGTATTATTTCCATAATAAGTCCACTTCTGTTAAAAGTATGTGAGCTCATTAATTGTTCACATTAAAGATTTACACTACAAATACCACGGTGGATTTAACTCAACTAAAATGGGATGGTAGGCAGGATTTAAACCTGGAGTGAGCCGATCCAGCATCTAGATCCCTTTCTGGGGTTTTAGATATGAGTGTATGTTCCTATGCATTGACCTAGTTAACACATGTTGTGCAAAAAAAATCACCACAGGCAAAGAGGATTGTGAGAAACCCAACCCCAGAGTGTCCGCAGCGATTAGGAGGACACATATCAACACAGAAAACAAACACACACACAAAACCATCCAGACAGGTGTGTGTTTTTCTGATAGTATCTGAAAGCGAATCGCAACTAAACCGTGCAATTAAACCGTACTCCATAACTGCCCGATGGCGGTATGCATTCATCTACCACATCTTCTTTGATCATTTTATCTTTCATCAATTATTCCCAAGAGTCTCCTGCCTACAACATCTCTCACTTTCTGTTTTTGTCTCTCTCTCTCTCTCTCTCTCTCTCTCTCTCTCTCTCTCTCTCTCTCAGTCTATGAAAGTAGACCAATCAGAGAGCCCCAATTCCAAACATTAGGCACCTCAGCCAATCAGAATGCAGCAATTCGATGCACATGGCCAGATTCGTAGAGACACATCAAATGGGTCATATATAGTTCATCTGAAATACGCCAAACTCACATTGTGTGCAGACTCATGCAGCAGTTTGAGAGATGGAGAAAATAGGAGAGCGGGCATTTCTTAGACTTTTAGACGACAATCAAGCTTGCGTTGTTGATCTGATTGGGGTCAACGGGACTTGAGAGTCAAGGTAATTATATCAAGGTAAGATTTTTTTATTTCTGTGTATTTGCAGTTGTACTTGTGTGTGGTTCAGCTGTTCAGCTTTATGCATTGTGACTCTGCACCCAAATATGTTTTGCATATACAGTTAAAGTCAAATTTATTAGCCCTTCTGCAAAAATTTTATTCTTTTTCAAATGTTTTCCAAATGATATTCAACAGACCATGTTGTTTTCCTCAGTAGTTCCTATAATATTTGTTCTTCTGTGCACAGTATTACTACTTTTAGTTTGGCTGGAATAAGTTTATTTTATTATTTTCAAACAATTTTCAGGTTTTGATTATTACCCCCCCCCTTAAAAAATATATTGTTTTGATTGTATATAGAACAAACCACTAGAGGTGTGAACTAGGGTTGGGCGATTTCGACCAATTTGTCATCGTACAATGTCTAATGTGAAACATCTCGATTGACAATGACATCGTCATTGTAGATAGCTGTGCATTAGGTTATTTATGAATAATTAATTAATTCATAACAAATTAATTATTTGTAGCCTACCGTTTCAACTACCTGACCCGCATGGTCTTTAATTTTACCATAACAAAAGCATAAATAAATAAAGATAGGTTACACACAAATTATCACCTGTCAATCACTTTTTCCATGGGACTCTGGCATGAATATGCAGAGTGATCTGTGTCGTTATAATGGCGTCAATTACTCACGCTTGCCTCCCTCACCATAGTAAGCTACTACAATATAGCGCTAAGAGATAAATGACGTTAGAACATACTAATCGGTTAGGATCAATTACTGAACCGATACCGAACTGTCCATGTTTGCATCACAGTATACTGAAGGAACAATTCATTTTGACACCACTACAAACCACTGTTATCTGAATACTTGCCTACTTACCCTAACTTGACTAGTTAACATAACACCCTAGTTAAGCTTTTAGGGGTGTACTCACACCAGGCATGGTTGTCTTGAACTGTTCTCAGGCGCGATTGTCCACCCTACCCTATCCCTCTCGGCTTGCACTCACATTACATTTCTTGCCTTCCAAGCCTAAGCACACTGATGCCATTGATGATGCGACTGTTCAGCCAAAGAGAAGGTCGCTGGTTCGCGTCTCAGCTGGGTCAGTTGGCATTTCTGTGTGTAGTTTGCATGTTCTTCCCGTGTCGGCATGGGTTTCCTCCGGGTGCTCCGGTTTTCCCCACAATTCCAAATACATGTGCTATAGGTGAATTGGGTAAGCTAAATTGTCCGTAGTGTATGAGTGTGAATGAGTGTGTATGGGTGTTTCCCAGTGATGGGTTGCAGCTGCAAGGGCATTCACTGCATAAAATATATGCTGGATAAGTTGGCGATTCATTCCCCTGTGGCGACCCCTGATTAATAAAGGGACTAAGCAAAAAAAAAAATGAATGTATGAATGATATGCAGTTACACACAGTCAAATCTTTTGCTGAGTAGATCCACCACTTTTGATGCTTATAAATGTTCATGAAAGTCCTCGTGCAGCACATATTAAGAGGTTTGCTGAAGGTGGCAGCTGTCGTGCAGCGAGGGGTTTGAGTCTTTGATCAACTATGACAGTTTGCGTTCATTGAAAAGTAGGAATGATTAATAAATCTATATAAAAACAGTCTCTTAAAAGTGACGTCGGGTCTTCAGTTTCGCGCTCAGGTGTGTTTTGCACTCATACTAAGAGCGTACAGTGCCAAAGCCCAACTGAACAGCGCACTGTCACACCTTCTCCAACTGGGCCAGGGCCAGCCAACTAAACCACGCTGGGCCCAATTCAAGGCACTCACACCTGTCAAACGAACAGGGAAATTAGGCCTGGGCATGTTTCGGACAGCCTATAGTGTGACTACACCCTAAATTGCACTTTAGGCTGAATATTAGAATCTTGCAAAATAAGTAGTAAAATATTATGTACTGTCATCATGGCAAAGACAACAGAAACTAGTTATTGGAAATGAGTTATTAAAACTATTATGTTTAAAAATCTGTTGAAAAAAATCTACTCTCCATTAAGCAAATAGTTAAAATTTTAACAGGAGTGCTATTGATATATTATGGTAAATAACCAAAACAATATTGTTATAAGATGATATGATCATGATCATACAACTTATATGGTAATACCATAATAGTTGAAGGATACTCTAAAGAAAATTATGGTGTACATATAAATGAAAGTAAGACCATAGTATTTTGATATACATCATGGTAAATAAGCTGAATTAATAGCATTATATAAGTAAAAAATAGAGCATTTTGTAATATAAATAACTGTTAAATGCCATAGTATTCAATGGATTCTCTTAAAGAAAGTCATAGTACATAGTGTAAAACTCATGGCAATACCAAAATATTTTGAGAAATATATGAATAAATGTAGGAATACCATAGTAAAGCATAATATACCACAATATTATACACACAGAGAAGCCTCTCAATGATAATAAAGGTCTTTCACATGATAATAATATATCACTATTTATTTTTCAATGAAAATTAAATGCAATAAAAGCATATTATTTTCACTCTCAAGCCAGGCTAGCATAAATCTGAGTGCCTGTGATGCGCAGCTATGTACGCGTTTGCGTTTTTAATTTGAATGCCACGAAAGACCACCAAACAATAGCAGATGATTGCAAGCACATACTCTCGCTCTAAACATTAAAATACGCTTTCTCTGAGCATCTAATAATAATTACGGGCTATAACAGCAGCGGATCATTACACAATCTCTCAGTGTGATCTAAGATTACAAGTGCTATTTATTATAACTACGTTTCTTCACTGTTAAAGAATAACCTTTCAACCTTTATAAGGTTGAAAGGTTTATAACCTTTATAACCTTTTTGCTTTTCAGCAAAAGTCTGCATTTTTGACAAGTTTAGGGCGTTCAAATACCCAGCTGGTGCATTCTGGGAACATTCAACGCTGTCGGTGAGTTTGGATGCATAATAAACCATCGACCGTTGGCTGTGCCCTGAGATTACCACATACTACGCGCATCAACACTAGCACTTTCCACCCAGCAATGCTTTCCCTGTTTGTTTTACGGCTGCAATATACATTCATTGATGTCGTTGGGTTTCACATGCGAGCGACTCACTGACCAATGAGTGCAAACTGCAGTAGGAACAATGAAACGACATCTGGTTAATTAGCTGATGCTTTGACGGCATAATAAAATTCTCAGATCTTCAATGAACTGGATGGTGTAAAATGTACGGTAAGTGATGCAATATTGCTGTTCAGTTTGAGTTCATATTGTTGATTCAGATCAGATCAATAACAGTGTTGATGTTGTGAAGTTTGGCTGCTTTCTACTCAGTAAATATTAGCTTTAACACCAAGAGAGTGGAGTTAAAGCTAATGTTCAGTATCAGTATCAATATACAACATCACTAATGTTATTGATCTGATCTGAATCAACAATGGTATGAACTCGAACTGTTGAACGAACAATACTAATGGCTTCGGCAGAGCTGATTTCCAGCTGAAACTGAATTTGTTTAATTATTTTCATGACATTTACATCATGTAAAAACTCATTTTCTTGTTGTTATTGTTGTGGATTTGATTTGATTTATTTTTTTTGCATAAAAAAAATCATAAAATCATACACTTAAAACAATTCTTTAAACAAAATACATTTCATCATGGAAGAAATGGATTGGGATGAAGTGCAAGCTTATTATTTTCCCCACTCCATTACTTCAAATCATTTCTATTACTATCAACTTTATCGTTTCTTTTACTTATCTCTTCTTTTTCCATGAGACATATTTCATAACTTTAGTATCTTTTACATATTATATGGCTAATTCTGCACTATCGCCTCACAGCAAGAAGGTCACTGCTTCGAGTCCTGGATCAGTTGGTATGTCTGTGTGGAGTTTGCCTGTGCGCCCAGTGGGTTCTCACGTGGATTCCCTCCGGGTGCTCCGGTTTCCCCAAAGTACAAAGACATGCGCTATAGGTGAAGAGAATAAACTCAATTGGCCATAGTGTATGTGTGTTAATGAGTATGTATGGGTGTTTCCCAGTACTGGGTTGTAGCTGGAAGGGCATCCGCTGTATACTGGATAAGTTTGGCGGTTCATTCCGCTGTGGCGACCCCTGATGAATAAAGGGACTAAGCCGAAGGAAAATTAATAGTCATCAAAAATCACTGTTTTGAGCTTATGTAGGACTACAGTTCAACATTCATGTTTAACTAAATAAACAGTTAGTAAACACAAGTTTCATCACCAATTATCATAGTAGAACAGTTTCTCAAGCAGTTTGTGATGCATTTTGGACACAGAAGATGAGCCCCTGGTCTAATGCGTCACCTGGATTGAGAAACCCGTTTTCAAAGTCATTATTTGGGTTGCACACATATTCTAAATGCCTTTGGCAGAATTCAAATGAGCCATTTTAATCTATATTAATTCCAAGATTACAGTGAGATTAATCTAGATTAAAAAATGAATCTATGCCCACCTATAATTTTAACATGATGCTATGAAAACCATGGTATATGATCAAACACATGTAATATACATTATACATAGTACTTTTATAACCAGTATTATGCTGATAATACCAGATGTGTGATATATATACCATTGTATAGTATGATAATTTAATACACTACTACATATACTTATAATACTACCGTAAAACAAAAAAAAGCTAAATAACCAAAATACCTTCAGCCAATCAGAGCTCTGCAAATCCTGCCTACTTACATATTGTGCCTGACTGCTGACCTAACTTTGACTCCACTGCCACAGAGAGTGAAGGTGAAGTCAGCAGTGTGTGTGCGTGCGTGCGTGCGTGCGTGCGTGTGTGTTTGTGAGACGAAATGCTCTTCCGCTGCTTTTACAGCTTAATTGGCCTCTCACATAAATCAAGGGCTTTCTCTAACAATGTTCGACCCTGACTTGTCCAGCTTTTACAACATCATGTATGCATGTATCACAGAAGGACAACATAAAATCAGAAGCTCCTGAACTGATTCTGACCTCTACACCGAACACGTCCTAAACCAGAGAGAAACAAAGCTACTCTACTGGTCAACATGAAGAACTGCAGGCGTTGTAATTCATTCTATCTTTGAGTTTTCTTCAAGATTGCTGAAGTAGAACTCTTTTAAAAGGATAATTCACCCAAAATTAATGTGATGTAGCCACTAAAATTAATGTGATGTAGCCACTATTTATTCTCCCTTACGTGGTTCTAAACCTGTTGAACACGAAAGATGATATTCTGAGGAAAGCTGAAAATCTATAACCATTGACTTCCATAGTAGGAATAACAAATACTATGGAAGTCAATGATTACAGGTTTCCAGCTTTCTTTAAAATATCTTCTTGTGTGTTCAACAGAAGAAAACAACTCTTTGAAACATGTAAAGGGTGAGTAAATGATAATTTTCTCTAGGGTTTTTTTTTCTCTTCACTTTCGTCAATTGGTAAAGTTTGTTTCTCGCCACTGTCACCACTGGCTTGCTTGGTTTTGGGACTTTTAAAGCTGCGCATAGATGGATTTGCTCTTCAGTGTTTGGACTTTCAGCAGTGAAAATTAAACCACACTGAACTGAACTTCACCTCTGAAAACTGGACTGAAGCAGTTTCTATTTACTAGAACTTCTATTTTAAGCTGCTTTGACCCAATCTACGCTGTAAAAGCGCTATAGAAAATAAACATGAATTGAACTGTCTCTTTAAGAAGGCTCAAGAAAAAGCACAGCCTATAATATTCAGTGTTTAGTATGAAGTGAATTTGAGACGCAGGAATGAATGTGTGATTTGGCCATCAGGGGGCAGGATGGGGATTATTAAGTTTTTCCTTACCGGTTTCATCCTGCAGGGAGTTTTCTTCGTAAAAGCCTAAAGATGAGAGGGGATGAGAAAAAGAGACTATTAGAAATATGTTATTTATGTGGAATTACTACTAGAAAACATTTACATGTACTCATTTTGTAGATGCTTTTATCCAAAGTATTTACTAGTGAGGATAAAAGAAGCATTAAAAATCGTCAGTATATAAAGGCTATAACAAGTCTTAGTCTTCATTTGTTTTAATTATTTCTCTCTCTGATAATACAGAAAGGAGAGAGTGTCCTACAGGTGTTTTGCAAATGCATGACGATGATATATTATTATTCATATTATAATTATAAAAATAAGATATTTTTGTGACAGTTTTTCTCAGTAACTTTGGTGCATTTCTCACAACACTATTTACATTTGCAATGCATTTGTCAAAACAATTTGTGCAAATTGCAAAACCTAGTTGATAACCTGCAAAAGCGTGTCACTTGCTCAAAATGGATAGCTCATTCCTCAAAAGCAAGTATTCATGTCAATGAAAGTGTCAGTGTCATCAAGATGAAAAGTCCTGACACCATTGTTTATGAACAAGAAAGTCAAATGGCTGTCATGTTTTCATTATGACAGTTTATTCTGTAAGTTTTTTCCAATGCAAAAAAGTCAGATTTTGGTGACACTTCCTGAAAATGCTCAAGACAGCACTGTATACTATTTGCACAGCCATTTGAAAACTACAGTAAAGCTAGACATCATTGCATTTAGTGAGGTATTGGAGTACAAGACACTGAATATGTATGTTTCACATTACTGCATATGCACTTTACAATTCTAGTTTATTCACAGCATTGTGCAAAAGAATAAATACAGCCTTATTTACAACAAACATAAACCATGGGTAGAGCTGTGCACAACTGTAAACAATATTGCAGTACATATTGTAACTGAATCTACAACATACACAGGTCTGTAAATCATTCATGAAATTGTTCAATTTAGAAGACATTTTCAGGAAAAAATATTTACAGATTTTGACAACTAGTTCAACATTTGTGTATGTAATGCCTCAAGTAATGAAATGAGGATTATTAGTTTTATATGGAATGACTATTCAGAATTCACAAGTTTAGTTAATTCTGACTGACATGACAAAAGCTAATTATAATGTTATAAAACAGCAGAGAGTTGTATGAAAGCAATTGATGCATGTCCAAATGCATTTGCAATTTGTTGGAAGGAATGAGAAACTGCTACTATGATGTGCACAAAATTGTTTTAAGAAATGCATTAACTGTTGTGCAAATGTAAATAGTGTTGTGAGAAATGCACTAAAGTGATTGAGAAAAACTGTAATACAAACTCTACATTGAAAAAAAAACCTTTCATTTAGAATTAGTAAAAATAAAATAAAATTCACAAATAAAACTGATTCTGCCAGTAACAAATTAGATTAACTCTGATTTCTTTTCTAAATTAATAACATTTGATTGTAAAACTCCAGTGATGTTTGTTTCATTTACAATGTCAGGAAATACTTTTGAAGTGTATTTTTTTAGAACCTGCCACTGTTCTACTATTATTTTAAATACAAGTTCAAACTCCATTAAAGGGACAGTTCGCCCCCAAAAAAACGTAGTTATGTCACAATTCACTCACCCTGTTGAACACAGAATAATATATATTTTGAAGAAAGCTGGAAACCTGTAACCATAGACATCAGAGAGAGTAAAGGCTGATTTATACTTTATACATGCGCATGGTCCGGCGCAGCCTTCGCGTAGTTGAATAAACCTCGCCATGGCTGACGTTTGCAATGATGAGCATTTCTCAAAAAATGTACCTACATGTTGCAATGACGCGTAGCGCAAGCTCTGTGATTGGTCGGCTTGGTAGCAGTGACGAGTGTGTGTGGTGCTAAGAGCATCGAGTCTGATGGAGCAAGTGTTTAGTCCTGTGCAGGAGCTTGATGGAAGCTTTTGTTTTGTGTTGTTTACCTTATGATTAAAGTTGTTGCACGTCCGCAGGTTCCCGCCTCTGAATGAGCGAGTTTGAGCCACTTCTACATTAAGCTAGCGTTCAGAAAAAACAAAAGAACCGCGAAGAAACTCAATACAGAGGAACATAACATAACCTACTGCCAGCTAGCGTTACAGAAGTGTTACTGCAGAGCAACACCAACAGTGCGCAGAAATGTAAATGCACAGCTATGCGCAAGGCATGCGTTGTGGGTCACGACAATCAATCGACGCAGAAGTATAAACCAGACTTAACGCCAATTCACACGGGGCTTCAGCGTCAACGCTTGACAGAAGGCGCGTGTGAAGTTGGGGCTGACATGATCATCACAGCAGCAATAGCCAATGATTTAAGTAGGCAATTGGCCACTGTCTGAGCTGGGAAATTTGCATAAAGCAATCTGATTGGCTGAGGCTTCCGTTGGTGCTTGAAAAGTTGAGAAATTTCCAACTTCTGCAGCGAGCAATGCCACTGAAGCAGCGCAGACGGACCCACAATTCAGTTCGGCAATGCTTGACGTCACCCATTCATGGGAATGGAAAGCGTTGACAGTGAGGGGCTTAAATCGGAATGCCCACACTAAAGGGGGCTGGAAGTTATCAATAATTGTGACAGTAGATAGAACGGAAATCTAGATAGGATACAGCTGCAGATACACACATCAATATTGCATCATTTTAGTGACACTGTAGAACAATAATTAATATTTTCTATTATGGTTGGGTTTAGGGATGGGGTAGGGGTAGACATTAATAAGTGAAGTCTACTTATAAACTAATTTTGAGAGGATCACATGCTTATCATTTGCTTGCGGCTGGTCCCGCATTATTCAATTTATGAATCACCAATCAGACGATTCTTAAGCCACTATAAATACCATAAGTTTCATATAACAGCCATCTTTGTTTTGAAGAATCCCCTCTTTCACCCCTACTTCTCCTCCTTTCCTACATGGGTGACACAGTGGTTAGCATTGTTGCCTCACAGCAAGAACGTCACTGGTTCTAGCCCTAACAAGCCAGTCACTCACAAACTCACATGGGTTTCCCCCGGGTTCCCAGGTTTCCTCTCACCGCCCAAAAACATGCAACTTAAGCTAATTAACTAATCCAAATCGGCACCATAGACATGCTCCTAGTAAGTAGTTACCTCTTAAGAGCAATCACTATCTGTTCATTATCTACAGCAGGGAAGTTCTCGAGATCTACCTGAGCTCAAACTCCCCTCTTGCCTTGCAAATGAGAGGGAGCCCTGGGCTCGAGGATCTTATGAGCTCAGGGCTCTCTCCCGGGACAGCATGCCAAACAAGCTTTATAATCAATCATCAGCTACGTGTGAACTCTTGAAAACGCAATTAATGGGTAATTTAATAAATAACAAAAGTTATACTCAGTACAACTTATACGGTTGGGTTTAGGGTTGACGGTTAAACAGGTAGAACATATCCCTCCCTGAGTAAGCATGGGCTGGTATAAGAGTATATGGGTATAAAAACCTTGGATAAACATATCACGGTTTCACAGTATTGTGATTGCTTCTCTAAAATAAGTTCTTTTTAAATGTCTGGCTAAAAAACAAAAACTTTTTCCCCTTTGAACACAATATATTTTATTTTAAGTAACATTTCAAGCATTTTGGAGCAGTAAACATTTCAGGCTAAATAATTCAAATGAATCATTGGCTTCTGCTCTTCATTAGTTTCAACAACACAGATTTCTTTACAATTTAAAACGGCATCTTTGGATATCTTTTCTGCTGGAGATACAGTGGTCCTAAAAACAAACAAACAAAAAATAAACAAATAAATAAAAACTAATCTTACACATACCTTAGGAACGCTATAGCAGAACATTTTGGCGGTTTTAAAACCGTTACTTTTCCAAACCGCGGTATTCCTTGAAAACGGTTATCGTCCCATGCCTATCCCTGAGTATTTGTTTTTCCTACTATCTCCTATCTTCAAACTATCTCCTTTTGTGTTCAGCAGAAGAACGAAACACAAATGTTTTGAAACACTTGAGCGTGAGTAAATAGTGAGTCAGTTTTCATTTTTGTGTGAACTATCCCCTTAAATTCCTTCAAATAAACATGTTTGATCATGATGTTTCTGGTAAATGTTTCTACAACGCACACACACTCATCAGCTCACCATCAGATCAAGACGAACTTTAAAACAAAGGCTCTTCTCTGTCTTCAGACGACTCTTCTTCTGTTATCTATCACTCAGATCCATCTGTCCACTCGTCTCACTCCTGTCCCCCAGGACAGGGCCCCAGCGACCCCTCAGCAAGTGACACGTGTGTGAGTGTGTGCTGAGAGTGTGAATGTATGTCTATGTGTGGGTTTGTGTGTACGTGTTTATGTGTGTGGTTGTGTTTGTGTGTGTTTGCTGTGAGGGTGAGTGTATGTGTTTGAGGTTGTGTTTTTGTGCATGTGCTAACTGTACCTGAGTGTATGAGTGTGTGTCCCTTAGCAAGCGACACGTGTGTGTTTATGTGCGTGTATGAGTGTGTGCATGATTGTATATGTTTATGTGTATGGGTGTTGTGTCTGTGTGCATGTGAGCGGTTGTGTTTGAGTGTGTTTATGTGTGTGTGTGCTGAGTAAGTGTGAGTGTATGTGTGTGTGTGTGTGTGCACGAGCGTGAATGTGTGTATGATTGTGCGCGAGTCTGTGGTTGTGTTTGTATGCTAGTGAGTGTATGAGTGTGTATGTGTGTGCATGTGCTAAGTGTATGCGCGTGCCTGAGTGTGTGTCAGCAAGCGACATGTTTCTGTTTGTGCGCGTGTATGAGTGTATGATTGTGTATGTTTATGTGTATGGGTGTTGTGTCTGTGATCATGTGAGCGGTTGCGTTTGAGTGTGTTTATGTGTGTGCGTGTGCTGAGTAAGTGTGAGTGCACGTGTGTGTGTGTGTGTGTGTGTGTGTGTGTGTGTGTGTGTGTGCATGAGCGTGAATGTGTGTATGATTGTGCGTGAGTATGTGGTTGTGTTTGTATGCTAGTTAGTGTATGAGTGTGCATGTGTGTGCAAGTGTATGAGCGTGCCTGAGTGCGTGAGCAAGCAACATGTGTGTGTTTGTGCGCATATGAGTGTGTGTGAGTGTATGATTGTGTATGTTTATGTGTGCAGTTGTGTTTATGTGTGTGTGCTGAGTAAGTGTACGAGTATGTGTGTGTGTGTGTGTGTGTGTGTGTGTGTGTGTGTGTGTGTGTGAGTGTCTGGTTGTGTTTGTGTGGTAGTGAGTGTATGAGTGTGTATATAAGTGTGTTTGTGTGTGTATGAGTTTGCATGTGAGTGTATAAGAATGTGTGTGAGTATATTTGAGTGTATGGTGTGTACCTGTGTTTGTGCTAGCTTGTATGACTGTGTGTGTGTGTGTGTGTGAGTGAGTATATGACTGTGTATCTGAGTAAATGAGAGTGTGTGAATGTGTGTATGAGTGTGTGAGTCAGTGTATGGTTGTGTTTGTGTAGGCATGTGACTGTGTGTATACACGAGTATGCGTGTGTGTATGTGTTTGTGTGTACGAGTGTGTACTTGTGTGAGTGTAGTCGTGCTTGTGTGCGAGTATGAATGTGTGTAAGTGAGTGAGTGTGTGTGTGTTTATTGTGAGTGAGTTTATGAGTGTGTGTTTGTGTATTAGTGTGTATCATATGCATGTTTGTGCTTGTGTGTGTATGTTCGAGTGCTTGTGAGTATTGTGTTTCTGTGTGTGTGTGCATGGGTGTGAATGTCTCAGAGTGTGTATGATTGTGCATGGTTGTGTATACATGTGCACATGCTTGTGTGTGTGCGCGTGTATGTGTGTATATGAGTGTGATCTGCTATAGTCTCTGACAGCTGTGGGGTTTTGATCTGCCACACGCAGGGCTGCTTTATGGCATATGGTGGATCTGGACACACACACTCCTGCAGCATCATCTAACAGCAGCCAGTGCTCACCGTCTGCTTCTGGACCACACACACACACATTTCTTCACTGCACCCATTGGACCATTGGCGATGGTATTTAGATAACGGCTGATGTTAAACAGTATAATAGTATATATAGTATATAGTATATATATATATTCAGTGCACTGCAGCTGATATTAGCTGTAAGTCAGTGGCGGATTTAGGCATGGGCAATAGAGTGGAGGAACTATGATATCACCTTGTGGGCCAATCGGCTGCTAGCATAAAACTGGTTACCTCCATAAAATCCCCATAGTATTTTCCCATAGGCTTTTTGAAGATTGCAGATAATAAGCTCTGTGTTCAAACACTTCATTACACCTACACGTTTTGTCTAACCAGATAATCCTTACACGAAAATACAACTTTTAACACTTTTGGATCTTAAATGCAAACACAAGAATGGAAAAGCTAACATTAGGCTCTAAATGGACTGCAGTGTCTTCGGGGCGCTCGCCTGTGACATCAGCACCACCCTGCTACAGACAAGCTTATTTTTAAAAAAATGGTCCATGACAACGATTAGTCTCTAGGTTTATTATATTATAATTCACGCTATATATTATAAACAAATACAAATACGCAGAAACACATCTGTATATACACCTACGTGCCGTTTGGATATTTTTTTACGTGGGAAATACATTTGTTTTGCTTTACGGTTGATATAAAAGTTTTAAAACACATACTGTACGTTTTATAAATGTGCCTATAGTATTAACATAAGACATATTTAAATAAGTGTATCGCGCGTGCATAACGTTACAGCCCGCTTACCTTAGTAAAAGAAGACAGAAATGAGGTGTAAGGGACAAGTCTTTATGCCTGCAAGTTCCATCATAGATAGAGAACATCGTTCAATATTCTTTTTTGTCACAAAGTACAGCGAAGGCAGCTCATAGTCACATACGCTATACATTTTAAGGAGTGTAAATATTGCAGTTATAACGGAGTAAAATGTGTTCAGATGAAGAAGAAAAAAACGATGAAAAATCAATTGATCATGTTAAAATGACAGGTAATATTTATGCATTTTTACACATTTATTCACACGTTTGCCTTACTGAGAGACTAATAAGCAGTATCTTCATTAAATTCAAATAAATAATCAACAAATTAATCTGTCTTGACGGTTTTTACAAGGCGTTATCTACACACAATATGAATTCCCAATTAGAAAAATACTACAAACTATAAAATACTGTTTATGAAACTACCTAAATAACACACAAATCCAAATGCCCAGAACAGGCGAGCTGCGTTCCAGACCAGTTCAGCTCGATGATGTATAATGTCTCTGACACCGCCTGCAGTGCCATTTAACAACTTGATAGCAGCCGTCTTTTTAAAGATGCGTAACCGATTTAAAAAAATCAAGAGTGTGATGTAACTGATGTGTTTTATGTCGTAGAATAAAACGTGAAAGTATCTCGAGTTTGTGTTAGCCACAGACCTTATTTAAGTGATTTAACTGAAATCCCATTGAAAAAACACATTGACTTTGGGACGAGGGAAAAAACTTCCGGGTCATAGTTCCTTCACTCTATATGGGCAATCGCCCAGGGCGGCATCTTGCTTGGGGTGGCACAGGGAAAAAAACGGTGCAAAAAAACCCCTGCCCCAGTAAAAGTTTTGAGATACGATTTACTTTATGCAGGTGTATTAATTTAGAGTGTTTATCCCAGAATAAAGATGTTAGGGGCCATTCACATTTGGCGTCTTTTGCAAACGCTAGTTTGATACTCTCTATGTGCAACCAAAACAACGCAGGTGAATGCAAACTGACACATGCGTGCAGAAAACCATTCCCGGTTGTTGTTAGATTGGATACGGTTGCTGCCGGAAGTTAACAAGAATTATTTATATTATTCATAAAATTTTCCATTTATTGTACTTTAATAGTGCCTACCCCAACCCCAACCCTAAACCCAACCGTCACAGTAATGTAAAACAGTATTTGTACTGAGTATTATTTGTTATCTATTAAATTACTTAATTAAATTTTTTAACGCCTACCCCCACCCCAACCCTAAACCCAACTGTCACAGTATTGTAAAAAATATTAATTATTGTTATACAGTGTCATAAGAAAATGCTGCTATATTAATCTGCAAATATCGCACTTCCGGCCGGCCGCATATCTGATCTAAACTTTACCACCATTCCCCCATGCCTCACATACGCTTCTCCTGCTCCTGTTGTGAATCCTGGTTGTTTACATGCACGATGAAACAATACGCACCGCTCATGCCACGTGAAACCGGAGTAACAACCTTTTACAACCTTTGGACTTGTGGGATAAACCGGTGCACCTGAAGGAAACCCATGGCAACACAGGGAGAACATGCAAACTTCACACAGAAATGCCAACTGACCCAGCCGAGGCTCGAACCAGCGACCTTTTTGCTGTGAGGCGATCGTGCTACCTATTGCACCACAGTGCAGCCACATTTTTAAATAATAAATATAAATAAATTGCTATATTTATTGAAAATAAATAAATATATTTATTTGTGGTAGGGGAGAGGTGAGCTTTATGTCTAGCAACACCCTGTGTTTGAGTTACTTTAATGCGCTATATGATGATATAATTGATGATTTGCAGCAAAAAAAAAGCAAGATATTGCAAGATATTGAAGTCCAGATATTGTGAAATATTAGGCAAGGCAAGTTTATTTATATAGCACATTTCATACCCAGTGGCAATTCAAAGTGCTTTACATAAACAAGAATAAAAAGACAAGTGTAAGAAAAAAAAGCAAATAATAAGAATAATTAAAAACAGATAAAAATATTAGTACAATTTCAGTTTGTATGCTATCTGAATTTTTTGTTTGAGTCAATTACATGTGCTCCAACCACATAGTGTCTCATTTTATTTTTGAGGGGGTAAATATGGGAAGTTCGCCCAGGGTGTCATTCACTAGAACAAGAGCCGCCACTGCTGTAAGTTACTTTAGCATTCACTGAAAAGAGCTTTTAGATTTTCATACTACAGGGCTGCTGAATGTTTGATTCTGATTGGCTGTCCGTTATTTTCAGATAAACACACTGCTAAAGTAGTTCCAGGCAGGTGTTGAGTGCTTTACAGCTCCATATATCACTACGCTGAATTCATTCATTCATTCATTCATTTTCCTTCGGCTTAGTCTCTATTTCAGAGGTCGCCACAGCAGAATGAAGTGTCAATAGGGGTGTACGGATCACAGCCCACAGTTTGACCCGTGGATTAATAACTTTTCATGAATTTGTAGGTGGTGCAGTGGGTATTGTTGTCGCCACACAGCAAGAAGGCCGCTGGTTCGAGCCTCGGCTGAGTCAGTTGGCATTTCTGTGTGGAGTTTGAATGTTCTCCCCGTGTTGGCGTGGGTTTCTTCCGAGTGCTCCGGTTTCCCCAACAAGTCCAAAGACATGCGCTATACTGTAGGTGAATTGGGTAAGCTGAATTGTCCGTAGTGTATGTGTGTGAATGAGTGTGTATAGATGTTTCCCAGTGACTGGTTGCAGCTGGAAGAGCATCCTCTGTGTAAAACATATGCTGGATACAGTAAGTTGGCGGTTCATTCCACTGTGGCGACCCTTGATTAATAAAGGGACTAAGCCGAAAAGAAAATAAATGAATGAATGTATTTGTAAGTAAATCTAACATTTATAACAATTGCAGAGAGATTGCATCCCGCGTCATTCAAATCGCGTGCACGATAGCATTTTGGCTTCCCTGTAAAATATAATGATGACGGAAAAAATTGTGGTGGGATCTAAATGCTTTCTTAGGTTATTAATTAAAGGTGTTTTCTGTTACTGTGTTTAGCCTGCATTCGTTCATTCAGTGTAAAGCTGCACAATTAAACATTAAATGATCGTGATCTCAATTCAAACCCACGCAACATGAATGATAAATGATAATGATTTGCATATGTTTATTAATTCATCAAAGAGCTGCATTCAAATTTGCGTTTGATCGAGAGAGATTCAGTTTTTACATTTTTTTTTGTTAGTTACAAACAATTCAATAACAGAAGTACCGGGACAACAGTTTATAGTCCAGATATAAACACTGATGTTTATGATAAAGATTAAAATCACCATTTAATGGAAATGGTGGCACTGGTGAATGTTGTAGCAATTACATTGTATAACCAACAGGTGGCGACAAACAACCATCAAAATTATGTCACTGAATAGGTCGACCTATAATGAAACAAAGTTTTATGCGTGAATTGTTGAATCATTAATTGAAAATAAATATGATGTACAAGATGTAAGATTTCTATGTTTAGCATTATCAGCAACAGTAGCAAAGATCATTTTTTTGTATTGAGTACTTTTTTCAGCAGCTCTCTTGATTTTTGTTAGTATTAAAATGACAGGTTCTAAGTTTTTTAAAACCAATGGTTTTTGCAGTAATATTTTTGTACAAATGGAGAGCAATTGACATTTGTCTCTTCCCTTTTTTGCTGATGCGAGAAATGGTTTGATCTGTGACTCAAAAACCATAATGTGATCCGAACCGTGAGATTTGTGATCAGTTACACCACTAACCGACAACTATTCCAGCATACAGTATGTATTATGCAGCAGAAGCCCTCCAGCCGCATTCCAGTACTGGAAAACACTACGCTGAATGATTTCATTAATTTTTAACTAAAGGTTAAAAAGTTTTATCTGTAAAAAAAAAAAAATAGTTAATGTGCGAACAAACATGGTGGACAAAAATCTTTCGCAGTTGGATTGAGGAAGTGCAAATTATCTACACCTCCTAACTAAACCATTAGCGAGGAGAGCGCTCTAGACATTAATGTAGGAGCTGAAGTCTTTGGTTGTGAATGGTCTAGAATTGGTTCAATAATTTTTAAATACCTTACAGGCTACAATGAGCATCATGCCCAAACGACACGCGGCGCAACCACCACATGCGATAAAAGCTATCGTTTCCACGTTAAAATTTGTTTTTGTCCTAACTATCTGCAACGGCAACCTACAAAATTTCTATTTTAGAAACCATTTCTATTTCTGCGATGTCACAACAGCATTTAAGCCAATCAGCCATATCACCCTGCAGCCAAGACCGGTAACTCACTGAAGCTATGCAGGGCTGAGCTTGGTCAGTACCTGGACGGGAGAACACATGGGAAAACTAGATTGCTGTTAGAAGTAGTGATAGTGAGGCCATCAGGGGGTGCTCAACCTGTGGTCTGTGTGAGTCCTAACACCCCAGTATAGTGAAGGGACACCATACTGTCAGTGAGCACCATCTTTCAAATGAAACATTAAATCGAGGTCCTGACTCTCTGTGGTCAATAAAAATCCAATGGGACTGCTCGTAAAGAGTAGGGGTGTAAAACCCTGGTGTCCTGGCCAAATTCCCTCCATCGCCCTTACCAATCATGGCCTCGCAATCATCCCCATCCACCGAATTGGCTCTATCACTGTCTCTTCAATCCACCAATAGCTGGGGTGTGGTGAACACACTGATGCAGCTGTTCTGTGACTACGTCGCATCATCCAAGTGGATGCTGCACACTGGTGGTGGTGTGTAGAGATCCCCGCCCAATTGTGAATCGCTTTGGGTGTATGGCCATACATGATAAATGCACTATATAAATACACATTACATTACATATATTTAAGATAATGATCACCTCAGGCACAGATTATGTGCTTTATTCAGTGTTAAATGCTACCAATTAGGGCTGCACCATATATCGTTTCAGCATCGATATCGCAATGTGTGCATCTGCAATAGTCACACTACAGGATATGCAATGGTAAGTTGTGTTTATAGTTGACTGGGAACCTTTTTTTTTAAGTGGAAGTCTGCTTGTGTTTTTAAGGCCTGTGAATGTATGAACATTTAAAGAAAGTTTAAAGCATTAAGGCACAAGACATTGTGCAGTTTGTAACTTTAATATGGATACATTTTATTTATTATTTAATTTAACCAATTTCTGTACCTGAATACGGTTAAAAAAAAAAAAAACATAAAGCAACATGGCATTTAATTTGTTTAATATTTCTATGAATGATTCAATCCCCTATTGCAATCAATATAAATTAATGAACATTTTCCAAATAGAGTTATTCAAGGCATCTGATGAAACTGTATTCACATCACACTATTTATCGCAGGAAAATATCGCAATGTCAGATTTTTCCAATATCGTGCAGCCCTACTACCAACGTAAATTTAAAGACCATTTTACATGACATTTATACGATTTTTTTATGTGGCCGCCATTTTAAAACACGAAAGTGAGGCTGCGGAAATCCAGAAGTATAGGATCAGCACTGTAAACATTCCAACATCATGCTGTGGACTACAAACCTGCAGCTCTTGCTGTGATTTCATAATGCAGATGTGGTGTAAACATCACTTTAATATCCTTTAGTTAAGTTTAATTTAAACAATTAAAAGCATATCAGTCATCAAACACAATCACAATCTCTTTAAGAGTAATACGCTTAAGTGTCCTCCTAGGACTCAGTTCATGGCACCAGGTAAACACAGTGGGGGCTTCCCTGCTTCAGCCTATGTAACCCGGTGAGCGATAAAACACTGCAGTCCTCTGTAGCACACTTTTGTGTTGTCTTTAACAGTGGTGTCCCGGTACTGAAGTTTTAAAAATGTCCATTTTCCACTAAAATTTAAGCGCCGCTAATCGCGTTCATAAACAGTGCTGATTTGCCATAGTGTTCACCAGTGCTCAACAGAAATGACTGTGATTGGCCGTGACAGTCATCAGTTCACCACTTTTCACAGACTGCAAACGCAGATAGATGGACATTGGAGCGTTTTAAAGCCGTAAAGATCAGCAGATTCATCAGCGGATTGCTCGTCTGTGTTTGCACTCAGTAAACAGCGGTGAAGTGCAGTAAACTGATGACCTTCTCGACCAATCACAGTCATTTCTGTTGAGCATGTGAACACAACGGCAAATCAGCGCTGTTTAGCGCCATCAACTGTGCTTAAATGTTAACCGGAAATGGACGTTTTTTTAATTTCAGTACCGAAATTTTGTATCGTGACAAGTCTAATATAGTAAAAGAATCAGTTCATTAACTTGAGTTTGATGAATGACATCTAAAATGTGTGTTTGGGAATGAAAACGTTAGCTAACTAGTGCCATTACCCTTAACTTATCTGTAAATGAGGTCAAATATCCCTGTTTATTTTCACTATTTATTCAGAACTGACCTTTGAGTCACTCGGAAGGCGCTGCAAGTATAAATTTGTGCCACTTTCTATTCGATGATAAGATATATAGCCAGGTACACAACATTCCTGTGTGACTCAGGCGATACTTCGAGGTTTCTTCCCACCGCAGCCTCGATTTCTCTGTTTAAAATGGCGGCCGCGTGAAATCAGTCTACTGATATACAACTGAAAGCAGGAGCAGGTAGTTCACCTCAGATCTAGCAGACGGTTTGAAAATAAAAATCTTGCCTGGACTCGGTGCAAACGTCAACATCAGTCACTAAGTAGCCTATTTATAATGCTGAAGAGGCTTAATATGTATTAATTAGGTTAAAAAGCATGTACCATTTTGTTGGGAGTGCAGTGGCCGGTCATGGTGCAGACAGACACATTGCTTATCACTGGAATCTTGTCACGTTGCGCTTTGTTAGGACGCAAAGTAAGAAACTAAAAACAGGTGTTTGTTTGATGGCTAAAACCTGACACATGTTTTAAAAATACACCATACAGCAGTAACCATAGTATAAATAGGATAAATTACTCTGTTCCATTGAAGGCCCTTTAAAATCAATGAAATCATTTACTTCCACTAAAGGTTATTTACAGTGGAAAAAGATGGTTCTTAAATTAACATTTCACTAAAAGGATCTTTGGAGAAGCAAACAACAAAAGAAGAAGTGATTTTAACATGGTGAAAACCTTATTTTGTCTCTTCCTGCACATTTATAAAGAGTGTACTGTTCTACATTAGCATGCGTATAGGACAAACACACACTCAGGCATGCATATAGGCAGGTATAGATCCACACACACACACACACACACCCCTCCCCCTGTCCAGATGCCTTCTGTTCCCCTCGGCTGAGTGAGCGTGAGGAGCTGTACAGATGTAGTGCTGAAATGTAACCTGAATATCCATTTATTTTCCTTTTTCCAGAGCTTCATCATTCAGATCCAAGGACACGAGATCCCAGCCAACCCCCATCACCTCTGCTCATCACAAGCTGTGTGTGTGTGTGTGTGTGTGTGTGTGTGTGTGTGTGTGTGTGTGT
>CAIGQZ010032312.1:21152521-21160021 GCA_903798205.1 Danio tinwini
TGTGTGTGTGTGTGTGTGTGTGTGTGTGTGTGTGTGTGTGTGTGTGTAAATCTATACTCAAATGGCATTTAAGCCTATAATCAAGACCTGCACTATACATTTACTCTTAATCATTTAACTATTTTCAAAAATTTCAATTTTGAGTAATTTCAATATTACAAATAATTAAAGAAAAATTGCAAAAAAAATTGTAGTTTTTTTGGTATTACTTAGTTTTTTTTTACTTTTTATTTTTTATATTTTTTTACTTTTTAATGGAGTAAATATTATAGTTTTAATTAATAGTTTATTATAGTTTTTTATACAATTTATTTATAATAATAGTTAATAATTTTTTTAACTGATCATTTTCTGTTTTCATTTTGAATTGAATGTTTCATCATTCTTTATTTTATTAGAATTTTAGTTTTTATTATTTTTAGAAATGCCCAGATTCGATCCCGTGATCGGAAATAGGGCCCAATCACGCGGTTTCAGACTCGATCTGAATTGGATGTTACCTCCCAATCAGGACTCGAATATGTATGTATAATATATATTCTTTTTTTTATATTTTTTTTCTATAGTTATGCGGTGGCATACAGTTAGACCTCTTTCTTGACTTCACACAGAAACAGCAACGCATGCGGCATGACATTACTTTGTTGCAGAGATGCTATTGGTTAAATGCTGGAAAAGTAGAACACAGAAGCAGCTTGAAGCGAAAAGCGCGAGTATGTCTGAGGTCTGTAGGTATTATAAAGTTGATGACAACAACATTGCCATAGCAAACTGTAAGATATGTAAAATTGGGATTGCCTGCCGGGTATTTTAAGTTGAGGTGCTATTTGTTTTTATATCAGATTACTGGATTGTTCAAGCTAGCTCACAGAAATGCTCTGTTTGTTAGAGTTGTTGAATGTTAAAATAAGGTGAATTAAATAAAAAATAAGGAACATTCTGGATCTTTTTTTTCGCACTTCTGTATTCTTTTTTATGTATTATAGAATTATCGAATCGGGTTTCGGTAGATACTTAAAATCAAATGACTCAGACTTCGACTAGAGGGCAAAAAAATCTGATCGGGACATCCCTAATTATTTAATGTTGAACTATATATTGTAAAAAATATTTCTAAGCACCCCAGCTGAAAAATAAATTGAGCTTGAACCTTTATTTTTTATGGGTGTTGAAATGTTTTTCAATTCACCAGCATCATGCCATCAGATGAGGTCTTTTGATTACACCGGTTACTCACTGAAGCTAAGCAGGGCTGAACCTGGTCAGTACTTGGATGGGAGACCACATGGGAAAATTATTGCTGTGTAGAAAGCAGGGGGCGCTCAACCTGCGGCCTGTGTGAGTCCCAATGCCTCAGTATAGTGAAGGGGACACCATACTGTCAGTGAGCACCGTCTTTCGGATGAGACGTTAAATCGAGGTCCTGACTCTGTGGTCAATAACAATCCCATGGCACTTCTCATAAATACCAATGGCCAACTTCCTTCCATCTGCCCTTCCCCATCAAGGCCTCCCAATCATCCCAATCCACCGAATTGGCTCTATTACTGTCTCTCCCGCTCCACCAATAGCTGGTGTGTAGTGAGCGCACTGGCGTCGTTGTCCTGTGGCTGCCGTTGCACCATCTAAGTGGATGCTGCACACTGGTGGTGGTGTGGAGAGACCCCCCCCCCCCTACTCATGATTGTGATGCTCTTCGGGTGTATGGGCATACCCAATAAATGCGCTATATAAATAAATAAATAAATAATAGAATCTCTGCATGACACATTGACATTATAGTATCACTCTTTTGACATCATCCTTAACATAATAAGCATTTGTTTCGTGTGTCAGACTAGATGAAAAGACCCTCGGGGTCATAAATGTCACATCCAAAATGTCATGAGTCCTTCACTTAAAAATGAGTCTACAGGCTTTCATACCGTATAAAGTGTAGCCCTTTGCAAGTGGTTCACATATTAGCAATATAAAAGTGAGCAATACATGAAAATACTTATATCAGGGGTGTCCAAACTTGGTCCTGGAGGACCAGTATCCTGGAGAGTTAAAGCTAAGAGTTAAACTCATCAGGACACCGGCCCTCCAGGACCGAGTTTGGACACCCCTGACTTGTATACTTAAATACTTCATTAAGGTGAGTGGGCTTGACAAACCACCTGTAGAAACACTCTTCTCTCTTATGCACCTGGCACTTTATCTAAACTCCATCTTGCAAGGACTCAATAAGGAAAATGATGTTTACTATAAATGTACCAGAATCACTGCTTGCTTCAACCTTAAAGGTGCAGTAGGTGATCTGCCACAATGCTAACCTGTTAGCATACATCTCTGAAACACAGTCCCTCTCCTGCCATCCAAAGCCACGCCTCCTGAAAACACGAGCGTGCACACCCTAAAGATGACAGCAGAACCCTCTCTCAAGTGTTAAGCTAAAGCCTGGTTTATACTTCTGTGTCGAGTAATCGGCGTGACCCACGGCACAAGCCTTGCGTGTAGCCGTGCATTTATACTTCTGCGCACTGTTTCTGTGGCTCTGCAATAATACTTCCGAAACGCTAGCTGGCAGTAGGTGTTTATGTTCCTCTATGTTAGGTTTCTTCTCTGGTGTTTTGTTTTTTCTGAATGCTTTCTTAAATGTACAAGTGGCTCAAATTCGCTCATTTTGAGGCGGGAACTGGCGGACGTGCAAGCCGACCAATCACAGAGCTTGCGCTACACATTCGCGTTACATTTTTTAAGAGGTGCGCGTCAATGTCGCGACAGCTACAGCGAGGACTATGCGTCTACGTGTAGGCTGTGCCATAGCATACGTGTGCGCTTAACGCAGAAGTATAAATCAGCCTTAAAGCTAAAGCTTGGCAGGCGGCGTGCAGGAATTACTAATTACTCATTACGAAGCCATACTTATACGCTATTTCTGACTGAATATTCAGAGTAGCACGATAAACAATATAGGGAGCGCGTCACAGGTCGTCATTGTTCAAAAATGAACCAATGAGAATATAAAACCAACTTCACCTCATTAAAACAGGCTTGGGGGAATAGCGCTATTTATGGTGTTTTGTTGTTAAACTAAATAAATCTATATTATCGATGCTGTAAAACGTACCTTATGAAACCGAAAGTAGTCACATTAATCAATCGCTGGAAGATTTCAGTGGCTGAACAACACTTCTGTGCAGCTATAACCCATTTCTAACAACAACATCTACATCAGCTTTGTGTGACTAAAATAGTTTTAAAACAAAACAGAACATTACCTGTCTAAAATAAATCTGTCAGCCATGGTGTCATCCTTCCTCCAGCGTGCAAAAGTAACTGCAATATTGATTTAGGATTTTAAAAGGTTTTGATTCAGCATGCGCTTAATCGCTCTCTCTCTTTCTCTTGAACGCACAGCACGTGTATGCACAAACGACGGATCTGCATGAACAGAGGTGCGCACTAGCTCAAATCTGCATTTGCTGACAAACAGTTTGGGCTACTAATCAGAATTATGGGAGATGTCGGCTCGACTCATTTTTTATGGTGCATTTTTTTAATCTTACGCCTTACCTAGAACATAAAAATACATATAAACACATTTAGATCATTTACTTTAATCATTACTATTGGGACTATGAAGAGACTTTTAACCAGCACAAAAAAAATGTTTCTAAAGACAATCACCTACTGCACCTTTAAATAACTCTTGCACAATATTCACCTTGCACAGTACCCTGTACAACATTGTTCAGTCTCATGTAAAAGTACTTGTATAGCCTGTATTATGTGTATAGTTTAGATATTTTATTTTATACGTTAGTTATGCATACATTTTTTTTATATAATAGGTCATGTCCAGTGTTTAGTTTGAAATTATAATTAATCTATGTAGCACCGCTGTCCTGCAAGACACAACATTTCGTTCCTCTGTATGTCCACACATGTAGCGGAATGACAATAAAGCTTGACTTGATTATAGCCCCAGTTTTTATAGCAATTGTCTTTAAAAAATCTTCCTTTATATTTTTTTAATTTTCTTTAAAATGCAACAGATAACAGATTTTTAAAAGCGAGCAATACATGACAATTCTTGCATTTAGTCCTAGTTTTTAAAGCAATGTTATTTTTAAAAAAATCATTTAAATCCTTTTAATTTAGTTTAAGAATGCAATAAATGCATGTTCTAATGTAAAATTGATGTAAAAGCTAAACAGTTGGGGTCAAGCCGGACTACCTGTTCAACATGGGTCAGTCATCCTGGTGTCCATGGCAACAGGAGGGTCAAAACAAGAGGTCATGGAATGGCCAGCAGCGAGAGGGGTTTATGAGCCCTCTGTGTGTGTGTGGGTGGACAGGAAGTTTATCTGCAGTGTTTATAATGTGTGTTTGTGTGATTGTTTATTTGTGGGGGAAGGGTGACAAAGCTCCAAGACTAAATCTCAATTAAGCACTCACACACACACACACACTCACTCACTTAATTGTGCAATCGGTGACTGAGATTTAGCTTGTTTCTTTTATTTATATTTAAGGCCCCGTGTACACTAATACGTTTTAGTTTTAAAATGCATAGGTTTTGCTACGGTTACACCTTCGGTCCACACTACGCCAGAGATTTTGAGTGCCGGGGCTTTTTGAAAACGCTGAAAAGGCCATTTTCATTTTAAAATGCTGCTGCTGCGTCTCAGTGTGGATGGGGGAAAACTGAGACATCTGAAAACGGAGGCTGATCTGATTGGGGCTTTTTCCCCTCAATATTAAGTGGACTACACACAGTTCAGTCTTGCATCCTCTCCTTGTAAGTTCAGACTTTGCAAGTTTGATAAGGAAAACAAGCTCCCGAGGATCAGTCGGGTAGGCTATATCTTTAAAGGGAACGGTGTAGGCTACATTATAACCTCATTTACATCACCCTGGCTACGTTATTTTACTTTCTTAACAATAAAATGAAAACATGATGTGAGGAACTGCCTATTTTCATTTTATTAGCAACTTAACAGACACCAGAAATGCTGAGGCATCATGTAGATACATATTTATATGACTGTATGCATATTTATAACAGAACAGAGCCTATAACATTACTGCCTCCCTTTATTTTCATTGAAAATACGAAATATACCCTCTCTTTTGCTGAATATCAGTTTTAATAATCAATAATGGTCATTATAAAAGTATAAAATACAATAAGTTTATACAATATAGAAAATAAAGGCAAGCGAGCAATCAATCAAATGTGCAAAATCAGTGTGTGTGGTTATATTAATTAATATATTAACTTATCTTTGCGCTCAGCCAAAACACAAACACACCTGACAACAAGTAATAGATTCAAAAGTCCAAAGACAGGGAATATGTCATTAGATATAGACAAGATGAATTAAATATCACGTTTAACAACTATAGTGAGATTAAATCCAGTGCTCTCACCTGGGGAGGTGTGCTCGAAGCACCCGCTGACTGTCTGAAGCTCAGATGCACGCATACACTGCAGCGCATGCCAGAGTGTGTGTGGTCACATTATGCGTTTGTGCGTTTTCAGAGGTGTAGTGTGGATGGAGAGCTGTTCAGAAATGGTAGGTGAAACGCCAGTGTGGACGTGAATCGTTTTCATTCTAAAACGCCGTTTTAAAACTAAAACGTATTAGTGTAAATGGGGCTTGAAGCTGTTTAGTCATCAAATATCAAAGGTAAATAAGCGTAAATACTCCTTTTTACATTTAAAGTGCACAACGTTATAAGTTAACTAAAGATAAAACCATAAACCAAATTAACGTCTGTTACTTGAAATTATTTATTTAAAGGTTACAATTACGAATTGATTTTTTGCAAAGAAAAAAAGGTTTTATTTTGTCATTTCATTGGCAAATAATTATACTTTTTACTTGCATATGCTGTTCTAAAATAACTAAAACTAAAAATGCATACAAAATATACAGAAACTTAACAAATAAAAACCAAACAAAAACATTGAAATAAAAAAAATGCAACCTATATATATATATAAATCAAACTGAAACAAAAAAAAAAACGCGGCAAACAGAAACATGTTGGCATCTCCTCTCTCTCTCCCTCTCTGTCTTTTTCCGCTCTGTAAGGTCAGCAAGAGGAGAAGGGTCACTCAGAAGTGAAAGGTCAAGGCTGCTGATTACAGTTGTATTCTGGTATGTGCAGTGACCAGTCCAGCGCTGCAATGGCAACACTGATCAGCTCAACTTAAATTGCGTCCCAAATGACACACAATACACTAGCATACACTAGGGCTGCACAATATTGGAAAAATCTGACACTGCGATATTTTGCTTTGCTGCGATATACATTGCAATGTGAATATAATTTGACCAGTTTGGAAAGATTTTTCTATGAGATTTTTATTTTTTTTTTGTCTTTTTCTATGTAGTGCATCTGCATAAACTGCATAAATTACAAGCAATAAATAAATAAACTGTGCTTTCGGATTTTCCAGAAAAGTCAAACTGTATTCAAGTACAGAAATTGAACAAAAAAAAAGTCAAATAACATATTCATCATTATATATATAATTTTAAAAAATGATATTTAATAATATCTTTATCTTTTAATCTTAAAATTAATTAAAAAAATTAATTTCAGTCATCATTTACTCATCCTCCACTTGTTTTTCTCTTGAACACAAATAAAGACATACTGAAGAATGTTGGGGAAAAAACAGCCCTTGACTTCCATAGTATTTTCTGATCCTACTATGGATGTACTATGAATCCTACTAAGAAATGCATATCAGTTAAGAATAATGTGAGTGAGTAAATGACAAGGAAATTGTCATTTTAGGGTGAACTATCCCTTTAAGGTATCAGATTTAACACTTTGAGTTCTAATTTTAGGGTGGCACGGTGGCTCAGTGGTTAGCACTGTTGCTTTACAACAAGAAGGTTGCTGGTTTGAGTCCCGGCTGGGGCATTTCTGTGTGGAGTTGGCATTTCTGTGTGGAGTTTGCTTGTTCTCTCCGTGTTCGTGTGGGTTTCCTCCACTTGCTCTGGTTTCCCCCACACTCCAAAGACATGTGCTATAGGTGATTTGAATAATCTAAATTGGCTTTAGAGTATGAGTGTTTCTGTGTGTGAATGAGTGTTTATGAGTGTTTCCCAATACTGGGTTGCAGCTGGAAGGGCATCTGCTGTGTAAAACATATGCTGGATAAGTTGGCGGTTCATTCCGCTGTGGCAATCACTGATGAATAAGACAACTAATGTTGTCCCAAATGAGCATAAAAAGTTAGGAGAGCAATCGAATGCTTTCATTATAACGTTAGATGTGCGCATTTTTAAAGTGACACCTTTGTTATTTAATGTAATCAAACAAAGTCTGAATAAAATGAGATTTATTCGTTGCTCTTTAATCAGAATGTGTAAGTTATACGGTATAGAAAAGATTAATGAGATTTGATAACTTGATTCTATTTCTTTATAATAGCTATTATTTTAATAAGCTAAACTGTTTGTTAATTTATTTGCTGCTAATGTCTACTATTTT
>CAIGQZ010032312.1:21163860-21177482 GCA_903798205.1 Danio tinwini
AGAGAGAGAGAGAGAGAGAGAGAGAGAGAGAGAGAGAGAGAGAGAGGTCATGATGATGATGATGATGAGTCTGTAGTCTTTACAGTCGCATGAACGCGCATCTCATACACTCACACAGAGGAGCTTCACGGTCACACACCGCCGAGATGTGGAGGATTGTGGAGCTCGTGGCGTGTTTGCTCATGATGTCCAGTCATGTTTCATCTCAGAACAAGGTAAGATAAAAGTTCAATGCATTCGTGTGCATTTACCAAATAAGCGTGCAACAATGTTTATTCGCTTACTGTAATAGCACTCAGTTATTCTAAATATTTCTGTGAGTTAAATCATTTAGAAATAAAAGTTTTATTACCGAATGAGTTGGTCTAAACATTGTCTGTTGGAAGTTTAGTCTATGCAATGCCTTGTTTTCAGCGTTGTACTGTAGTAGATAACAACGGATATATGTGATCATGTGCACCTCCTTTCAGTGCATGCTGTGTTTTTTCTCCGTTGAAATGATTATTAGCACGGGTGGTTTCTTTAAAAAAGCAGGGATTAAACTCTTCAGCGGGGCACACTGCGCACAACGCACCGCTGGCACGAGGTCAAAGCTCTCGGGTTTATGACTGGAAAAATATAATAATACTGTCTAAAATCGCAGGTGCTCTGTTTTAATGCACCTGCACAGAAGATGATTTTGGTCTTCCGATGGCGGCGATTTTATTCTGTTATTCAATATTTATACATAGCCTTAATGTTCAAAATAAGCGCACAATATATGTTGCCTACAGGTTTTCCAATTCATATACAGTGCTGCTCAGCATAATTGAGTATTTTGCAAATGAATATGTTTATCCATTTCTCAATGAATATAGGTCATTTATTTTGATGCATTAAACAAAAGATTTAGTAAACAGATATATTTATTAAAATAATATTTTAGCCACCGAACATATTTAGAAATAGAAAAATAATACATTTAAATTTATGCAAAACAATGGAATAACAAAATTACAAACAGCAAACATTTCAACAAAATCTCTTTTGTTATTTTGCTTCTCTTGATTTTTGCAATTCTTTTTAAATTGTATATTTTTCCCTTACATATAAATTTGGATGTACTAGTTTTTGGACCTTTATCGTAAGTTATTTTGTTAGATTAGCTCCAGATTTGTCTTAGTACTGATTAATCTAATGTATATGCACAAATATAATATTTTAATGCATCAAAAATATGAATTTAAATAAAGGATTTGTGAGGGGTGTATATAATATTTGTAGAATATTTTAATGAAAAGTTTTTGATGTCACTCATTTTTATGTTATGACTGCTATGTTGTTTTAAAATATTTGTCAAAAAAACAATTATTCAGTGAATTATTCAAAAATGATGAAGGTGGGTGGTTGCAAACAATTTATATGGGCTGAATTTAAACAAATTAAGTTGAACCTTACAAAATTGTATTTGTTTGTTTAAATTTGGCCCATATAAATAGTGGTTTGCAACCACTTACTATAAAAAATTTGTAAATCAGATGAATATTTTTTCAGTGTCTGTTATCATAAATAATAATTTTGTTTTGTTTGAATTGGAAAGCCTAAATCTAAAGATATAATTTGCTTCCAAGATTGTCTCTGATCATTTTTCATATGAACTCCATTTTAGTACCAACTTTATGACGTTATCTAGCTATAACAGGGGTTTTCAAACTCACTCTTGGAGGCTGATGTCCTGCAGATTTTATCTCCAACTTGCCTCAACACACCTGTAAGGATGTTTCTAGAAAGCCTAGTAAGAGCTTGATTAGCTAGCCCAGGTGTGTCTGGTTGTGGTTGGAATTTAACTTTGCAGGACACCGGTCCTCCAGGACCGAGTTTGAGAACCCCTTATCTATGGGTTAAATCAATAGTATCTGTAGATTATGTATCTGACTGAGACTGACTGAATGACTATCTGATCTGTAGCATATGGTTTGCTTTTGAAAGGATAATTTCTAAGATCAAATTTAAGTGCACTTCGATACAGAGATTTGTCTTAGAATAGTATTATTTTTCATAAATAATTTAAAGAACCCATAACGAACCCTTTGAAAAAAAATCTTGTTTAAATATTAGTTTCAAGAGTTGACACTTAGCTGATGATTGATTATAAAGCTTGTTTGGCATGCTGTCCAGCGAGAGACCTGAGCTCATAAGATCCTCGAGCCTGGGGCTCCCTCCCGTTTGCAAGGCGAGAGGGGAGTTTGAGCTCAGGTAGATCTCGAGAACTTAGGGTATTTATAGTGGCTTAGGAATTGTCTGATTGGTGAATCATAAATTGGATAATGCGTGGCCAGCTGCAAGCAATCATAAGCATGTGATCCTCTCAAAATTAGTTTATAAATAAACTTCACATAAAATACCTTACCCATGATGCTGTGCAAATTTCCACCAATCAGAGAGTTGCAGCAAGCTTAGCTCCTCAAAAAAGATCTTTAGCCTCTCCCACCCCATGGAGCACTATAAACAGAGCTTGACATTTACACCCTCCAACCTGCCAAATGCGGCTAGATTTCAGCTGTGGCGGGTTAGACAGACAACTCCCACTAGCCACTTTGGCTGGTTAAAATACATTTTTAAATTGTAGTTTTCTTAAAAGCAGGGTTCGACAATAAGGATGGCCCAATATTCGTGCAAATGTGATCTTAGAATCGAAAAACAGCACAACTGACAAAAAAAACTGCTTGTGCGAGCAAAAGAAAGCAGGTGAATACCAAATGATAGGATGATCACTCGCATGCACAGGCGATGTAACCGTGCCTAAAGGAAACGCAACTGGTGCGATCGGTTTTTTTTTAAATAGATTGGATAAAAATCGATGATCGTGCACCCACAGCCTGCTGCTTTCAAGAGCTCAAGATAAAAAAATAAACATTTTATAAGCAGCAGCAGTCACTGCTTCGGTAATTATTCCTTTAACAGATTAGTAACAGGCCTAACTTTAATCATGTGTGCGTAATCATCCTTTTATTATCACTCACAGTATGATTTTTTTTACCTGCTTTCTTTTGCTTGCAGTTATTTTTAATAATATGGTTTAATTAACATTTTTTTTTACAAAAACATTGCTTTAATATGAGATTAACTCCCTATTTATGTGTAGTTAACTGGTGGTCTGGGACCTTTAGCCAGGTCAGATTACTGTGCATATTTTAGATACATGACAATAGTTCTTTTTTAAATATATATTTTTTAAAGAAAAGTTTTGTTTAATACAAAGTGCATGTGTACAGCTATATTTAGCTTGTTTTGACACATTTAAAATTTGTGGCTAAGAAATAATAGTTTATGTATTTTAGGTGTGGTCAGAGATAGATTTGTTAAATCCTTAATTTTGAGCCCTGAAAAGTCATGGGAAATAAAAACTAATTGCAATGCAACACAACCCATGCACATTGAGCAAGCTCATACACAACAAACACAAAAAGTGAAATGAATGAGGAGGCATGTGGAGATAACACAAAATCTAAATCAAGTAATTTTAGCATGTCAGAGTAAAATTTATGCATATAAAATATATTTTCCCAATAACAAAATTGTGGCTAGTGAAAATGCAGAGTAGCTAGTAATGTTGGAAAACTACTAGCCACAGTGGCTGGCGATCAAAAAAGTTAATGTCAAACCCTGACTACAAATAACCTAAAAATCAATTCGCAGTTCATCCCATCCAAAATAAACATTTGTTTTGACATATAATATGTGTTTGTATTATATATATATATATATTTATATGGTGTATAAGTGATACACACACATACATCAAAAAACAAAACTATACAAAACAATTGTGTTACATAGATATTCAAATGTATACAGTATATAGTTAGTATCATTAATTCATTCATTTTCTTTTCAACTTAGTCCCTTTTTTTATCTGGGGTTGCCACAGCAGAATGAACCGCCAACTTATCCAGCATATGTTTTACGTAGCGGATGCCCTTCCAGCCGCAACCCATCACTGGGAAACACCCAGACACTCTCATTCACACACATACACTACGGATAATTTAGCTTACCCAGTTCACCTTGTGGGGGAAACCGGAGCACCTGGAGGAAACCCACGCCAACACAGGGAGAACATGCAAACTCCACACAGAAATGCCAACTGACCCAGCCGATACTCGAACCAGCGACCTTCTTGTTGCGAGGCGAGATACTGCAATACCGTGCTGCCAATTAGTATCATATACAGTACACATATATTTTATATCTAAATATACATTTAGATATAAAGTTGAGTTTTCTCAAATATAGGCAAATTTAAGTGGATTCAACATAAAAGTTGTCCCCAAAAGGCTAGAATTGTGTTGTTTCAGCTCATTTTAAATAAGCAGTTTGAACAAGCAGCAAAATAATTTTTTGAGTGCACTAAGTTCACAGTGTTGTGGTCCTCCTTGTCGCAGCTGATTGGTTAAGTTATGGCTAGCCCCACACTGAATCTGCGTGCGCAGAATTCCGCAGATTTTTAGCCCATCATTGATTCTGTTTGTTTACTTGTGTAAATGTGTGTAAATTCATATTTATTCCGTTTTTAAATTAATTTCAGTAATATTATTGATTAATATGAAAATATGTATCTGATTTTATATACAATGCAGTTTGTAAAGTAATATTTTCTGTCTTTTAGTAGATATATTATATAAGAGAATTGCTTTGTTTACCAAATAAAGTGGATTTAAATGGATTTGCATTGTAAACATTAAATACAAGTTAAAAATGTATTACTTTTTTATTTGATATATTAAGGTTTTAGTTATGATACTCCCAAAATCATTCCGCATAAATCCACAGATTTTTAACAAAATTCTGCGCAGAAATAGCAAAAAACGTCCGCAGATTCCATTTGGCCCTAGTTATGGCTCACAGGGTTTTAAAGACTTTTAAAAACATCCCTATGAGAAAAATTCATTCATTCTCCACGGGGGTCGCCACAGCAGAATGAACCACCAACTTATCCAGCATATGTTTTACACAGTAGATGCCCTTCCAGCTGCAACCCAGTACTGGGAAACACCCATACACACTCACTCACACACATACACTACGGACAATTTTAGTTTATTCAATTCACCAATAGCGCACGTCTTTGGACTGTGGAGGGAACCTACATGAACACTGGGAGAACATGCAAACTCCACACAGAAATGCCAACTGACCTAGCAGAGACTTGAACCAGCGACCTTCTTGCTGTAAGGTGACAGTGCTAACCACTGAGCCACCGTGTCACCCCCTATGAGAAAGATGAATGGAGAAAATTATTCTACACTAATACAATCACTGTAAGAAAATGCTGGGTTACACACAATCCCTTCAGGTTGTCCTAACACAAATCAATTAAGTTAACTTAATGGTTTTTACAACTTTAAGTTGATGAAACATAAAACAATTAAGTTGTCCCAAAACAAACTCTAGAACTGTGTTGTTTCAGCTCATTTTAAATAAGTAGTTTAAACAAGCAGCAAAACAATTTTACCGAGTGCAAGAACCTTTTGTGAAGTTTTATTGATGCTACAGGTTCTTCATGGAAGCATCGATGCCAGAAAATAACCCTTTTTTTAAATACTATAAAGGTTTTCCTTAAAGAGGTAAATCATAAAGCATTGAGCTGCAGACGTGTTTAACTAGAGCTGCAACTGAACTCAGGATAGAAGTTCACACGAGCAGACCTGAGCATCCTAAATCATTACAGTACAATAAAGAGAAAACAAAATCCAGCAAGCAGAAAGACAGCAGATTTCCAATACATCATGCAGATTTCCAGTATCGTTCCACTACAATCTCCATTTCAAATTCCATATTCATTTTAAGGGGGAGATTTTCACACTTTCTTCACCCCAAATCGCATCAATGGAGAAGTGTTCACTGCTTCATTGGTAGCCCTCCAGCTGTGGCAGACACATGAAAGGCTGATGTGAGCACAACCAAAGTCACTTCAGCTAAAACGGTTGATTTGCCGAGAATAAAACCACACATGAGAAAACGACACTGAGACGTCACGACGCATCAGGAGCCGCACTTATCACAGGTCACGGCTCACTGGAGACCAGGACTGGGCCCCAATCCTCACTTTTTGTGTGTGTGTGTGTTTCTTTCATTCCACTAAATTGTTACCTGAGCTGAGCATTATTAAAATACTACAAGAGAGATTGATAGTTGAAAAATGTGATTGGTAATTTGCATTCATAATAAAATTCCACAAGTCATATTTTGATTTAAAGCAAGTCTTTGTCCAATGACTAAATGATTAAAATGAGCACAATAATATCAAAACTCTAAATATCTTACTGGCCATTTGTAAAACACATATTTTACATTACCGTATGCATTATCCACAGTTGTCACAATCACCAGCGATCTAACCACCAGAGATCGGTGGAAAACATTCACACTCACACAGGACTACAAATCTGCTGGTAAATGGACTACATGTTCAGTCATGCCACACACACACACACCTGAGGCGAGTCACCACTGATTGCAAACCCACAGCTGAAGCTGCTGACATACTGATTATATGCACTATAAGTACTTCTCAAAAACAAACGCTGTTGCTGAGTCTTGTCTACTGTTTAGTGACACCACAACGCGGTTTCCTTTACCTTGTCTTGTTATAATTAGTGGTGGGCAAAGCGAGGCTTCGAGAAACACTGAAACAGTCGAAGCAAATGTGTCGAAGTTTTGAAATTCCACTCTACGGCGACACCTAGTGGTCATTTTTTATGTATTGCACTGGAACAGCGTCAGCAAAGAACAGTTGAGCATTTTGAGGTATTAAACTCCACTTTGTGAATTGTTCCTTCAAGTGCTTTAGTTGAGCGGTTAGGGTTCTTGAGTGCCATGTGGGCATACTGGGTTCGAATCCAGGCTGAGACAGCTCTTTTGAAATGCTTTAATATCAGTTTGAATGGCTCTGTTCTTTTATCGTTTTGTTTCAACATTGGTCTGACATCTGAATAAACACTTTGTGAATAAATATGTCTTGTTTTGGTCATAAAACAGGGTTGTTTCTAGATCAGACACGGTTGTGGCCATTAAATTTTATTCATTAAATTTCCCATTTATTGTATTTTATTTATGTCTACCCAAAATCTGAACCCAACCATCAGAGTACTGTGAAAAATTTATTATTGTTCTACAGTGTTACAAAAACGATCTGTCAGTCAAAAACTGTCAGTCAAATGCATATTCGCCAGGTCTCGAAACGCTTCTGAGCTGATTGATGCTTTGAATCGCTTTAGTCACATGACCAAGTGTTTCGAAACACTTTAGTCACGTGACCTGGGTGTTTCGGACCATGCTTCGGTGCAGTATTTCGAAACACTTGCGCTTCGGGAACTGGACACTGTGTCGAAACGTCAGTTTCACGTCAGCCATCCCTAGTTATAATCCTGTCTGCTGCCTGCCTTGTGACCATCTGCCTGTTATTTTGACCACGACTCTGGATTGCCCTTATACATCTGTTTGCTCCTGTTCTGATCATTGCTTGCCTGACCCTCCAGCTATTAAACCTGCATGTGGATCCGCACCCCTGTTGTCAGTGTCACGTCCCTTTGGTTACAACAGTTTCATATTGATAACTGTTCATAAGTAATTATAAAAAAAAGTGTAAACAAAAGTGCGATTAATCTGTTTCATCATCCTTGCATTGGTATAAATGAATATTAAACATATAATAAATATTTCACGCAAATATAATATAATATAAAGTTAAGTAATATATAATATAATTTATTATTATATAATATAATTTAAATATAATATAATATATAAATATAATTAATGCAATGTCACATCTTTAACTGTGGCAAGCGATTAAATGCAGCCCAATTATGTCTGAAAAGTACAGACTTAGCAACCCTAGGTTTGAATGTTGGGTGGGACTTCATCTTATCAATAGGGCTTTGTTTGGATGGTTGTGGTTTGTGATTGGTGGCTCTTGTGTGAGTGACAGGTTGATCCCGCCTTTACACAAGTAAAGCCGCGGTCACACTGGGCTTTTCTCCTCATAGACTTCCATTCATTCGCATGCGAATGCATCAGACCAGAAACGCAGGGTCATGCGTCGGAGTTTTACAGGTTGCTGCGGTGCAAAGTTCAAGCTTGGTGAACTCTGACCTGCGAAATCACATCACTTGACTGCGTGAGACCAATCCAGGATCAAAACATGACCTCTCTGAACAGAAATTTAAAACATCGCTTTTTTTAATGTCTAATCATCTTGTTTAATCCCGCCCCTTTACGCAGCGCCGTACGACAGAATTTCGCAAGCTCAAACTCTAGTGTGACTTCGGCTTAAGCAAGAGTTGAAGAGAGGGCAGATTTTATTTTTATTTGATAAAATTTAAAGGGCACACACACAAAAAAAATGTGTATGTGTATGTGTGTGTGGTGTGGATAAAGAATTGATAGTACCACTGCAATGTTCCATAAAAAAGAAAATCAATTGTCCACATTCATTGAAAATTAAATGTAATAATCTTTATTTTATTCCCATACTTTGTATTTATAAATTTAAAACAGGCTCATTGTGGATACATACCCCTGTCTACATTTCTGGAGAGCTCGATTTATGTAGCCAGAGGTATGTCTGGCTGCATTTCGTCTTTAAAACAAATGCTATGGGGCGGTAAGATGCTGCTGACAGCTTCTGTTTCTGACCACTTACCTCCATACAGACAGCTTTTCTGGTGTTACCAGTTTGCCCAGTAGCTCACTGCGTATGTCAGTGAACTTGGGATGTGGCATAAACCATGATGATGGGGTTCGTGTCCAGTGAAGAATGGTTCCAAAAACCAGCTAAAACAAATGCAAAAAAATAAATGAATAAGTAAATCAATAAACAACAGGCTAAATCAGGCGGCCACAATGCCTTTCTTTTTTTCTAGATTGCTTTTGAACAGTTGGGTTTAGGGAAGGGGGTGGGTGGGTCAGTCATTCAGTCAACAGCAAGCTGGTCGGCTGAAGTGTATATTGTACCCTCTGCAGTGGCGTGCGGTGAGGTTTGTGACTGAGGCACTGACACTTTTATAGTCAAAAGTCAAATGTACAAACAAATCCACCCGATATATTTGCCAACTACTGATTGTGTGTCATATATTATATCAGCATTGTTTCTACACACATGGCAGGTACATATTCGGCCAAGGAAGAATGTAAAATGAAAAGCGATTAAATATGCCTCCCAAAAACACCCAGCTGTATGCTACAGACAACTACTGTATAACAAGCGACTATACAGCACCATAACGGATGCACTCTTTCTCTCATTCACACACACAAATGATGTCTTCACATGACTTGAATTACTTTGAAATGATCACGTTATCTTCTGTCCCATCCTTTGAAGCGAGTCCTTTAGCTCCGGCATTGGTCGTCCATAATTTATTCACGTTTTGATTGAAAGTCCAATTTTGAGAAATTTTTGAACTGATATGATATATTTTTGCAGTCAGTCAGAGCAAAACAGACTCCTATTGAACTTTACTGCATAGAAGAAGAGCAACCACTAAAAATAACCGTGAGCTCAGGTGCGCCCTCTTCAGCCTCACCTCATGTCTTTTCACTGCGGCTTTATGACAGATTTTAACATTAAATAAGAGATAGACACACGTGGAATTTATTACATATTATGTGGAAAGTGAGGACATATAATAAAAATGTCTAGAATGTTTAAAACATTTTAATAAAGCCTTACATTGGTATCACACACTCTCAGAAACAAAGGTATGCAAGCTGTCACTGGGGTGGTAACTTTTCAAAAGGTACACATTTGTACTTAAAGGGTCCATATTGGTACCTCAAAAGTATATATTAGTACCAAAAAATTTAAGAGGAACACTTTTGTACTTTTTAGGTAACAATATGTACCCTTAAGGTATTAATATGGACCTTTTAGGTACAAATTTGTACCTTTTAAAAAGGTACCACCCCAGTTGCACAAGACTCAGCTTGGGCTACCTCACCTCAATTCAATTCAATTCAATTCAATTCAATTAAATTCAATTCAATTCAATTTAATTTAATTTAATTTAATTTAATTTAATTTAATTTAATTTAATTTAATTTAATTTAATTTAATTCAATTCATCTTTATTTGTATAGCGCTTATACAATGTAGATTGTGTCAAAGCAGCTTCACATGGAAGTTTATAGTGAATTGAAACAATGTCAGTTCAGTTTTCAGTGTTTAAGTTCAGTTCAGTTTAGCTCAGGTCAGTGTGGGTTAATAATAACTACTGCAGTCTAGGCGCAGGAAAGACCTCAGCGAAGACTCGTCTGTCCTTGGAGCTTCACAGAAATCAGTCTCCTGCTCTCCACCACGACCACCACAGCAGCTGCTCAAAATACGGCCTGGTCCAGAAACCTTGGGATCATCTCGTCGCTGGTTTTGGATCGCATTAATGAAACTTCATAGCCTCGCACACCTCACTTCCTACACTGTAATTGAACAGGGAATATGCAAAACACAGCGATTTTGATCATAAAAATGATTGAAATCATAGAAAAATTGCATCTATAGCACAGATCCTTGGAAAAATATAGATTTTATGATTAGTATACATCTCATGATGGAAGGTGAGAATGATGACAGGTGAGGCCCTGCCTCCCCTGACCGCACGTACCTGACCCTCTGGTTGATTTACGCAAGAAGAGGACGTGCTAGAGGAACTTGTGATCATCAAAAAGTGTACACAGTGACCTCTGGTGGATTTGCAAAAACAAAACTGCGAGCAGACGTACTTCCGGTTACGAATTTCGCTGTTCTCAGAAATGTAGACCTGGGTTTGTATCCACAATGAGCCTGTATTGTATTTCATGTTTTGATGTTTGTTGGGGCAAAACATGGAATTAATGCTGTTTTGCTTGCCTGTAAAATTATTATAATTTCTGAAATTATTGTTTCGCCTTTTATTGGCAAAAATAATTTTCCACTTTCATAGTCTCTGTTTTTCCAGATTGATTAGAAAAATACTATAGCACACCTTTCCTTAGCGACGTATTTTGGTATAATTCATATTGTTTGTGTCATGAGTGCCGCATAAATTATTGGTTAACATTTGCTGCTATACTATAGCGTTTTTGAAAGTTATAGTAAAGTACTTGAATTAATATCTTGTGGTAAATCTACATTTGTTACCAGTGCTTAATTTGTAATTTGCGAGGTCCTGAAACAGATCAGAGTAACGGATCCGGTATGTTACCAGATGAGGGAGAGGTGTTGCGGACGAGGTTGGGGGGTGTGGGGGGAGGTTTGTGTTGCGGGCGAAAGAGAACAGGGGGAGGGGGGGGGTGGGGGTCAGGGACGAAAGTGAAAAGCACTGGAGAGTCGCAGAAAAAAGTGAAGAGTGGGGCGGGTGAGGAGGGGGATCGGTAAAATGAGGTATGCTACCCTGCAGGCACAGGACGTCAACATGAGGTCATATTGACGTTGTACCCCAACGTGCCCCAAGGTTGGATTTTGTTTGGAAATGAAAATCGTGTTGATGTCAGAACCCAACATCAGACCGAAGTCAATGTCCAACGTTTAACTTAAAATCAATCAAATATCAACGTCATGCTACACCTTGACGTTGTGTGGATGTTATCACTATGACATCTTTCAGACGTTGGATTTTGGTCACTTTCCAATACAGCCTAACATCAACCAAATATCAACGTAATTTGACGTCATCATTGGGCGTCAAAATAACGTTGTCCTTAGATGCCGGTTAGACATTGAATTTTAGTCACCTGACGTAATGATCTAAATCTTACCTAATATTAACATCTTATGATGTTGTGTGCCTGCTGGGTATGGTAACACAACAACTATAATAATATAAACAAATGACCCAAAACTTTTTACAAATATAGAATATTTTTAACTACAATACACCACCATTTACTGTAGTTAAATATAGGTATACTACAGTATTTGTCAGTTTATCACTACAGCATTCATTAACAAAGAGTCATAAATACTAAAATATTTACAGTATAATACAGTTATTATAGTATAGTAGTTAAAAACACTTTAGTACTTACTTGTATTGTTTCATGTTGGCTTAAAGTGGGTCAGTATGATTAAAAAAACATCTCAAGGGTTGATAAAGGAGGGGCAGGAACAAAAAGAGTAGGACTTTGTGAAACAGTGATTGATGTTGATGGTCTTGAGAGAAAAACCCACACGCTTCTGTTGTCATCTGCGTTCCTGGCTCTAGATTTAAGATTGATGCGTAGCTTAATTGCTAATTATCTGAAAGTGGACAAAAGCCAGCGCAGGATTCTCTCATGGGATTACAGAGGATTGACCTAAAAGGAGGATTACTCATGTGCTTCTACTTTTATCATGAAGGTTACATTTGAGAGTTTCTCACAGATGTTGTCAGCTGCTGTGTGATTCACAGTTTAAGCATTTATCGAAGTATTTGTGCCACTTGTGTTAGCATTGATGATCGTTTGGTCACTCCCTGTGGTCACAGGCAACAGACAGATGGAATTATAAAATCCTCCATGAACAGATATAGAAAAGTTTGGGGTCAGCGATAGACTTAATTAAATAAAAGAGAAAAATAACGTGATTAAGTGACAGTAAAGACTTCTGTAATGCTTTTCTGAGCTTACATTGAACGCCTTGGTGTACACCTTTGGGGTATATAATACTTTATGTTCATATGCATTCTAGTCTGTTTTACATACTATTATGGAATTATAATTTCTTTGCATTTGTTCTCGTATACAAAAGTACATCTAAGTAAAACTGAGCTGCTTTTTGTTCCATGAAATGGCCCATTAAAAGTCTGATGTTTCAAGTAGCCTAAAATAGAAAAATGTAAAAATGTATTATTAAAATAGTAATTATTAAAAAAATAATAATATAAAATAAAATTATATAAAATTATTTTTTTATGTTTAATAAAAATAATATATTTAAAAAAATGTAAATATTACAAAACAGAATAAAAATAATACATTTTTAAGGTTAATAAAATTTTAAATTATAAAAAAATAACAATTTTTAAACTGAATGTACATTTTCTGCCATGTTTAGTCACTCCTTTAATAAAATGTTAGGCGAAACACTGCTGAAATACATGTCCCAACTGTTTTTGTATATCTTTTTTTTTATTTAATCTGCATTTTTGGAGGAAAATTCTGCATTGCATCACAGGAATGAATACAATTTTGAAGGCCTCAGGAACTGCCTTTTTTATTTTGTGCTGCTCTCTGATGTCTACGGTTTTTCTCTCTTGTTATGTCGAGATCACGACTTAATTTTCTCGTGATCTTGACATAACAACTTGTTTTCTCGTGATCTCGACATAGCAAAAAGTTATGACGTGATCACAATTTTTTTTTTTGCTTTTATTTAATTATTATTATTATTATTATTATTATTATTATTATTATTATTAATATCTGGGCAAATGTCTGGCCAGAGAGTCTGCACTGGCCCTTGCGAACAGGGAGAGAATAGCCCATCTGCAAACACGCATTTGTGCAACACATTAAAGGCGTTCAGAACAGCCATAATATGAGAGCAAACGCTCGTGCTCATGATTAATGTACATTTATGATTATATTCACGTATATGATTATATACGATTATTTACAATAATATT
>CAIGQZ010032312.1:21182056-21192073 GCA_903798205.1 Danio tinwini
ACACACACACACACACACACACACACACACACACACACACACACACATCAGACCTGCAGATCAAGCAAAAAGACCTTTCTCACGCTTTAAATTACCAAAGTTGGCAGGGTGTGTTGATGTGTGTGTTTCCATTTGTTTTTCGAGAAGGTCTGAGAATCGCTGAAGGGGATAAAAGTAATCGGAGATGTTTCTCTCACACATACTGTATACCTGTAGGAATCAGACTAAATGCATTTATATGTGATCTGAAGGACACATGCTGTATGGTGCTAGTTATAGGTCAAAGGTCACTCACCTAAAGCCATCTGTTAGCTCTACAGATGATGTGTTTGATGGCTCATGTCAAAGATTTAAAGGCTAATAATGACAAATAGTTCTTAATTTTTTTTAATATTATAACTGGAATCCCTTTGAAAATGTTTTAATCGCGCTCATGAATGAAAAAAAATAAAACATTTATAGCATTCAGAATTTAATCTGTTTACAAAAGTTCATTGATAATAATGCTAATGTAGTAAATTTGCTAAAGCCAGTATGTTGTTACACGGCTACAACAGCCAGTGTTGGGCACGTTCCTTTAAAAGAGTTATTAGTTATAGTTACTAGTTACTTCTCACAAATTGTAATTATAAAAGTAACTAATTACTAGGCCCACACGAAATCTGCGCACGCAGAATTCTGCAGATTTTCCGCAGATTTTTAGCCCATCATTAATTCAGTTTATTTACTTGAGTAAATGTGTGTAAATCTAAATTTATTCAGTTTTTAAATTAATTACAGTAATATTATTGACTAATATGAAAGTGTTCATCTGATTTATGTACAATGCAGTTTGTACAGTAATAGTTTCTGTCTTTTAGTATATATATATATATATATATATATATATATATATATATATATATATATATATATATATGAGAGACTTGCTTTGTTTACCAAATAAAGTGAATCTGGATTTGCATTTTAAACATTAAATAAAAGTTAAAACTATATTGTTTATTATTTCACATATTAAAGTTTTAGTTATGATACTCCCAAAATAATTCTGAAATTCGCAGATTTTTACCAAAATTCTCAGCAGAAATAGCAAATAACGTCCGCAGATTCCATCTGGCCCATTACCAGGGAAAGTAACTATTGCGTTACTTAAAAAAAACTAGTTTGTCGAATGACTATAAATAAATATAAAACATTGTACACTAATCTACCCTATTTTAATGTTTTTGTGGAACAATGTGAGAGAAACTTTGTCAAATTCAGCATATCGCATATAACTACTCTGCCTCTGATTGGCAAACGATGAAAATGTAGTCTATCTAAGCCAATCATCATGTTCTCAGTTACACCAAGTTCACAGACACACCAATCATCATCATTGGTATTTATATTCTCGCCCCAGCCCTGAACACGCACGCATGCACACACACACACACCCCAGAGAAAGAGAGCTAAGACAGGCGCTGCTCACATGAAAACCGCTTCAGTGTTCTCAATTAAATGCTCTTTTTATTGTCAGTGACTGTAACGGCATTGTAACGGGGGGAATAGAAACTCATTTGATTACTCGTTACTGAAAACAGAATTGCTGTTAGTAACGCCGTTTATTTATAGTGCTGTTATTCCCATCACTGACAACAGCACAATAATAATAATAAAAGGACACAGAGGAACTATATTATTAGATTTACTTTAAGGACGATGAAACACTTTGATGACCAATTCGAATCTGCCAGATGACAAAACTAAACTGCAACTAATAAAGTTTCGTAGTTTTCATCCACTGGTGTGGACGCTAATATTGTTCCAGTTGCGAACAGGGCTTTTACTCATGTAACTTAAAAGTACACTAAGCAAATTAAGCTAAACAATATTGGATATTTGAAAGCACCAAAAAAACAAGCCCATAACCCAACAAGACTCCGTCCCTTGTTGATATCTCTGCTATAGTAAATACACAGGCCATTACTGCTGATTAGCTGCAAGTGTGTTTAAGGCTCCATTTACACTAATATATATATATTTTTTAAAACGCAAAAGTTCTGCTACGGTTATGCCTTTTGTCCACACTACACAAGAGTTTTCGAGCGCCGAAATTGGAGCGTTGTGGAAATGCTGTAGAGGCTGTTTTTTTTTTATTTTAAAATGCTGCTAGTGTGTGTTAGTGTAGATGTGGGAAAACGGAGACATCTGAAAACGGAGGCAGGGATGCAGACAGTCCAGCCTGATCTCACGAGAAAACGTAAGTATTTTACGTTTTGTTAGTTTAGTGGCTAATTCGTACAAGTTCAGTCGTACGAAAATGTACGATTTTAAAAAGGAGGCATGGCACTTAACCCCACCTCTAACCCCAACTGTCATTGGGTGATGAGCAAATTGTACTAATTTGTACGAATTAGATCGTAGAAATTCATACGAATTAGCCTCTAAATCAAAAAGTTTCGTATTGCCGTGAGATTGCGTTGGACAGTCGCCTATCTGATTAGGGCTTTTCCCTTAATATTAAGTGGACTACACACAGTTCAGTCTTGCATCCTCTCCTTGTAAGTTCAGACTTCGCAAGTTTGATATGGAAAACAAACTACAGAGGACATGTCTGGTATCTTCAAAGGGAACAGTGTACTTTATAACCTAATTTTTCATCATCCTGGCTACGTTGTTTCACTTTCTTAACAATAAAATGAAAGCATGATATGAGGAACTGCCTATTTTCATTTTATTAGCAACTTAACAGACACCAGAAATGCTGAGGCATCGTGTAGCTACATATTTATATGACCGCCATCTTCACTGTATGCATATTTATAACAGAACGGAGGCTATAACATTGCTGCCTCCTTTCATTTTCATTAAAAACACGAAACATACCCTCTCTTTTGCTGAATATCAATTTTAATAATCAATAATGGCCATTATAAAAGTATAACGTACAACAAGTTTATACATTATAGAACATAAAGGCAAGCAATCAGTCAAATGTGCAGAATTAGTGTACAGGTTTCATAAATTATTATATATATACTTATCTTTGCGCTCAGCCAAAACGCGTTACCTGAGAACAAGTAATAGATTCAAAAGACTAAAGACGGTGAATATGTTGTTAGAAATAGACAACAAGATGAGTTAAATATCACGTTTAACAAATATAGTGAGATTAGATCCAGCAGTAGATCAGTCCGACGTGCACAGCTCTCATCGCTGCAGCGCATGCCAGAGTGTGTGTGTGGTCAGGTGATGTGTGTTTTCAAACATATAAGTGTAAACGGGGCTGTAGACTATTGTCAATTGTGACCCTGAATCACAAAACCTGTCTTTTGTTGCACATGTATATATTTGTAGAAATAGCCAACAGTATGTTTTATGAGTAAAATTTATAGATTTTTTTGGGGGGCAAAATAATTATAATATTAAGTAAAAATCATGTTCCATGAAGACATTTTATACGTTTCCTACCATGCATATATCAAAACTAATTTTGTGATTAGTAATATGCATTGCTACACTGTAAAAAAAAGTGGATCAACTTAATATTGTAAGGCAACTTGCTGCACGGCTTTTTTGAGTTGACTCAACTTTCATCCCAAGTACTGTAGTTAACTTGATTTAAGTTAACTCAACTTAAAAAAGGCATGCAGCAAGTTGCCTTACAATTTTAAGTTGAGTCAATGTTTTTTTTTACAGTGTAAGAACTTAATTTTGCTGTCTTTAGAGGTGGTTTTCTTCCAGTATTTTGGTGTTGAACCATAAGATTCCAGATTGTATCTCAGCCAAATATTGTCCTATCCTAACATACACTGTAAAAAAAGCTGGGTTCCACACAATTATGTTGTCCCAACACAAATCAATTAAGTTAACATAATCATTACAATTACATTAATTACAATTTTAATGGTGCAGTATGTAAGTTTGACACCCAGTGGTTGAACTAGGTATTGCACTCCTGGATCAAAATAAACGCAAGCGCGGGTTGCCAGATTGAGTACAGGAACGAGTGATTTAAACTGTGTTCTGCATAAAAGCAACGACACGCGACAGAGGGAATATTTTCCATATTAAAAGGAGTTTTGGTTCTAACCAACACTTCGAACTGATATATTAGAAACGGCTTCTATTTCTCACAGCTGAACAACAGAAACCTATGACAGTGATCACCTCAGGTAAACCTTGTGTGTTTTATTCAGTGCTAAATGCTGAATTTGAATAGATTATAAACCTTACCGTTTCGTGAGAGTGCATATTCTGTGCTTCTGAATGTCTGTATTTACATTTCTGTTGTGTTTCGTCTGGTGCATACAGCCAAATTGCTCATCACTGCATATCTCGTCACAAAGCGTGTTGTTAGGACATGCGGTTACAATGTAACCTGCTCACCTAATGTTTACTAATGTTTATAATATTTATATTATTTGCTAATTAATAACCTCATGTGGAACTGAATCTGTCTCATTTTGACGTCTGATACTGTCCATTTCGCTCATAGACACATGCTTTTAGAGAATGAATGAATTAATGAAATACACTGTTTTCCCACAAGGCAACCCGGGGTTCTGAAATGTATTTGGGTAAACTGGCATTGTGCAGGTTAAATTTACCTAAACAAAGACAGCGTTCCGGCACGGAAAAACCATATTCAAAGCAGAATATCTGACTTCAGCATTGTTTTTCAGTTAAACAAGTATGTTCACTTGGGATGTTTCTTAAATATCTAAACACATATTATGGTATTGTTATGCTTTAGAAGAGTCAAAAACCTACATACAGCACCTTAAGTGAATTGAACATAAAACAATTACAGTAAAACAAACTTAAACATTTTGTTGTTTCAACTCATTTTAAATAAGTAGTTTGAACAAAAGTAATTTAATGAGTGTACCACACATCAATGGAAAGCTTATTCATTCAGCTGTTATTTAGTACATCAGTTTATAAAAATGAACAATTATGCTGGGTCGAAGGTCACCTTTAATATTGACAGGTTGATATAAGCTAAGAGGCAGGAAAAAGCCTCAGTTTTTGAAAAGAACATTGGTCATATGACTTGACACTAATGACATTTTAGTAATTGAGTAACGATGGACACATGGAGTTGGGCAGGAGGTAAGGTGAAAGGTCAACATGGATGAATCCTGTTGTGTGTCACTGGTGACCTCTTGACCTTGAACATTCATATCTGATGTCAAAAAGACAGCTTGACTTTAAACCACTGATCAATAATCTTTTTTTGTTGCCAGATTGTCTGATTTTTTATTCAAATAAGAACATGCTGATATTGCATGATGTCACTATATTGAACCTATAATTAAGTAGGTCATGTGGTTTGTGGTAGGGCTGAACTATATATCGATTAAAGCATCAATATCAGAATGTGTGCATTCGCAGTAGTCACATCGCAGTATCTGGGATTATAGTTTATCAGCAAGGAAGACTGTGCAGTGTTATTTTACATTACATTTGATTATTCAGTTACTGTACCTGAATATCTGACTACTATTTGAGTCTCTATAAAACCAAAGCATTGCTTATTACACTTTTATCGTTGCCTTATTTATGCCTGCAATTTGTTTGATGCACTCCACTACAAAATTATCCCAATCTAAATGAATGATTTCATTTAAAATAGAGCAATTCAGGCCTGAAATCTGCTGAAATTGTATTCATATTTCTGTCCGTGTCTTTTGTAGATATTTGGGGAGGAACAGGTCCGCATGACCTCTGAGGGATCTGACTGCCGCTGTAAGTGCATCATGCGGCCTCTGACCCGGGACGCCTGCGCCCGCTTGCGGACTGGAAGTGTGCGCGTGGAGGATTTTTACACGGTGGAGACGGTGAGCTCCGGAGCCGACTGTAAATGCTCCTGCACAGCTCCACCTTCCTCACTCAATCCCTGCGAGAATGAGTGGAAGAGGGAGAAACTGAAGAAACAGGCTCCGGAGCTGCTCAAGGTAAGTTATTTTGTGCACTACCGAAAAAAAATGATTGAATATTGTAAATAAAAATAAACTACAGTTAATTAAGGAAATAAAGCAAATTTGTATAAGCAGTAAATATATCATTTTTTGTTCTCTGGAAATAAGTTTTGTCATAGTCATACAGTAAATAAGTATAATGGTATAATGTAAAACGTTTGACATTTTTTTTTATATGCAAAAAATATATTTTATTTTACAGAGAGTCAAAAATATTAGCCCTTCTGTTTTTTTTTTCTTTTTCAAATGTTTCCCAAATGATGTTTAACAGAGCAAGGACATTTTCACAGTATTTCCTATAATATTTTTTCTTCTAGAGAAAGTCTTATTTGTTCTATTTCGGCCAGAATAAATGCAGCTTTAAATTTTTTTAAGCCATTTTAAGGTCGATATTATTAGCCCTATTAAGCAATCAATTTTTTGGATTATCTACAGAACAAACCACTGTTATACAATAACTTGCCTAATTACTCTAACTTGCCTTATTAACATAGTAAAGCCTTTAAATTGCACTTTAAGCTGAATACTAGCATCTTGAAAAATATTTAGTAAAATATTATATACTGTCACCATGGCAAAGATAAAAAATTAGGTAAAAACTGTTATTAGAAAATTATTAGAAATTAGTCATTACTTAAAACTATTAATATGTTTAGAAATGTGAACAAATCTTCTTTCCGTTAAACAGAAATTGGGAAAAATATATCTAATAATAAGAGCTAATTCAGGAGGGCTAATAATTCTGAATTCAACTGTATATAACTATAAAACAATACTGATTAAAAAATACATCAAATAAGGTGTTTGGTTCAGTAACCCAGGCTAGCAAACATTTGCCTTCACAACAAATACACTAAAACTAAAACATGTTTAAACTAGCGCAAATTTTTTTCACTCTGTAATGTTCGTAATACCTTGAGATGTCGTAGTTGTACGTCCAGTGTGCGACTGGCTTAAAAGTGTGAGAAAATCAAAGCCATAGATCTAAATAAGTTGTGTTCCAAATTTGAAGTTGATATCTTAAAAATGAGCTTCTAAGTATTTTTTCCACTCTGGAATCTGTTTCTCCATTAGTATCCGATGCAGTAGTTTTTATTGTGAACCAAATGAAAAGTGTGATAGTTTTTTTTTCAGGTTTATTTAATCTTTTCAAATCATGTTGATTTTTTTGTGATTATGCATCAATTTCCAAAAAAGTATTACAGACTTTCCTGCACTCCTATGAAGTAAAATATATATATACAGTACCAGGGCTTAACATTAACACCCGCCAACCTGCCAAATGTGGATATTTCACTTGTAGCAGGTTAGATAGACACCCTTACTAGCCACTTTGGCTGGTTGAAAATACTTTTTAAATTGCCAGTGCTGCCTTGCCACTAAACATTAGAATGTTAGTTTGTCAATATGCGCGCGACTGTGATCTTAGAATCGAGAAGCAGCACGACTGATACGTTTTCGCACAAGCAAAAGAAAGTAAGCAAATACCGAATGAGGCGCATGGAGATCCTTGCTCACTGACCACAGTGTTGTGCGCAGAGCTGATTTGATGCGCGCGAGTGCTTAAAAGCTCCCGAGTCCCGTTTCCTTGTGCTAAGCAACCGTGACTGGAAACGCAACTGATGCGGTAGTTTCTCTTTGAAATAGACTGGAAAAAGAGGTGCTCGTGCAACCACAGTCCTTTGTTTTCAGATTTTTTGTTAGCAGCAGCAGTTGCCGTTTTTGCTTCAACCATTCTTTAAACAAATTATTAATATGCCTAATATTAAAGGAATATTTTCACCAGCTTTCTTTTGCTTGCAGCTATTTTTGTTAATGTGGTTTAATTATCACCCTTTACAATATCATTGCTTTAATAGGAGATTAACTTTCTATTTATCTATAGTTAACTGGTGATCTGGGACCTTTAGCCTGGACAGACTACTGTGAATAGTTTTAGATATGTGAGAATAATTTTTTTTATTGTTTTTTAAGAACATTTTTGTTGAATAAAAAGTTACATTTTGCTTATTTTTACACTTATTATTATTTGAAATTTGTGGCAAGGAAATAATTAGTTTGGTGTGGCCAGAGAAAAAGAAACAGGTAAATCCTTAGTGTTGAGCCCTAAAAGCTGAATATAAACTGTGAAATGTCAAATAAAAGTAATTGAAATGTGCCACTATGAAAGACAATTTGCTCATGCTCATTGAGCAAGGTCACAACACACACACACACACAAAAAAACGTAAATTTACGAGGAGGCATGTGGACATAACACAACATCTTTATCAAGTAATTTTAGCATGCCAAAGTCAAATTTATGCATATAAAATATTTTTTCCCAACAACAAAATTGTGGCTAGTGAAAATGGCGAGTGGCTAGTAACATTGGAAATCTACTAGCCACAGTGGCTGGTGATCAAAAAAGTTAATGTCAAACCCAGTACAGTACATTTATAAATGAAATTGACCTAACAGTACCAGAGGGTTAATCAAACTGCATGACTGATGATCACTTTCTAACTTAATGCAACTGATTTGCATAAAAAAATATAGACACATGATTGTGTTTCAACAATCTACTGCAATTTGCTATCGTGTTTGCATGCTACATGGCCAATGTAAAACTTAAAAAAGAAGCAAAAAAATGCGGTGCTCCTCTTAAATTTTACCAGCACAGCACTAGAGTATGTTGTACAGCACAATTCTGGGCTTGTATGCTGCGCACATGTTCACAAGTTTTTTCAATACCTGTCCTATTTCCTCCTCATCATTCCTGTCTGCCTCACTCTTTCCATCTTTTCTTCTCTTCTGTCCATCCGTCAGTACATATCTCTACATTAAACACCCACCTTTATGTTTTTTCCCCAATTTCTGTTTAATGGAAAGAAGATTTTTCTTAACACATTTCTTAACATAATAGTTTTAATAACTCATTTCTAATAACTGATTTCTTTTATCTTTGCCATGATGACAGTAAAGAATATTTTACTAGATGTTTTTCAAGATACTAGTATTCAGCTTAAAGTGACATTTAAAGGGTTAGCTAGGTTAATTAGGCAAGTTAGGGGAAAAAGGCAAACCATTGTATTATGATGGTTTGTGCTGTAGACATTTAATTTTTTAAATTAAAAACTGCTTTTATTCTAGCTGAAATAAAACAAATAATAAGAAAAAATATTATAGGAGATACTGTGAAAATTCCTCGCTCTGTTAAACATCATTTGGGAAACATTTGAAAAGAAAGAAAAGTTCACAGGAGGGCTAATAATTTTGTTTCTGCATTATGGCCAAAAAGTCATTCATCAGCAGCCTTTAGTCAGTAGTCAGACACAATGGTTTTAATATTTGCACCTCAAACATTTGCTGATCTTGTGGTGTTTAGCTCCAAACATGTGGCTCTGTTTTACCCTGCTGCAGTTTCTTCATATCTGCTGATGGCGCAGTAAATCACCACCACAGTCAAGCTGTTAGACGACTGAACTCAGCGCAACAATAAGCAGATGAGGAATTCACACTTATACAACGAAATAAAAATAATTAAAAAAAGTAAACTCCTGTTTATCTTTTCCCACGAAAAGATCAACTTAATCCAAGTTTTAGGCACGCAGAATCTTTTAGTATCCATGAAGACTCACTTTTTTCGACTTGACAATTTGTGAGGTGTATGCACAAAAAAAAGGCTGGGTTCCACACAATTCCTGCATATTGTCTTTACACAAATTGATTAGGTTAACTTAATTGTTTTTACAAATTTAAGTGGATTGAACATAAAACAGTTAAGTTGTCTCAAAAAGCTCAAGAATTGTGTTTATGCAGCTCATTGTAACCCTTTGAAAAAAATTTTTTTTTGTGTATTTTTGATCAGTTTCACTGCAAAAAAATGATTTTCTTATTTAGATTTTTTGTATTGTTTCTTGTCCAAATATCTAAAAATTCTTATATCAAGAAACATTTACTTGGCAAGCAAAACACAATGTCTTGTTTTCAGAAATAATATGCCATTATTAAGTCAGTTTTTGCTTAAAACAAGCAAAATAATATGCCAATGGGGTAAGCAAAATAATCT
>CAIGQZ010032312.1:21197073-21212474 GCA_903798205.1 Danio tinwini
ATATATATATATATATAATTATTTATAATGAAATAATATAATAATGTATTTATTTTATTATATAAATTAATATATAATATAAATATAGAAATAATATAAATATAACCATTTTTAAATAGTAATGACCAGTTAATTTCTGATACCTGCTGTAATTGGTAGACCAATCACATCAGACTGGGCCATCTGACCAATCAGAGCAAAGTAGGCTCTCATAAAGGCATTGTATAACGAAACAGGATATTTAATTTGATTCTGTATTGCCTATGAGAAAATTTATCATTAACAATGTTTTTTTTCTGGATGAGATCTCTAACATCTGTCGAGTTGGACATGTTGTTGTGTTGTTATTGTTGCAGGACACGTTGGGGACAAATATTAAAGATGCGTCAAAGTTTCCAGCAAAGAATCCTGACAAAAGGAAACCTTCACCAAAGCCAGTGAAGGAAAAGTCAACCAAGCCAAAAAAAGAGACAGTGAAACCAAACAAACCCAGTAAACCAGAGCAAACAGAGCAGCCCGGTAAAACCAAAACATCACCGAACCAGCCAGGACTCATCCGGGGTATCACATACTACAAATCGACTAAAACTGATGAGACAGAAAACCACAACCAGAAAGGTAAGAAGCATATAATTTACATACTGACGTCTGCTGTTTATTCATTTATATACACTTAAAGACCCAAAAATGAAAGTTCTGTCATCATTTACTCATCCTGCACCTCTGCTAGAACCATTTGAGTTTATTTCTTCTGCTGAACACAAAATAAGATACTTAGAAAAAAGTTGGAAACTGGTAGCCATTTGTTTTGCCTACTAAGGATATCAATGGATAACAGTTTCCAACATTTTTCAGAATATCTTCTTTTGGGTTTAACAGTACGTATAAAGAAGTACATTTTCACTTTTGGGTGAAGTTTCACCCTATTTACCAAAGCTTAAACACTATTCTTAAAGGATCCAACACTGATTAGATATTTTTTTTATTCCTTAAGGTATTTTAAAATCCACAGTCCATATTTATAGTCCACAAATGCTTAGATAAGTCAGAAAAACACACACACATACACACATGCACACACACTTATACAGACAGTCTTGTTTCCTTTGTGTTCCCCATAGAAGCACAGCTGCTTGTATCCATGCCAGACACACACACACTTAGATATTGCAATGACAATTTCATAACCCAAGACACATGTGAGCAAATTCACACACAGTCATTCAGTTTAGACCACCTATTCTGTTGATCCTGTTTTCTGATATATGACTATAATTGCTTATAATATACGCTAGATATGGTCTAGTATACATTTAGCAATATGCAGACTCACATGCACTAACCTGCATGTCTGCAATTGCACGCACGCACAGAGTTCATGCTAAGAGCATAATTAAATATGAGTTATGCTGGTTGTATGATATTAGCCACACTAACAGAGACAAGACATCCTCTGTTCCCTTTGTGCATTTAAATCTGCCAGATGCAATGATAAAAAATGAAATATTACACACACATACTTACTTGTGCACTTTGTTATTTAAAGGTGCAGTAGGTGATTGTCTTCTGAAACATTTTTTGTTGTGCTGGTTAAAAGTCTCTTCATAGTCCAATAGTAAGGCAAGGCAAGGCCCGAGTTTATTTATATAGCACATTTCACACACTGGCAATTCAAAGTGCTTTACATAAACAAAAATAAAAAAGACAAGTGTAATAAAAATAAAAACAAATAATAAAAGTGATTAAAAACAGATTAAATGTGTTAAAACAGGTTATAAAATAGTGAAAAAGAAGAGAAAGACACAATAGTGTGATCTATCGGACATATATGGCACAATGCTCATTCAGTAAAGGCACAGCTAAACAGAAGTCTTTTCAGTCTTGATTTGAATGTGCCTAGTAGTGGAGCACATCTGATCATTTCTAGAAGCTGATTCCAGCAGCAAGGGGCGCTGTTAGTAGCTAAAGGCCGATTTACTCTGCTTTGACTGAGCTCTTGGAATTTCTAGTTTTTATGATCCTAATGATCTGCGTGTTCTATTAGGTTTGTATTCAGTCAGCATATCTGTAATGTACTGAGGTCCTAGACCATTTAGTGATTTATAGACAAGTAGTAATACTTTTAAATCTATTCTGAATGTAACTGGAAGCCAGTGTAAAGACCTGAGGACAGGTGTGATGTGCTCTGATTTCCTGCTTCTGGTCAGAATCCTGGCCGCAGCATTCTGGATGAGCTGCAACTGTCTGACTGTCTTTTTGGGAAGGCCTGTGTACAGTAATCCACCCTGCTGCTCATAAAAGCATCAACAAGTTTCTCTAATTCTTCACTGGAAACAAAGCATCTGATTCTTGCAATGTTTTTGAGATGATAGTATGCTGATTTACTAACTGCTTTGACATGACTATTGAAACTCAGATCTGACTCCAGAGTCACACCAAGATTCATGACCTTATTACCGTACTGATTAAAGTAAATGATCTAAATGTATTTATATGTATTTTTATATTCTGGGTAAGGCATAAGGTTAAAAATGTTTGTCCAATTAAAAATTGTCGGGCAGATAATTTCAATAATTCTGATAAGTAGCCCAAACTGTAGATTTGTACATCTGCGCACCCCGTTCACGCAGAGCTGCCATTTGCGCATGCACATGAGAGAGTAATAGTGGTGAAAACAAATGCTGAATCAAAACTTTTAAAAATCCTAAATCAATATTAGAGTTACTTTTGCACGCTGGAGGAAGAATGACACCATGGCTGAATGCTTTCTTTTAGACAGGTAATGTTCTGTTTTAAAACTATTTTAATCCCCCAAAGCTAATGTAGATTGGGTTGTTTTATGAATGGGTTATATGAAATGAAGTGTTGTTCAGCCACTGAAATCTTCTGGCAAAAGATTGATGTGACTATTTTCAATTTCATAAGATCCTTTTACAGCATCGATAATGTAGATTTTTATTTAGTCTAACAAAACATAAGTAAACAGCACTATTATGCCTAGCCTGCTTTCCTGAGCTGAAGTTGCTTTTATATTCACATTGGTTCATTTTTTGTAGTATAATGAAGTACTATAAAGTTTTCTAACTGGCGAATGAGATGATCTAGTTGCTTGTTCATTATCGTCTTTACCCAAGAGGTAAAGACCACATGAGCAGAGCTGAGCTCCAGCAAGGGGGAGCTTGAGCTCCAGCTCCGCCTTGCTGCACTTTTTCTACAAGTGATGTCACTGGGGTGTGCATTCGTGATTTTAGAAGGTGTGGCTATGGACGGCAGGAAAGGGACTGTGTTTTCAAACTATTATGCTAGCGCTTAGCATTTTGGCCTACTACACCTTTAATGCAGACATAGACATCTATATATGCTATATTGTGTATGTAAATAAATTTATTCACATAAATTATAAATTCATTCCTTTATTTTAGTTAAATGTGGTCATGAAATAAACACTTATTAAATTATGGCGATGTTTTACTAATTTGTTTTCACATTAAAAGAAAGGTAAACTTATTTAAATAAATTAATAAAATAAATAAATTAAATGAATAAAATAAATTAAAACTAAATCAAATTAGCATGAAATATATAAATATTATAATCATTATAATAATTATTTATAATAAAATAACAATATTATAATGAAATAATAATATTATATAAAAATAATTCTTTATTTTATCATTAACATTTTTTTTGTAAAAACCTCAAAATAAGTATTTTTTTGCATTAATGGTCTCCATGGAATGTTTTGTCCGATTTTCCTCTGTTTTAGAGACATTTTTGGCAAGTACATGCAAACACACACTCACACACACTCTTGCAGTCTCACACAATAAACATCTTACAGTGAGATCTGATCTGAGGATCTTAGTCCTAGATGATCCAGCACTTAACAGGATACAAGTGCAGGACGGCAGCCAGAGAGGGACTTTAGAGTCTAAAATGACAGCCAGCACACACTAATGAATCCGTTTGAGTTTCTGATGCACACATGACATTCATATCCGCCGCAGAGTTCCCAAAAAACAGCTCAACGACTCTACTTTAACAGTGTTTCCATTCATGGTGTTCCTGTTTAAACTTCCTACACGGTTACCCCCATTTGCTTTAAAGTCTGATTTGAATTATACAATAACAATTCTGAAAGCAGCGCAATCAATGGCGTCTGTAGTGACGTGTAGTGTGGTCTGATCTAATCTAGTGTTATTTATGGGTGTAACTTAATCACTGCCTCCCAAATTGGGGCTCTTGACTATTTCAGTGCATGAAAGATGCAATCATGAGGAATGTGATTAAGGCATAAATGACTGTAAACAAACAGCCGTAAGAGGAACACACTTTTGAAAAGTTTAGTCTGCGCTGACACTTTGGAAACGTCTCTTGTTGCAGATAAAAAGTCTAAATGTGGTTGAGTTTTAAATCTCTGATGCCTTGAGATGATTTTAGATTTCAGATGTAAAACATGATCCCAGCTAACAAGAATATTTAGCTGATGTTTCCTTGATGAAAAATAATTAAAATAATCTCTGAAATGGCCAGCTTTGTAAATGTTTTTAACACTAGAACTATTGAGGTGGTAATTTTGCCCGTTTTAATTATTCATTCATTAATTTTCCTTCAGCTTAGTCCCTTATTTATCAGGGGTCACCACAGCGGAATGGACCGCTAACTATTCCAGCATACTCACTGGCCACTTTAATAGGTACACCTGTTCAACTGCTCATTAACGAAAATTTCTAATCAGCCAATCACGTGTCAGCAACTCAATGAATTTAAGCATGTAGACATGGTCAAGACAATCTGCTGCAGTTCAAATCGAGCATCAGAATAGGGAAGAAAGGTGATTTAGGTGACTTTGAATGTGGCATGGTTGTTGGTGCCAGACGGGCTGGTCTGAGTATTTCAGAAACTGCTGACCTACTGGGATTTTCACGCACAACCATCTATAGGGTTTACAGAGAACGGTCTGAAAAGGAGAAAATATCCAGTTAGCAGCAGTTCTGTGGGTGCAAATGCCTTGTTGATGCCAGAGGTCAGAGAAGAATGACCAGACTGGTTTGAACTGATAGAAAGGCAAAACATATGTATATAGCTATGCAGAAGAGCATCTCTAAACGCATAACACGTCGAACATTGAGGCAGATGGGCTACAGCAGCAGAAGACCACACCGGGTGCCACTCCTGTCAGCTAAAAACAGGAAAATGAGGCTACAATTCACACAGGCGCACCAAAACTGGACAATTAAAGATTGGAAAAATATTGCCTGGTCCAAGTCTTGATTTTTGCTGCGACATTCGCATGGTAGGGTCAGAATTTGGCATCAACAACATGAAAGTATGGATCCCTACTGCCTTGTATCAACGGTTCAGGCTGGTGGTGGTGGTGTAATGGTGTGGGGGATATTGTCTTGGTAAACTTTGGGTCCATTAGTACCAATTGAGCATCGTGTCAACACCACAGCCTACCTGAGTCTTGTTGCTGACCATGTCCATCCCTTTATTACCACAGTGTACCTATCTTCTGATGGCTACTTCCCGCAGGATAATGCACCATGTCATAAAGCGCGAAACACCTCAGACTGGTTTATTAAACATGCCAAAAATTTCACTTTACTCAAATGGCCTCCACAGTCACCAGAACTCAATTCAATAGAGCACCTTTGGGATGTGGTGGAACGGGAGAATCACATCATGGATGTGCAGCCGACAAATCTGCAGCAACTGCGTAATGCTAACATGTCAATATGGACCAAAATCTCTGAAGAATATTTCCAGTACCTTGTTGAATCTATGCCATAAAGGATTAAGGCAATTCTAACGGCAAAAGTGGGTCCAACCCGGTACTAGTAAGGTGTACCTATTAAAGTGACCAGTGAGTGCATTTCTGTATATAATATCTCATATTTGATTGTAATGCAATAATGTGCACCATTTGTAAAGCTGCGTTGAAACAATAACTATTGCAAAAAGTGATAGACAAATAAAGTTAAATTGAACTGAATAAAATCATTACTAAATGCGTTGTGAAATCCTCAAGCAGTTTAAATGAATCTAATGTACAGTAGGTCTAATGAACTGAAAACACAACCCGCATTATAATGCTGAAATGCTTCAAACAGTACAAGAACGATTCAGAAATACAAGACAAGAGCAGATTGTAGCCAAACATAGACTCATTTCTTTCCTACACCTGCTTTGTGTGGGTACAAGAAATCTCTGGAAACATTGTAATCCTTCAACCGTCATGCCAATTAAACTTTGTTGACAAGTTTGACTTCTACAACAATTTCTCAATGCTTCCAGGACTAAACTCTTGCATGTAAAAGAAAGCATTTATAAGTAAATAATCTCATAATTTGCCATAGTTGTGCACCTGCTAGAATGGCACAGGATTGTGTGGGAAAGATATATTTAACGAGAGACTGGATTTGATTACTGTACATTAGATCACAGGGTGGGACGACGGAAATAAAACTGTGTTTAATAGTAAAAGTAATTGATTATTTACTTGAGTCGCGCATGCACGGTCAGACGGTTTTTGTATTGGTATTGCATTCCTGTCAGTACAGATCATGCTGAATCTGCATCACAGCTCTGTTATACATTATCTTAAACCAGTCAAACAAATCCAGCCCAAGACACGCTAACAAAGTTAAAGAGACCTTAGTCAGAGGAGATGCCGTATGCAATCTGACATGAACAAAAACAAGGCTTCTGAAAGACACAGATGCAATTTGGTCGAACTAATAATTGTGCAATTCCACAATATTATAGTACAATCTCAGAAATAAAGGTACGAGAGCTGTCAATGGGGTGGTACCTTTTCAAAAGGTACACATTTGTACTTGAAGGGTCCATACTGGTACCTCAGAAGTATATATTAGTACCAACAAATTTTAAGAGAAACACTTTTGTACTTTTTAGGTACTAATAAATACCCTTGAGGTATTAATGTGGACCTTTTTGGTACAAATTTGTACCTTTTAAAAAGGTACCACCCCAGTGACAGCTCGGGTACCTTAATTTCTGAGAGTGTAGGCCAGGCATCACCAACTATATTTGTCAAAGGTCCAGAGTTTTATTAGACAGTCTCCTTGGAGGCCGGACCCCCAAAAAGAAAATCTAATAAAAATCTCATTTTGGCTTATGTTTAATGTTTATACTTTTTCAATTTCATTACAAAACTAAAGGCATTTGATTCAGGACCCCATCACCTATACCACAGTCAACCACTAGGAGTGATTGATATTTTGCCTAAACTCAGTGTTACTCAATGTAACGTTAGCCATTGATTAAGCCTGTTTTGTTCTGGTACCAGGTTATTTAGTTACCATGCTATTTTAAGTTGTGCCAGATTGTTTTTCCTCCTTTTTTTAGTCCCGAGGCAGACATCCCAAGTCTCCCGGAAGTTCTGTGAGTCTCCCGCAAATGCATAGAGACTCCCGGATGCCTGCAAACGAATGATAATCTCCCGGAAATCGCGCGTCTTCCTCCCGCTCCTCAAATACGTTGCGCACTTCTCTCCACTGCATCCCTCCTTCCTCTTCATCACACACACGTCGCACGCACTCCGCCTACACCGGCCGGATTTGGCTCGCGGGCCGCCAGTTGATGATCAGTGGTGTAGGCAATCAAATATTTTGGAAATAGCACAGCTTGTAGATTACATATAGTATAATGTAGAGTTGAAGTCCAAGTTATTCGCCCTCCTGTAAATTTTTGTGTTCTTTTTTAAATGATATTTCCCAAATGATGTTTAACAGAGCAAGGACTTTTTCAGAGTATTTACTATAATATTTGTTTATACGGAGAAAGTCTTATTTGTTTTATTTCGGCTAGAATAAAAGCCGTCTTTAATTAAAAAAAAAAACATTTTAAGGTCAATGTTATTAGCCCCCTTAAGCAAGATTTTGTTTTGATTGTCTACTGAACAAGCCATTATTATACAATGACTTGCCTAATTGGTCTAATTTGCCTAGTTAACCGTATTAACCTAGTTAAGCCTTTAATATCTAATAAAATATTACATACTGTCATCATGACAAAGAAAAATTTCATTTTAATATATAATATTTCTATAGTTACTACAGATATTATGTTTAGAAACGTGTTGAAAAGAAATCTTTCCATTTAACAGCTATTAGGGAAAAATATATATACAAGGAAATAAATATATACAAAGGGGGCTAACTGTACATCTAGGTGGTTGTTCTTGCAGAATAAGCAAAAACAACCGGCTTTATTTACATTATGCCACTTATTACGTGGCTACTTGCCACAAAACCCAACAATTAGACACAAAACATTCATCTGAGCTGCAATAGTTTTTTTAACTACAGTAGTTAACATAAAAACAGCTGAATGCAGCCTACACTAACTTATCTATTATACAGGAGCAGAACAGACAGTGGTCCGAATGACATTTTGTAGACTTTGTTGTGCAAAAACGATTCAAAGCACATGTGCAAGCTGCTCATCCTTCGTATGTGCAGTTAGAAACATCAGGCTGTATAAGGCTGTTTTTTTTCTTAGTTTTGTGTTGTTAAGGTGGAATTTGAGGGAAGAAAATATGAAAAAATAAAGTACTTCTGTCTCTTAATACCTTCAATTTACAAAAAAATAAATAAATTATAAAATAGTAAAAAAAAAAAAGCTAGAAAAACCAGGCAGTGCATGTACAGTATGCAAGTTTTACCTGTAATGTAACTGTGATCTGCAGTTAATGATTTAAAATGTAGTTTGTTAATTTCTTCATATGAAAAAGCATGTCTCTAATGTTCTGCTTCCTGCTCTGCATATAACATTTAACTGTTCATAAACTGAAATGAGTAAATAGTCAGTTATAAAATGTATCTTCATCTCTATTCCTGTCAGGTGAAGAGAAGCCCGATGAATCAGACACGCTGCTTGAGGTAGAAGTAGAAGAAAGTACCACACTTTCTGACACCCTAGAAACAGAGACTACCCCAGCAACCATACCCACGACAATAATGACAGCAACAACCACTCCTCCCACAACAACAACAACAACAACAACCCAGAGGACAACAACATCTAGCAGAACAATATACAGAGAGGAGCGACCGGCCCCAACTATCGCTCTAGTGCTAGACAACAGCAGCAACAACTCATACTTCACAGGTCTGTATACTTCAACACTCTCTCCACTACTTTATATTTTGGCAAATTCGTACAGTATGAATTTGTGAAATCTCATTTATTTATTTTCTGTTTATGGCCGCAGTAAAAAATACTGTAGCGCCTTGGGTTCCATGCGCAGCTTTATTTAAGCAAAGGGATGGTCAGACAGGCAAGGGTTTAACAGGAGCAAACATCAACAGGTAGTGATTTGATGTTGTGCACTGAGGCTTTAAAGCATGTATCCACAAAATGATACATCTCACAGGGAAGCAGTGTACCGGAGCTTGATTTGTTTTGCCATAATTGCGTGATCATGTCCGAGGCTTCATTTTCACCAATATACACGTGACTGCTTTGAATTTTGATATTAAAGGTTTAAACATCGTCATGGGTTAGTAAAAAGTGTATATCAAGAGATTCGAAGCACTACACCGGTCCCATGCACCAGTAACTCAACTAAAATACAATAGCAATTTTTACTAAAAAACTTTTGAACCATACTAACGAGTATTAGGTGTATTATTTCCACTATTTTTAATTAGTTCCACATCATATTGTGGTATAGTATGTAACTGTGGCCAGCTGGTGAGTGCAGCGCTGAAGCCTCACTCCCCTAGCCTTCTCATTAGAGCATTCGCCTCCCATGCAGGAAGCGCCGGTTCGATCCCCGCTCAGAATAAGAGGTTGGGTGTGGGAGCAGTTGGATTGTGATAAACGTAAATACTGTTGAATACCTTAGATTTTACTACAGTCATCTGTGGTGTAATGTAACATACCTTATATGTAAAACAAACTACAGCAATTGAGTAATTTGTTTATATTACTATTGTTGTGTTACTACATGAATGAGTTGGTCGGTTGTGAACATTTGACATTTTTGCAACACTGTGCCTTCCCACACTTTAACCAGCAGGGATCCTCATCAAGCCTTGATTTGGAAAGCTTTGAGTAACAAACCTTTTTCCGATTCAATTGAGCTGAAAGGTTCACTGGCTCAGAAAGCTTCATTTCACCATCACTAACAAAAGGGGTAATCCACAAGAATAATTCATAAACAAGCTAAAGGCCCGAGCGGACAGCAAACTATCAAAAAATCCAAGGCAAAATCAAGAACAAGAACCATCGAGTAGTAATCATTACATTAAACCACGACTGAGCAGAGAGGTGTGTGTGAAATGGAGTTAACAGCAGCGGAACCACGCCTCACTTTGACTCCTTAACCAATCACCTACTCCCTAAAACTTATTTAAGCAGACCAGCCCTCTAGCACTGTTCTTCTCATTCTTTCAAACCCACCCTCCCTGCCTCTATTTTCTCGCTTCACATTAACAATCCTATAACCCTCTCTTCACTCCTAGGTTGAATCGGGGGGTCCAATCACTCTACAAAAATATTACAGAGACAGTACCCTAACTCTGAGTCTCTAGGCATCATCGTAGGATGCTCGATCAACCTACATACCTGTTCAGTTTATTCTCTTATTTCCTTTCTCCTTCATCTCACTGTTCTCTTACCATCCCCTTCATCTCTTCAATAAAGTCAAGCACAAAATGTGGCATGGTCGGTGAAAGTGGTGCTTAAATAGAGTGTAACCCGTGTAAATGATCTGCAGCTGTGTGTGTGTAATACAAGGTGATGAACGTCAAGTGCGAGGTGCTGAGGATTATGGGATGTGTAGTCTCCAGTTCAGTGGCATACTTATTTTTACAAAACACATTTTTTACAAATATTTTTTTTATCTGCATCGTACAAATTCTTACTAAATGATCATCTTTTAAAATAGTTGCATATTTTTGTGAGGAAGAGTTTTATAGTTGAGCGATGAAAACAATGAAAAAAATTTACAGTTCAAAAGCAACTAAACTAAAACTGAGACACAAGATGTTTGTAAAAAAACAATCATATTGTATGTTCAAACTAAATTGTCACCTTGTAAAATAGTTAAGCTTTTCCTTGAGATCAGCTAGTATTGTGTATAATAAAACACAATTTGTACAAAAGCACTACAACAAAGATATCCAAACTAAATTGACAAAAAAGCAATTTACATTATTTGTACACTTACGATTTCATATAAAATCAACACCTTGTAAAATAGTGAAGTTTTCTGGTGAGATCAGCTTGCATATTTACAAAAAAACAAAAATTAACTTAATTAAAACCAAGCTACATACATACATACATTATGTACATGCATAAACAGAATAAATCAAGTGTCATGTAAAGTTTGTTCAAGCTACTTATTTAAAATGAGTTCAAACAACACAATTCTTGATTTTCTTATTGTTTTATGTGCAATCCACTATAATTTGTAAAACACTAGTATGTTAGCTTAATTCCTTGTCCCAACACAAACTGATTGTGTGTATAAAGAGTCAACAACAGAGGTGAGGATCCACGTGCAGTTTATTAAGAGAATGGTTAGGCAAGTAAAGGTCAAAACAGGGACAGGTAGGAGCATGCAGATAATCCAAAAGCGTAGTCAGAGTACAGGCCTTTATTTTAACAGAGTACAGGCCTTTATTTATTTTTTATTACACGCTTATTTCAACATTTTAAAAAACGAAAGTGAGGCTATGGTGGTAAGAAACTCAGAAGTATAGGATCAGTGCTGTAAACATTGCAACATCATGCTGTGGACTACAAACCTCCAGCTGTTGCCGCAATTTCATAATACAGATTTGGTGTAAACATCACTTTAATATCATTTAGTTCAGTTTAATTTAAACAATTAAAAGCATATCAGGCATCAAACACAATCACAATCTCTTTAAGAGTAATACGCCTAGTAGTAGTCCTCCTAGGATTCAGTTCATGGCACCAGGTAAACACTGTGGGGACGCTTCCCTGCTTCAGCCTACTGTATGTAAGCGGTGAGCGATAAAACAATGCAGTTCTTTGTTGCACACCCTCGTGTTTTCTGTAATAGTGTTATCCCTGTACAGAAATTTGAAAAATGTAGATTTCCTGCTAACGTTTAAGTGTCACTGAGTGTGTTCTCAAACAGCGCTGATTTGCCACCAGTGCTCAACAGAAATGACTGTGATTGGCCGTGAAGGTCATCAGTTCACCACTCTTCACCAAGTGCAAACACAAATACAGAGACACTGGAGCATTTTAAAGCCGCGAAGATCAGTCGATTGCTCATCTGTGTAAACAGCGGTGAAGTGCAGTGAACTGATGACCTTCTCGGCCAACCACAGTCATTTTTGTTGAGCACTACTATGTATACTACGGAAAATCAGTGCTGTTTAAGACGCGCTCAACAGTGCTTAAATGTTAGCAAGAAATTGATGTTTTTTTTATTTCAGTACCGAATTTTAGTATTGTAACGAGCATCTAAAACGGGTGTTTGGGAAATTTTCCCACTGCAGTCTCGATTTCGCTTTTAAAATGGCGGCCACGTGAAATCAGTCTATGGTCAGGACAAGCGGCAAAACAACATAAAACAATAAACAAAGCAAAGATCAAAAACCACAGTAGCTCAGCAAAAGAGTGTGTGTGTGTGTGTGTGTGTGTGTGTGTGTGTTTATAGTCCAGGTTATCAGTCCTCATGAACTTCAGCTGTGTTTTGCAATTAGAGGCGATCTGGAACTGGTGTGTGTAAGGTGCATAATGGGATATGTAGTCCAGTTGAGTGGCAGATGTGTGGTGAGTGAATGTTGCACAGGCTAGATCGCTGGTGATCGTGACAGTGTGGAACCCAACATTTTTTTTTACACATTTTGCACTGTAAATATGCTGGGTTTCACACAACTCCTTCATGTTGTCCCAACACAAATTAAATAAATTAACTAAATATTTTTTTAACAAATTTAAGTGGATTGAACATAAAATTAAGATATCCCCGAAAAACTCATAAATTGTGTTGATTCAGCTCATTTTAATTAAGTAATTAGAACACGCAGCAAAAATTATTTATTGAGTGTGTGTTTTTGCTGTTGTTGTGTGTTTTGACAGTGAAAGAGCACAGCTGTGATGGGACGCTGGCGTCGGTGGATCTGCCGGTGAAGCAGCACAGTTACGGCAGGAACGAGGGTGCCTGGATGAAGGATCCCGCCACTAAAGACTCCAAGATATACGTCACCAACTATTACTATGGAAACAACCTCGTGGAGTTCCGGAACTTGGACAACTTCAAACAGGGTGTGGAAGAATTCTGATCTACAGAGACACAAACTAATACAGCACTTATTTATTCAAAACAGCTGTACTGATTGGGTGACTCAATTCATATGGGGCAGTGTGCGTGTGTGCGTGTGTGCGTGTGTGCGCGCGTGCGTGTGCGTGCGTGTGTGCTAAATTAAGGGGAAACACTGCGGCCAAAAACATATTTTTTCATGCACCTGTCAATTTGAATAGTTTGGCTTTTTATAATGTTTTTCAGTCCAATATAAAGAAATCATTCAAAACACACCTTTAAAAGTCCTGTGAAATAAAAAAGAAGCTTTTTTTAGATGTTAGTATTCGTATGTTAGTTTTAAGGAAATCTATAAACTAGTGTACAAAGTGAAACAGTGACAAAGATTTGCGGTTAGAAGATATAAACCTGATATAAACATCCAAAGCTTGCAGTTTGTCACTTCCGCCTAAATTGATCAAAGTTTTTTTTTCACGTCACCTCATACTTCAGTTTCTCATCAAATCTTCTGACCAATCAAATCTAGGCCTCTCTAGGATCTGACATGCCCCGCCCCCTTCAAAACATTTTCATTTGATGCGCTTGAGCTCAACGACTCTCGCTAGCAGAGCTGTGATTAAACAAAACGTTATTAACAGTTTTTTTTTAAGGGGAGGGGCTATTCTCCTGCCTTCTCTTTGTTTTTCGGTTGAGATTGTCAAAATTGAATAATATTGCACATTACAAAGCACTTTTTGGGTCCTTTAAATGTTTATTTTGTCTCACTTTATCAATTTGTGTCTGTAGATTTCAATTACAAAACATATATTTTAGTTACCTCAAAATAAAAAGGTTTCTCCTCCATTGAGCCATAAATCTCTACTTTAGCAGCTTTTACATACACCAAACTTCACAGTTGTATTTATATTTATTTGCTGGAGGGTTTTACAGTGGCAAATGTTCATGCATAATTAGCATAATTGTATACATTTCACATTTTCTACTTTTTTTTTCTTCTGGCAGTATTATTTTTTAATTATGTAGCGTTAAAAAAGAGATTCCTAAAATCCCCTCTGTGAAAACCTTCACTCTAATATGACTCTAACATGTAAAATCCAATGTTTATCCAATGTTTTGATTTATCTGCTAGAAACATATGCAAATTAACACATATATAGTTTCATAATACCTCATTTACTATGCTCCGATCGATCGGCCAAGATCGGTATCAGCCGATTATCGGTATCGGCCGATAATCACATTTCATGACTCAAGCTGTACTCGCCAATCTGGCCGATCTCATGAACCAATTGCAGGTGCTTGTTTATGAGTTTACAAGCAGAGGAAGGTGCATGTGCACTCCCATATATTATGCATAGCCTACAGCAGCAACAACACATGAAGAGGTAAATGATGTGTGGAGGCGTGAGCGATTGATGCACTAGTGTCACAACAGCTAAAATATATACAGATGCGACAAGAGATGGTCTCTTTATTGCAAGTGCAGCCATTGTATTTCCAGTGTTTTGAGTTGCTGTGATGTGAGTGGAGCGATAACCCCTAATTATGCGCACCTATGCACTATAGGTGAATTGGGTAGGCTAAATTGTCCATAGTGTATGAGTGTGAATGAGTGTGTATGGATGTTTCCCAGAGATGGGTTGTGCTGGATAAGTTGGCGGTTGTGCTGGATAACGTGCTGGATAAGTTGGCGGTTCATTCCACTGTGGCGACCCCTGATAAATAAGGGACTAAGCCGAAGTAAAATGCATGGATGAATTATTCTCTGTAAAGCTGCTTGTGACAATAGCATTATAATCTGTATTCTGTATCGGCCGATCACGATGACAAGGAATCGTTACTTGGTATCGACTGCAAAAACCCTGATCGAAGCATCCCTATTATTTACATTTTTAAACAACATCAAAAACAACAGCAACAACAAAAAAATCCCATTTGCTATGTAATCAATCAACCGTAGAAGTATGATGACAACTATTAGTTTTTTTTTACCCTATTTACCTGCAGTGTAGTGTCGCTGATGGCCAATAAACTTCATGATGCTGAGCCGGCATCGCAATCCATTGCACCGCCCCACATTTATTTATATATATATATATATATATATATATATAAATAAATG
>CAIGQZ010032312.1:21212874-21241902 GCA_903798205.1 Danio tinwini
CATCGTGATCCATCGCCCCGCCCCACATTTATATATATATATATATATAACTTATTATTTGCATGTCATCTTAATAGCAATATCGGTCTTTTCATGAGTTGTGTTAAATTGTACATATAGCTGCCGCTTGCACGGCTGACAGCATTGTGAGGATTAAATTAAGGATTATACAGTACGTCACCTGCTTAAAATGTGTAGATTCAGTGGCAAACGCTGTTACGTGCAAACCCCGTCCCACAGACTTTACAGTGAATGGCTTTAGTTATTTTCATAGTAGACTTGAAGCCACTGAATGTCTTTTATCCACTCTTAAAAAAAGTGTAAATGGTGGATTAACATTCAGCACATGATCACAAAAAAGATGAGCCATTATTTAACTTTAGGTGCTTTCTATAACTAAATCTGTCAGTGTAATTTTATTCTGTCATCCTCAGCGCTTCACATTTTCTTGGATATAGCTCCTGTCATGTGAAGGCAGAAGGCGTTGACTGAGTGATTGACAGCTGATATTAATCAATCCATTCGCGTTGAGTTCTAGAGCAGTGGGCCAATCAGAAGAGCACAAAGGCGGAGCAAGCATTGCAGGCTTTTTTTACTTCAGCAAGTTTACATAACAACTGTCTGTTCCTGAGCGCTGCGTTTGGCGTCTTTAGGTGCAAACATGCATTCTGCATAAATGTCTCCTAAATCCGCGCATGCAATGAGGATTTTGCAGTGAAAACAGGTCGCACGGCAACAATTTATGCAGTGGCACAAATGCTTCCAAATACATTTTTTAGGTCGCATAAAATTTCAGGTGCATATGCGACCAAAACGGTCGAGCCCTAGCATCTTTACTTGTTATTATTTCCTCATAATAATAATAAAATAAGGAAGTTATCATCAATCACAATACAAATTACAGTGAACTCCAAACGAACTCTTGTCTCCCCCACCAGCTGAGGGAAAAAGCCGTTAAAACGACACAGATCACTCCGCCTATTCATGCCAGAGTCCCGCGGAAAAAAAAGTGATTGACAGGTCGTTAGTTATGGGTAAAGCAAAGACCATGTGGCTCAGGTAGTGAAAACGGTAGGCTACAAATAATTCATTTAAGAATTAATTGATATTTTACAACAACCACCTCTACCTCCGCCTACGACGCCATCGTCCATTGCGATGTTTCACATTAGACATCGTATGATGCCAAATTGGTCGACATCGCCCAACCCTACTGCAGAGTCTTGCCCTTAAGCATTCACACACTTTATTAAAGAAATAATGACAGGGATTTTCCCTTGAAAGAATGTTTGGATACATGTAATGTGTTATCAGATTTGATGCTTTAAATTTGACAGGTTTGGGTGTGTGTTTGAGTTCGAAAGACACAGTTGATTTTACTGTTTGTTTGCCTGCATGTTTAGACTGGTATTAATAGACTTTATTTTTTTCCCTGGTAATAGCCAGGGGACTCATACACTGAATTTCTGCAGGGCTCGCCAGCAGCAGTCATAGGGCAGGATAACTAAAGGAAAAACTCAATAAGTGCTTCATTTTGGCTTTAGTTTAGCTTATTTCATTTTTATATTAATATACAGTCAATCCCGAAATTATTAATACCACTAGCAAATTCTGACTTGTACAAAAACTTTAAGAAGTATATCATTTTTTCCACAATGATGCCTCTTGTACATCATCTTATTTTCTTTTGGGAGAAGCCTGCGCTATTTTGTTAAAGCTCTGCATGTAGTGTGAAGAAAGAAACGAAGTGTGGATCCAAATGCAGCATATAACGGAGATTTAAACAAATAAAGATGAACAAAAACAAAACAAAGCAAAACAAAATTATGAAACACACCAGCATCATAGAAGCAACAAATTAACAATCCACAACCAGAGTGAAACACAAACTAGAATATATAGTCCTCCTAATAATTAGAATATTCACCACAGCTGTGTCTGTGTATGTCCTCATGCTCTTCTGCTGGGACCGGGGTGATTAGTGCAAGGCATTCTGGAAGATGTAGTGTGTGATGTGACGTGCATGTCGTTCTCCAGTGATCCGCAGTCGCTGGATTGCTGGTGCTTGTTATACATTTTTAGTCAAAATTAAAACTTGCTGGTTGAATAAAAGTAACTTTAAGTCAGAATTTGCCAGGGGTATGAATAATTTCAGGCTTGGCTGTATATGTATTAGTTATGGACTGATTGATACACCACTCGATACTGCATTCTAGAATTTTTTAGAGGTGTTGCCAAATATTTTATCACTGACTAAGAGAATCAGTATCAGATTGTTATGTTGTATCATTTAAAACATTTTAATATGTTTAGTGTCATTCGTTTTTCATTACAGAAAATCCAGATGCGCCTCAAATGTACAATCACATTAAAATCACATGTGAAATTTGTGGAACGCATGTAAGACCTGTAATTTGAAACATTTTTTTGTAAAACCTATATCCTTTTACAAACTATACAAGGAAATATACAAGAAAATATTTCCAAACCCAATTATTTCCCATATTTCACATGAGTTTCCCACTTGTTCCACACATTTTTTTATGTGACTTTGATTTGATAGCACACGTGAAGCTAATGTTTTTTCTGTTAGGTTTGTAATCAGATTGGCAAAAATGCAGGTTACACTTTAGTTTAAAGGGCACCTATTTTAACCCTTTTTTAAGAGGTAATATTAATATTATGGTTCTTCTGAGTGTGCCAGTTTAGGTTCAGTTCAAAACACAATTCAGATTTTTTTATTATGATGTGTTAAAAAGTGTCATTTTGGGGGCGTGTACACAGTTTGCTGTTTTAGGGGTGTGTTGCTTCACATGAAAACGACTTCCCGCCCAACTTAACAAGGGGGCGGAGCCAAGAGCTCCCACTGTGTGTATTGCAATAGACAGGCAGACAGAAAGAAGCAACATGAAAGTACCAGCATTCAGACGTACATGTAGGACTCAGACACAGACCAAGCAGAGAGTACAGAATCATGTGTCTTTGTATAGTTTTACAGCCAGCTGTGTGCTAGTTTAAAGCTCCAAACTTGTAGCCTACACCGAGACTAATAAAGCACAGTGAATTAACTGTGACTGAAGGGCATCACACACCGGATGCACCGCGACACGGCGCGCACATGACAGTTGAAAGTACCGCACACTTGCAGCGCCGGTGTGTCACCCGATAGAAACTTATGTTTAAAATTCAGAAATGCATGCCGCTGCGTGTCGCCGAGCGGCGCTTCTGGTTTAGGACCTGCTTGAGGCTATAGCTAAAGGGCGTCATACACGAATGCGTCGCTCAGAGCCACGACGCGGCACACCAGACGCGCACATTCGCATGTTATTTAAAATGAAACTATTCAGATTACGCTCTGTGGCACGGCAGAAATATGAACAGTGTCCTGAGCAGGGCCAGCGTGTCCATAGAGGCGACCTAGGCGGCAGAATAGTGAGCAAACCCCACGGTCGTCACTTTCACCCGCGACAACGCGAAATGCATGGCGCTGCGCGTCCTTAGTTCGTTATTTCCAATGGAGGGAAGCGCACGTGAGGCAACGCGCTCGCACTTTCTAGCTGCACCTAGTTAAGATGACAGGGAGCTTCTGTGACCGCGGGAAATGCAAACCGCTGAAGTTTAAGGAAGACACAATGAAAAGTACACATGTATGCAAACCCACCAAAACTCACAAACACTGGCGTGGAGGAGAGCGATAACGTGGTGAATGTTGAGCCCAATGAGCCTTCCATCTAAAAATAGAGCAGAGTGTTTCTTTGGTGACGTCGCTTTGACTCACACGCTGAAAATGGCGGATGGGAAACAACATACTGAGGAGATGGTAATGCACATTTGTCAATCAATATTGGTGGGCGGGGGGACCGCACTCCTACGTCAAGTTGCGGTCGATCTCAAAACAGCTCCAATTGGTCCACCGTTTTTATGTTGTTAAATTGAAAAAAAAGGACCGAGTGTGTTTATATCACCCCAATATGACAGTCTATACACTATACCTACACATATGTCTGTCCAAACAGCTTAAAAAGTAGATTTTTCACCATAGGTGCCCTTTAAGTAACAATTCACACCATTTAATACTGGCTTTTAACCTGCCTATTATTAAGATATTAACTGTTTATTAGCACTTATAAAGCATGATCTTATTTTACACCCCTAATCCTACCTAATACCTAAACTCAACTACTAACTTGCTAACTATTAGCAACTCATTTTTTAGCTAAAATTCTTTGGTAATGGTTTGTTAATAGAGTGACTTGTATATTAAATTAAAATGTGACCAAACTGCATATTAATAATAGGTGTAAATAGGGTCTTTGACAAACAGAAACTACTTTGCTATTCACATATACAGTATCTACACTATGTGTAACATACTAATATTTCAATTCAATTCATATTTATTTCTTGAGCACTTTTTACAATGTAGATTGTGTCAAATAGCTTAATATATATGAAGAAAAGAGAATAAAAGCCAGAATATTTCAAATTGTGGAGCAGGCAATCAGGAGAAAAGTGTTGAATGCTGGTATAGGTACTGTATAATACTTTTTTCTTCTTCTTATATAAATGTTCAAAAAAGTTTATTGCGAAAAAAAATCTTATTACAATACAAATTGTTACATATCATTATCTTTGTTGTTTATTAATAAAAGGGAAGAAAAATAAAAAAGGGAATAGGAAAAAATAATAACAAAAAAATAAAGGAAAGAGAAAAATGTAAACAAGAGTAATACAGTGCATTCAGAAAGTATTCATAGCGCTTCACTTTTTCCACATTTTTTATGTTACAGCCTTATTCCAAAATGGATTAAATTCCTTTATTTCCTCAAAATTCTACACACAATACCCCATAATGACAATGTGAAAAAAGATTTGTTGAAATTGTTGCAGATTTATTAAAAATAAAAAACCTGAAAAATCACATGTACAGAAGTATTCACAGCCTTTGCTCAATGCTTTGTTGATGCAACTTTGGCAGCAAATACAGCCTCAAGTCTTTTTGAATATGATGCCACTAGCTTGGCACACCTGTCTTTGGAAATTTTTGCCCATTCCTTTTTGCAGTACCTCTCAAGCTCTATCAGGTTGGATAAGAAGAGACGGTGCACAGCCATTTTTAGATCTCTCCAGAGCTGTTCAATAAGATTTAGGTCTGGGCTCTGGCTGGGCCACTCAAGGACATTCACCGAGTTGTTGTGAAGCCACTTCCTTGATTTTTTGGCGGTGTGCTTTGGGTCATTGTCCTGCTGGAAGATGAACCGTCGTCCCAGTCTGAGGTCAAGAGCACTCTGAAGCAGGTTTTCATTCAGGATGTCTCTATACATTGCTGCATTCATCTTTCCCTCTATCCTGACTAGTCCTCCAGTTCCTGCTGCTGAAAAACATCCACACAGCATGATGCTGCCACCACCATGCATTACTATAAAGATTGGTATTAGCCTGGTGATGAGCGGTTTTCTCCAAACGTAACGCCTGGCATTCACTCCAAAGAGTTTAATTTTAGTTTCATCAGACCAGAGAATTAGTTTCTTATGGTCTGAGAGTCCTTCAGATGCCTTTTGGAAAATTTCAGGCACGGAGTGATTGGTGGATTGCTGCACAGATGGTTGTCCTTCTGTAAGGTTCTCCTCTCTCCACAGAAGAACGCTGGAGCTCAGACAGAGTGACCATCAGGTTATCACCTCCTTGACTAAGGTCCTTCTCCCCCGATCACTTACCTTAGATGGCCGGCCAGCTCAAGGAAGAGTCCCGGTGGTTCCAAACATCTTCCACTTATGGATGATGTAGGCCACTGTGCTCATTGGAACTTTTAGAGCAGCAGAAATTTTTCAGTAACCTTCCCCAGCCTTGTGCCTCGACACAATCCTGTCTCAGAGGTCTACAGACAATTCCTTTGTCTTCATGCTTGGTTTGTGCTTTGACATGCACTGTCAACCCTGGGACCTTATATAAACAGGTGTACGCCTTTTCAAATCATGTCCAATCAACTGAATTGACCACAGGTGAACTCCAATTAAGCTGCTGAAACAGCTCAAGAATGATCAGTGGAAACAGAATGTACCTGAGCTCAATTTAGAGCTTCACGGCAAAGGCTGTGAATACTTATGTTCATGTGATTTTTCATAAATTTGCAACAATTTCAACAAATCTTTTTTCACATTGTCATTATGGGGTATTGTGTGTAGAATGTTGAGGAAATAAATGAATTAATTCTTTTATCGTTGATCACATATAAAGTAAAAGCTTGCGACATCATATTATGATGTGTGCGGGTGTTGTAGTGCTGTCCCATTTCTTAGGCGTAAATTTTGAAGCCCTTCCTTTTTTTACATTCTGTTTCAATGGCCAAGTGGAAGGGGTAAAAAAATAGAATTGGGATTGAGCCTTAAGTAACATTCAGCATTAGTAACATTTTCCCCTCTCATTTCCTGCAGGCCGTTGGAGTAACCTGTACAAGCTCCCTTATAACTGGATCGGAACGGGTCACGTTGTATACAGAGGAGGCTTTTACTACAACCGTGCCTTCACCAAGAACATCATCAAATACGACCTCAAACAGCGATATGTGGCTGCCTGGGCTCAGCTGCACGATGTGGTCTACGAAGACACCACACCATGGAAGTGGAAAGGCCACTCCGACATCGACTTTGCAGTGGACGAAAACGGACTCTGGGTTATTTATCCATCAGTTGACGAGGATTACGGCCAGGCCGAAGTCATCGTTGTTAGTAAGCTAGACCCCAGCGACCTGTCATTGAAAAAAGAGACCACATGGAGGACGCGACTGAGGCGAAATTCGTTCGGGAACTGCTTTATAATATGCGGAGTGCTTTACGCCGTGGACATTTACAATCAGAGGGAAGGAGAGATTTCGTATGCGTACGACACGCTCACGGGGGCTGAAGCGGCTCCACGTTTGCCTTTCATTAACGAATACGGCTTCACCACACAAGTCGATTACAACCCCAAAGAAAAGGTTCTGTACGCCTGGGACAATGGACACCAGCTCACCTACAACATCGAGTTTGCAGAGCAGGACAAAAAATAAAATGCAAATGAAAATGAAATGCGTTTTCAACTGCCTCACTGGTTCCACTGACAGAATGCATTCATGAAACAGGCCGTCATGCTCTCGTGAACTTTAATAGACACTTGTCAGAGGTTATATAAGGGGATCATTACATAAGCGCGGCTCTATGATTGACTGCCAGTTCTACAATCCCAACAAATGGAAACTAAAGGCTTTGGTTTGTTTCAAATGCATTGAACTCTATATAAAGCAAAGCATCAAGTGTTTTCCTGCTATATTTTGGCTGCGTCCAAAATCGACTGCTACTCGAGTAGGTACTACATTTGAATTTGAATTTACCTAATCTAAAGAAGCTAAAGGCTGGAATTTGAGACTGCCAGTTCTAGAATCTCAACAAATGGAATCTAAAGGCTTTGATTCACATCAGTGTTCCAAATTGAACTCCATGAAGCGAAGCATAAATCAAGTGTTTTCCTGTACACGTTAGCTGTGTCCGAAATCGCCTACTACTCGAGTATGTACTATGTTTAAATTTGAATTGACTAAATCTAAAGGCTTTGGGATTTGAGTCTGCCAGTTATAGATTCCCAACAAAAGGAATCTGAAGGCTTTGATTCACATCAATTCTCCAAATCTGTTGAACTCAATGAAGCAAAGCATAAATCAAATGTTTTCCCGATACACGTTGGCTTCGTCTGAAATCGACTACTACTTGAGTCGGTGCAACATTTGGATTTAAATTTAGTAAATCTAAAGAATCCAAAAGCTTTGGAATTTGAGATTGACAGTTCTAGATTCCCACCAAATATAATCTAAAAGTTTTGATTCACATCAATATTGCAAATGCATTGATTCAATTGATTTCCATGAAACAAAGCAAAAATCAAGTGTTTTCATGATACAAGTTGACTCCATACAAAATTGACTACTACTTGAGTAGGTACTACATTTAAAATAAAATTTACTACATTTAAAGAATCTAAAGGCTTTGGGATTTGAGACTGCCAGTTCTAGAATCCCAACAAATGGAATCTAAAGTCTTTTATTCACATGCAAATCTGTTGAACTCCATGGAGCAAAGCATGAATCAAGTGCTTTCTCGCTACACTTTGGCTGTGTTCAAAATCGACTACTACTCGAGTAGGTACTACATTTGAATTTGAATGTACTACATCTAAAGGCTTTGGAATTCTAGAACTGCCAGTTCTAAAATCCCAACAAACGGAATCTAAAGGCTTTGATTCACATCAATGTTCCAAATCCGTAGAACTCCATGAAGCGAAGCATAAATCAAGTTTTTTCCCACTACACTTTGCCTTGTCCGAAATCAACTACTACTTGAGTATGTACTACATTCAGATTTGAATGCACTACATCTAAAGAGTCTTAAGGCTTTGGGATTCTAGATCTGCCTGTTCTAGAATCCCCACTAATGGAATCTAAAGGTTTTGATTAACATCAGTGTACCAAAAGCAATGAACTCCATGAAACAAAGCATAAATCAAGAGTTTTCCCGATACACATTGGCTGCGTCCGAAATCGCCTACTACTCGAGTATGTACTACATTTGGATTTGAATTGACTAAATCTAAAGAATCTAAAGGTTTTGGGAATTAAGGCTGCCAGTTCTAGAATCTCAACAAATGGAATCTAAAAGCTTTGATTCACATCAATGTTCTAAATGCAACTCCATGAAGCGAAGCATAAATCAAGTGTTTTCCCACTACATTTTTGTCTGCCTCCAAAAGCGACTACTACTTGAGTAGGTACAACATTTAAATTTACTACACAATCGTTAGAAAAGTACATCCTATATAGTATAAATGTGAGTAGTATTAATGGAGCTCAGACGTACTACATCCGTCATTTGTCTTTATCATGTGACCTACCCACGTCAGTTACTTCACTCTCATATATGAATTCTTTCGCATTGCATCATGGAGTAGCGTGGCGTCTATTAGATGCACATTTCAGAATCTCGCCAGAAGTAGTAGTAGTATCCAGGAAGTTTTCGCATACTGTTTTCCAAATACTATGAATTTAGACCTGCTACTCGGCTTGCATACTGTTTTTAGCATACTATATTGAATGGAACTATTTCAGAAGCATTTGTGAATTTGTGACCCATTTTAAAGTGCAACAAATGATTACTTTATAATGCGTAATGTTAACCACTACGATTGTTCATGCCACTGACTTTTCGAAGCCATGTAAAGAAATCTGCAGGTAACATTTGGTGTACATGTTGTACAAGTTGTACATGACACTTGAAATCCTAATGCCAATCATGTGAAAGGAGCTAAAGAGTTCAAATGGACCAATCCAGGCACATTGGAAATGCATGCAGCTGCGTACATTTTTGCAAAACATATTAAAATATTGCTCCAGGAACGTTTCATTGCATGTTTCGGATGACAAATCCATTAGAGGGCATTGTTTAGATTTTTGCAAATTTGAAATATGCTTCTTTGGCAAACTTTTGCTGTACATTTCAGATACACATCCTTTTTATACACATGCACGAGAATGTGGAGCTTGTTGTAGAGATCACCTTTCAAACCACTGACCTAAACCCAACAAATAGGGTTTTAAAAGCAAACTTAAGAGAAAAGTGCACTGCAATCACATAGTTTTACCTTACTTTTACATAGCTTTTATCTTTTCTGTGGACTTGAACCCGAGTGCTCTGCAAAACAAGTACAACACCGTACAAGGTGAGCTACTGAGCATACTGACTAGTCATGGGCTGGTATAAGATTCTGACGGTATGATAACCTTGGATAAAAATATCACGGTTTGACAGTATTGTGATTATTGCTCTAAAATATCTTCCTTTTAAATGTCTGGGTAAAAAAACAAAAACTTTTTTCCCTTTGAACACAATATATTTTATTTCAAGAGACATTTAAAATATTTTGGATCGGTAAACATTTCAGGCTAAATAATTAAAATGAAACATTGACTTCTGCTATCTTTTTAAAAAAATCTTACCATAGGAGCGGTGTAGCAGAAAATATTGACGGTTTTAAAATTTTTCCAAACCGCGCTATACCTTGAAAATGGTTATCGTCCCATGCCTAATACTGACCACAACAAAAAAGTTGTCCATATAGAGACAGATAGGTGAGGCAAACATATTCAATAACAAATCCGCTTAAAAAATCTTTTGTGGTATTTATGTGGTGTTTTGCAAAAAGCACAAACGAATCATTTATTTGTCGATAATATGTTCCTCTAAGTGTCATTAGTGTGAAAAGGAACTAAAATTGTTGGCATTATAATGACCCCTAACATTCATTTTACCTAGAAACTGCAGTCATGTTTATGTGCGTTTTTGCGGTTTCACAAAAATGTAGGCTGAAGCATGTATTTCCAATGAGCCTGTGTTGAAAACAAGATCTTTTTAGTTATTTCAAAAGCAAATATTTCGATAACTTGCACTGTCCTAACCAGGCATGCTGCAAGAAACGCAACATTTTATCATTAAATTGAATGCATTAATTACTTTTTTTAACTTTTTGTTTAGTAAGAACATTTAATATTCATAAAACACATTTAATTAAGAAGCAACATTCAATTGTACTATATTTAGTCTTGTCACTTGGAGATATTCACCTGTTATAAGTATAGAATTTGGAAAAAATAAACTGATGCACTTAAAAGAAAGCATTAATGTAATATCTATGTTGCTTAAGTGTGGTAATTTTTTTTATTGAACCTTTTGTCACTTGCATATTTTTACCTGATTTCAAATATGATCATATTTTATAACATATGTTGCTTCTTAAGTGAACTACTCTTATTCACAGATTGTGCATTTAATATTGGTGTATTCTGTCTGGTCACTTCCAGGATTCCCCCTCTATTAAGCATAAAACCAGTTAAAAACAGGCGGAAATAATCTACATTACTGCTCAATCCTATTTTAAGGATTTTAAGATATTTTAATGGGTAAATTGAGCAAAATACATCTCAGCATTCTCTTAGCATTGCTGTTTAGGACAAGTGTAAACTGTTAAGTGATTCATGACTTGCTCGTCTTCAATACAAATAAATGTTCCTGTAAATCTTACTGACATCATAACACAACCTTCGAGTTTTCCATGTACCTATAATATTTTATAAACAAGCTTTCAAGACGCACCTGCAAAAGCCGCGGTCTGTTTTCATAGAAAGAAAAGTGCCAGAAAATTGTCTTCCAGCGTTTTGGCTCATATAGCCTCAGCAGACTGGTAAAGCAAGGCATTATAATGAAGAAGGAATGCTTTGTGTGCTAATGAGAGTGTCTGATTATGTTTTGGAGTCTGTCTAATGACTGGACAGGCTGACGTATAGAGTTTATAACAAGCGGGCCGGTCATGCGAGGAAACATATGTCATGTATAAACAGTTTAACGTGTTTAAAGTGTTGTTGTTTATGTCTTTAAAGCATTTTTTTCTGTCCTGTAACTGTAAATATCAGAGTATTTTTTGGTTCTGTTAAAGTTTTAAAAACACAATCTTCCCACGAGGAAGGGATTTCTTTAACTCTGTCAATGCAGCATGTCCGATTTTAATAAACTCTTAAGTGGATTTTGTTAAACGTGCATTTGGTTTTGTGAAATATATCTGTAAACTGATTAAAAAGGCTGTTGGGAAGGATGGGGGATTGAGTAGTTTCTGGTTTGTGGGAGATTGTGGATTAAGAAAATGAGCTGGTTTATTTTCCTAATGCATGTTAGTGATGTTTTTGTGAATAATTGATCCATAGCATTTTTATAATTGCTGTGTGATTTAACACACATGATATTCACTGCAATGCTCACTTTTCACAATCCAGTTAGCACTTGAAGGATAAAATCAAGTGATTTTTTTCTTTTGTTTTATGAAACATGAAGTGTAAGAAATATAGAAACTTAAACTAAATAAGAATGTCATGGCAACTAACCAAAAAATAATTACTTATTTATATAAAAATAAATATATACATATATGACAATACAATGGCAATGACAATACTACAAATCACTGAATGTAAGATCAGAGAAGTTCACAGCTTTACAAACATGTGCCAAGACAATATTAGACTGTATACAATATACTGTAGTGAATTGAAGGAGCCAAGGGCATATAAACACAGGATGATGAATAACTAAACCAGACACAGGTGAACACAATCTGTAAACCAATGAGTAACCACAAAAACAAACGAAACATGAACTAACAATGGTAAAATGAAGAAAGCTCAGCCTAAAAGTCCAAGTGCAGTCAGAATCTACATAAAAGAGTGGGCTTTGTTTCTGGTTAGTGTTCTTGTCAGTTTGTAATTGGTCAGATCGGCGGGTCTCATTTACTAAACATGTGTACGCATACATTTTTGCGGTTTGTTCAAACTACTTGTTTAAAACAAATCTTTACAAACAAGTCATGATTCATCAAAAATAATAATAATAAAAACACACTAAAATTATTCTAAATTCACAACAAAATCAAGAAAAACTTATATGACAATAACACAATAATCACGTACACCTGGACCTTAAAAGCATGTTCATAAACCCTAGTTCGATATGTTAATAACAGAGTGAGTGATAATAAGTAACAGAAAATTTGTAATTGATAATATGGTATAATTAGAGGTCTTATTATAAAAACATATAAATAATTAGAGGTCCAAACAACAATCCTTATATACTCATCCTGATTATTGTCTCACCTTTTGTTTGGAGGCATGGCACACATGGGGTTATGGTTGAAGACATGTAGCTTAAAAACACAAAGCTTTTTGAAGTCTTTAGATACTGCACAGATTTATTTGCTGATAATGATGAATAGCTGTTTAGTCATTTAGGGTTGCCAAGAGAAGTCCTTGTTGATTAACTTTTTTAAATAGCATTTTTTTTTTGGCTTCCACCTTTGACAGAAAAACCTTATATTTTACAAAAAGCCCTTATGAAGTTAGTTTGGGCAGGTATTATGCAAATTACTAACCTCATGCACTAAATTAAGACTCCAAATTCACTAACAGAAGAATTAGTTCATGAACAAGCTTGTGTGTATGTAAATATGTTTTGCGAATTAGGCGAAAGGTTTTCATGAGAAGTTCAACTGTGCATATAAATATGGAAAACATGTAAATATTAATAAATAAGACCTAATGCTTTGCTGTTTTTGAGCAGTTTTCACTCTCTGATCTGTGATCCTGTGTGATAATCCACTGTCAGATCAGTAAAATTAAGAACTGATGACACATAAACAAGAAATTGAGAAAGCATACAAGGCACAGGTGAACATAATCAATAAAGCAACATATAATCATATGAAGTTAACAGGAACTAACAAAGTCAAATGTACAGTAAATACAACCTAAAAGTTCACAGAAACAAAACCCAAATTCACAGTGTTTAGAACTGAGGACATATAAACGGAAGATATTGAGAAACCAAACCAGACACAGGTAAAGATAATCAATAAAGCAACACACAATCATAAAAAGGTATAGAAGGAACTAACAATGTCAAATTTGTAGCAAAAACAACCCAAAAGTTCACAGAGACAGAATCAAAACACTAATTCAGTGTTTAGTACTGAGCACATATAAACAGAAGATATTGAGAAACCAAACAAGACACAGGTGAACATAATCAATGAAGCAACATGTAAGAATAAGAAAACAGGAACTAACAATGTAAAATGCACAGTAAATACAACCTAAAAGTTCACAGAAACAGAAACAAAACAAATTCACAGGGTTTATAAGACATGTAAACTTTACATCGTTAGTTCCTGCTATACATTTTTATGATTGTGTTTCCTCATTGATTATGGTTACCTGTGTCTTGTTTGGTTCCTCAGTATCTTCTGTTTATATTCAGCACAACTCAAAACTCCACAGAGACAGAAACAAACAAAAATTCACAGTTTTTAGTGCAGTTAGGATCTACATGACTGAATGTAAAGAGTCTGCTTTGTTTCTGGTTAGTGTTCTTGTCACTGTGTAATTGGTCAGATTAGTGTTTGTAGTTTTTGAGCGGTTTTCACTCTCTGATGGGCGGTTGTGTGTGGTAGTCCAGTGTTTTTGGCTGTAGACGAAGTCTGTAAATCATTGAGAACACAAGAGGAGTTCAGTTTAATAACTGCGGAGTGATGTTATGGAGAATGAAACTGTAAAATCTGTAATCTGCAATTAATCAAACTCCCAATGAAAAGGATCAGGCAGCGGATGAGAGACGTGCCTGAAAGCGCTTTATGGTTTTGGCTGGAGCTGCGGGTAGATTGAGAAGAAGAGAGAAGACGCTGGTTTCTCAGAAAATACAGATAATGGGAGAATGATGGAGCATTGCTGTTTATTATTCATACTTGGAGACATTACAGAGCATTTCAGCCAGCGTTATAATTATTAATTAAAACCACAACAGGGTTTTAGATATATTTGATATATATTATGAAATGAATAAAATAAATAAATTATATAAATATATATATATATTTTATCAACTTGCTTAATATTAACTGTTTATTTTATCATTTTATTTTTAATATATAGCGTTGATAAATCCATAAGATCCATGCATGAATCCATAAATGACTAAAACATAACTAATAAAAAGTACTAGTGTCTCATTGACATTGAAATAACACTGGTTTTGATTTGTGATTGTCTTGTTCAAACTACTTATATAAAATGAGCTGAAACAACACAATTCTTAAGGTTTTTGGGGAACAACTTTGTCAAAATTGTTTTATGTTCAATCCACTTAAATTTGAACAAACTAATAAGTTAGGTTAATTTATTCATGTTGTCTCTAAACAAAGCAGTTGTGTGGAACCCAGCATTTTTTTACAGTGTGCATAAAAACTAAATAGCACGCTGTAAAAATGTAAACACATTACTTCAGCTTGTTACAACTATGAATTATGAATTAATTGGTTTCCACCTAGTTTATTATGGTTTTCAGTAAGAAATAAGTAGGAAAGCCTTCATTCTTTTAGGTTTAAAAAGTTGAAATAATTTATTATATTTAAGTTGATCCAATGAGGTGTTTTTTTCCAGTGCAGTAAAAAAAATCATGTGGTCACATGACATGAAAACTGCTGGTATAAAGTAAAAGTACAACTTTAAGAAAAACAAATGTTTTAAAGTTTACCTAGGGCACTTTTATAAAACTGTAATATAAAATGTACAGTTTAAATGCACTTTTGTAATTAAACACTTAAAAAAGTAAAACAGTGCGATAAGCAATTTGACAAAATGGTTTAAAATATATTTTACATCAAAAAGTGTGGTTATGATAACCATCCGACAATCTAATCCAGCAAAAATTAGTTCCTAAAATGTCACTAAAATGTAATATTTATAACTCATAATTAAATAGAAAATAAGACAAATAACTGCAAAAATAACCCATTCAAAAAGCTGGCTACAGGCCTGAAAGTGTAATGTTTAAAGAATGTTTATTAACTGGTAAAGAGAGAGTTTAATAAAGACTTTCGTTTATTTTAGTCGTAGTGCAAATGAAACTCGACTCATATATGAGTATTAATAAATGATGGAGCACAGGCTGTAGTTTTTCTGACAAACTGTTTCAACCGAAATTGCACCTGTTACTCTGAGAGATCAGGAGAACTGGCATATACTTTTGCATTTAGCTGTTTATTTTGCAGTTAGTTTTCAGGGCATATTATTCACAGACTTTATCAGCCTGCTATAATGGGAGACAAAACACGAGCATTAACGCCATTATCATGATGGACTTATTCAGTAGCGAACTCGAGTTTATGTGACTTACACTTTTCGTTGAAAAAAGCTCTTTATGTCCTTCTTTTGCTGCCACCATCCTTGCCTGTGTGTCACACACATAGACTGTAAACGATATGGACGTAGTATAGATGATCTATGACGTCACCCATAGGTTTATGAAGAACCCAAAAGAAGCTACCAGTAGGCGTGGCCAACCATGGCCATTTTGTTACTGTGTCATCGCACCAACCGGGGCATACCATACAAGGGCAAAGAGGCGGAGCGTGAGCAGAGCTACAGACGCATGAGAAACACTTAATACTTCATTATGTATTACACATTGAGCCACTATAAGCATCGTTCTTATGATGTTTTTCAACAGGAGGAAAGTGTGAAGTACTTCCAAACACTTCAGATATAGTCTGTGTTAGTAAATGCAGGATGAAATCCAGGCAGAACACTATGACAACGCTTCAGACGACTGTTCTAGAGCCCACAGCTAATAAATCTGTCAGATTCTGGAGTGCATCACAGGTCTAAAGAACATTATAAATGATAAATGATCTTAAATAAAACAAATACATTTATAGAGATGGTATAAGTATATAATTTCACTCACCTGGGAAACGGAGGCCATGGGAATGGCTTGTGAGCACAATTAAGTGCACACAGCATGCCATATCATCTGATAATTGTAAAAAATAATTCCAAAAGGCATCTGACTGTGTAAAGCCACATAAAACAACACAAAAATACGATGAATATGCCGAGATTAGCGGCTAATCAGCTGAGGTGACGTGACGGCGACCAGGGAGAGCTAGCTGTCACTCAAGTGGCCACGCCCTTAATTATGCAAACTTGATATAACCTAATATAAAGGAAACGGATGAGTTATAAAAAAATTCACCCCCTCACAGTTGTCACAAAGGATAATATTAGCTATATGAACCAAAATCGTTCTTTGTACCAGGCTGTAAACATCTTTTTTTCTGCTGTAAAGTTGGCCATTTTATCAGTGGGCTCAATAGAAATTTGCTCTATTATGGAGCCAGGACTAGCGGAATTTCGATGAGTTGCAGTTTCAGTTACTTCCATATGGGCTTCCTGAGGGAGAGCAGAAGGTTGCCACTTGGTCACACACCTTACACACCTCATTCTTGCACGGGAAATTCACCTGTGCTGTTTTGGCGCTGCTTTTTTGAACGCAGCTACAGCCTCTCACATGACAGCAGGGAAAGGCATAGCCTTTCTAGGTTAACATGTCTAGGTTAATATTGACAGCGCAATTTTTTTTAAGGAAATTAAAATTTTGGTGGGGACATTTCAATTGTTGGTCCCCCTCCATGTCTCCTCCGTCCATGCAAACTCTACGCCCCTGCTTTTTAGCAAGACGCTCCTCATATAGCCGTTCGCGCTTTCCTGTTTGTTAATGTGGGCGTTCCACATAGTTCACTTGCGCAATTCTGATTGGCCGGTACAAAAGTGTGCTCACTCGATTGGCTAGTAAAGCTGTCACACACAGACGGCAGTCATGTATTTGCTCTAAGCGGGGTAAGTTAAATAATATATATGACATATCACAGCCTCTTGTGATTAGCTAATCGCAACGTTCCAAATCGCGATTGCGATTTGTTTTCGATTAATTGCACAGCCATAGTGTTCTGCATAGTTTAGCTCCAACTTCCTTCAACACACCTCACTGGAAGTTTCTAGTATACCCAGAAAGAGCTTGATTAGCTGGTTCAGGTGTGTTTAATTGGGGTTGGAACTAAAATATGCAGGACACCGGCCCTCCAGAACTGAGTTTAGACACCCTGACCTAGGGAGTTAATTTTTTACTCATTTTAAGGCAAATTGCACTTAAAGGTGCAGTGCAGTAGGTGATTGTCTTTAGAAACATTTGTTGTTGTGCTGGTTGAAAGTCTCTTTGCATTCAAGTAGTACTAATTAAAGTAAATGATCTATATGTATTTATATGTATTTTAATATTCTGGGTAAGGCATGAGACAAAAAAAGTTCATCCAATTAAAATTTGTCAGGCCGACAATTCCCATAATTCTGATAAGTAGCCCAAACTGTCTGTCATCAAACGCTGTTTGTGTGTGCACGCACGACGCACTCACTCAATACAATCAATATTGTATTGAATGTCTTTTACACACTGGAGGAAGGATGACTCCATGGCTGAAGTATTTCTTTTAGACAGGTAATGTCATGTTTTCAAACTATTTTAGTCACGCAAAGCTGAGGTAGATTGTGTTGTTATGAATGGGTTATATGCAAAGAATTGTAGTTTAACCACTGAAATCTTACTGCGGTCAGGCCAGCCGCCAGTTCAAAAAGAACGGTCATTCTAGCCGCCAAGGTATTTGCTCATACACTGCGTATTACGGTAGAGCGCTAAAAACTGAACTGAACACAAATACTGTTGCTGCTAACGCACGTTTGCAGTGAAATACTCCAGCGAAAGATTGATGTGACTTTTTAATTTTGTAAGCGACCTTTTACAGCATTGATAATGTAGATTTTTTTATTTAGTTTAACAATAAAACATCAGTAAATAGCGCTATTCCACCTAGCCTGCTTTACTGCTTTCCTCCCTATATTGTATACCTCGCTACTCTGAATATTCGCTCTGAAATAGCATGTAAGTATGGCTTAGTCATAAGTGTAATTTCTGCACATCGCCGGCCAAGCACTAAGCATGCAGTTTTAGCCTTAGGACAAAGCACGTGAGACAGTGAGACCAGCGATCCTTGCATGCATGAAGTATTGCACATTATGACAAGTTTTGCTTGCAGCACAACTGAAAACATGCTAGATATAATACAGTTTTTCCATTCAGAATTGTAGTATTATAAAGTACTGTAATGTTTTCCAACTGGTGAATGACATGATCTAGTGGGTCTCTGTCATCTTTAATGTGCGCATTCGTGATTTCAGGAGGCGTGGCTTTGGACGACAGGGGAGGGATTGTGTTTCAAAAATCTTATGCTAACCGGTTAGCATTTTAGCAGATCACCTACTGCATCTTTAATCCAATACCAAAATGTACCTTGAATGAAAGACACAGTACACATATAAAATGCAGGGTTGCACACAATTCATTCATGTTGACCCAATACAAATTTATTAAGTTAACTTAACTAATTTAAGTAGATTGAACATAAAACAATTAAGTTTCCCTCCAAAATGTCCAGAATTGTTTTGTTTAATTTCATTTTAAATAAGTAGTTTAAACAAGCTGCAACAATGATTTTTTTTGAGTGTAGTTTCACATTTTTCAGTATGTTTTAGTAAAAGCAAAGCTTCTAAATTAGGCTTAAAATAGATTGCTATTCATTTACAAAGTTCAGCACTGTTTGGCTTCTGCAATTAATGTCGCGAATACAAAGTGATACTAAAAAGAGATGTTTGTGTGCATTTGTATTGATCATGACAGGAGTAATTCATCAAATTACAGTAAATAGGCTCAAACCCAAAGCCACAGCAGACTCTTACACACTTCTGGCATTTCATCAGCTGATTCAGGTCAATGTCCTGCCAGATCCAGAGCTGCTCAATGCAAAACGCACAACTCTTTACTGGAAATGCAATGATATGCTGTATATTTACTGCTAATGATGCTGTCAGATGTATTCTTTCGCAATTCCTCCATCAGTGTGAAAACAGCATCAGTGTTTAAATGCACACAATCCAAGAAAAACAAAAGGAAATGAGCGGCTTTAGTTTGGAGCTCTTCTTAATGTTTGAATATTCATCTTAGATTTCCTTAAATGGGAGAATCGGCAAAATAAGTAAACAGTTCAGATGTTTTTGTGGGACTATGAAAGCGACGCTCTTCTTTCTTTTTGTCTCTGGAGCAAATAATGAATATCGGGTCTAATGAAGAAACTTAAGGAGGCCGTACTCTTTGGGTTGAGTGTTTCAGCATGACAGAGAAAGATTTTATTTGGACTTGTCTCAATGAAAGTGAAGAATAGCAGGATATTCATGACAAAAATGATGCATATTGGTTAAAAAATAAAATAAAATGTTAAAATAAAAACAAAATAAAACTGCATTTCTTACCAAATTATGAGCATTGGCTCTAAAATATAATAAAATAAATAAAAAATGCATTGCTTTTTTGAGTAAATTATAAATATCGGCTCCAAAAATAAATAAATAAAATAAAATAATAATAAAATAAATTAATAAAAATACAAAAAAATATATATGTGTGTGTGTGTGTGTGTAAAAATATAAAATATAAAACAAAATAATATAAAAATGTAATAATTAAAACAATATATAAATAAAACTATATAATAATAAAACATAAATAAAATGCATAATGTTTTTTTTTTCCTGTCAGTGTTTTAATCTACAGTGAAAGAATGTGTTCACATTTCTTTTTTACAGGCATTTGAAAGCTTTTCCTCTTGGCTGGCCTTGACTATTCAGTCAACGGCAATAGTTTCTCTGGAAATATTATGTGAGTGTCTGTATGACAGCCCAAACTCACACACAGTCCTTCAGAAGCAGATAAGAGAGACTCAGAAACAACAAAACACAGTCTTTCTTTATCCGACTGAAGCTGGAGGCGAGGAAAGATCTGCACGCAGACAAAACACACACACACACACAATTGCTGCAAAAAAAGTGAGTGGAGATATACTGCTCTAAAAATGTTTAACTTACATTACTATTAGGTTACAGAAACGTTACTTGACTTTGTTCCTCCTTCTTATGCAAGGATCAAGGCCAAAATGCAGTTAATCAACCCAACTCAACTTATTTATTCATAAAGCACTTTCAAAACCATTAGAATGAACTACAAGAATAAAACTAAAAAACAATATATAACACAGCATGACATAAATATAAATCTTAACAGCATCAATTCATATTAAAACTGACTCATTTAGAGAGCAAAAAACTGAAGAAACGTTTTTTTAAACTGTCTATAGTTAATGAAGACAAAATAGACATTCTGAAAACGTAGCCCTATATACATTTTTGGAGATCGCGAATTATGTAGCCAGAGGTACAGTATGTACGAATGCATTTCTTCCTTAAAACAAACGCTATGGGGTGATATGATGGTGTTTATTTTCGCACTTACAAGCTGACTGCTTACCTTTCTGCTATTACAAGTTTGCCCAGTGGCTCATTTCGTACATCGGAGGATTTGAGATGCAGAGAGGAGTTGACCACGAAGACAGGGTTCGAATCTGGTGAAAAACAGATCCAGAAAGCAGGTAAGACAAAAACAAAAGTCAAAAAATAAAATAAACAAGTAAATAACAGGGTGAGAATGTGGTAAAATTTGAAAACGTGACAAAAATCTGACTGCCACGGGGGCTTTTTTTTCTGGATTGCTTTTGAAAACACTGTTGGTTGGGTTTAGGGAAGTGGGTGGGCGCTGGTCAATCTACAGTATGTTTTTGAAAATACTGTCAGTTAAGTTTAGGGAAAGGGGATAGGTGGGTCAGTTGATTGGTCGATCGGTCAGTGAGTCAGTCAGTTGACAGCGGCCTCTGGTGGATTTACGTGAGAACAGCAGGCACGAATTGCACTCGTGAAAGAACTTTGAGAACTTAAAAAGCGTACGCATCTGCCTCTGGTGGATTTGCGAAAACAAAAAATGCCTCCTGGGATGTATTTGGCGCTCTCCAGAAATGTATACAGGGGTACGTTTACAGAATGAGCCTGGGTTGCATGAAGTTGATGAAGTTTTATGTGGCAAACATTACAGGAGTGTTACTTTCAAATGTTTTTAGAACATTCCAAATTGAGTAGAAACATTTAAAAAAAACAGTAAGCTACAAAATCTTGCTTCCTGAATTTTTTCAATGAACTTTTCTAGTCATCTCAACTCACATCAGTAAAACTAACTAAAAATTTGAAGTGAAATTTTGTATAAATAAAAATATTTAGTTTATTTTTACCCACTGATTAAAATTAGTTGAAGTAACATAAAACACAAATATTTAATAATGTGCTGTCTGTTTTGTTATGACTTTTTGTCATAATTTTTACAGTGCATCAAAAACAACATAGAAAATAAAATTATTATAATGCATAAATTATTAAAATGTGCATCAAAAGCAGATCGTTAATTTTAGTAAAGTACAAAAGAAACACATTTATTGAATAAATTCCTTAATGTGCAACAACAACAAATCGGCGACATGGTGGCTCAGTGGTTAGCACTGTCTCCTCACAGCAAGAAGGTTTCTGGTTTGAGCCCCGGCTGGGTCAGTTGCCATTTCTGTGTGGAGTTTGCATGTTCTCCCCGTGTTGGCGTGTGTTTCCTCTGGGTGCTCCGGTTTCTCCCACAGTCCAAAGACATGCGCTAGGTGAATTGAATATACTAAATTGGCCGTAATGTATGTGTGTGAATAAGTGTGTATGGATGTTTCCCAGTACTGGGTTGCAGCTGGAAGGGCATCCACTGTGTAAAACATATGCTGATAAATTGGCGGTTCATTCCGCTGTGGCGACCTATGATAAATAAAGGGACTAAGCCAAAGGAAAATGAATGAATCAACAACAACAAATCAGTTATCTTGCTTATTTACTAATTTATTTAAGGAAAAACATAGCTACAGGGGTTAAAGGAACTCGGTTAAAGGAACTTACATTTTTATTATGTAATAATTTGAACTCAAAACGTAATGAAAAAGGGGCTTCATTAACAAATTATCATTTTCTGCGACTTTTTGCTTGATTTGCAACTTTGGATTGAAACATAACTACTGTTGAGGGCATCAGAGTTGGCTGGCACTGTCTCAGAAACACTTTATGATACACAGACATATTTATTATAATTAATAAAACAGTAATTATGAGTGCCATTACAAGGATGCCAATCTGGGGTGGAATTGGAATATGAGCAACTAAAGTTGATGAGAAGAAATAGATTTGGCCAGGAGAAACCTAATAAACACAACCGCTGCAATGCAAAATATGCCATTTAAATTCTTCGGATGAGGTCTCAAAGCAGTAAATAGTTGGTGAATTCTCTTCTTTGTCTTTTACACAAACACACATGCCATCTACTGTATGTATATTTTTAAAGAGTGAATTCTTATCCAACAGATATTTCACCAAAGATAGCACCAGACTTCCACCTCTTTTACTGTAAAATAAATAAATAAATAAACACAGTTAGCTTTCACACCTCCATTCTTTACTCTTACAAATAAAGGTCTTTAGTTGGTTCCATCATTCATTCGTTCATTCTTTTCCGCCTTGTCCCTTTATTAATCAAGGGTCGCCACAGCATAATGAATGTTTTACACAGCTGATGCCCTTTAAGCTGCAAACCAGTACTGGGAAACACCCATACACACTCATTCGCACACATACACTGTGTCCAATTTTTTTTTTAGTTCACCTAAAGCGCATGTCTTTGGACTTTGAAAATCAGAGCACCCGGAGGAAACCCATGCCAACACGGGGAGAACATGCAAACTCCACACAGAAATGCCAACTGAGCCAGCCGGGACTCGAACCAGCGATCTTCTAGCTGTAAGGGTAGCAAAAATTGGTAGTAGGAAGCAGATGACAGATTGAGAGAGAAAGCAGATTGTGTGTGTGTATACCTCACATTGTGGGGACCAAATGTTCAGTTTAATTGAATTGAATTGAATTGAATTGAATTGAATTGAATTCAATTCAATTCAATTCAATGCATCCTTATTTCTATAGCCCTTTTACAATGTAGAAATGTGTCAAAGCAGCTTAACATAGAAATTCTAGAAACGGAAACTGCTGTGTGGTTTATTTTCACTTCTGAAAGTCCAAACACTGAAGAGCAAATCCATCTATGCACAGCTCCACAAGTCCCAAACCAAGCAAGCCAGTGGCAAGGAACAAAACTTCACCAGTTGACTAAAGTGAAGGAAAAAACTTCAAGAGAAACCAGGCTCAGTTGGGCAGGATTATTTCTCCTTTGGCCAAACTTCTTGTCTAGGTGTCGGAGGCTGGAAAACGCTGGACGTTCATCATGGTGAACTGCAGGTTTGAGTAGGTCACCAGGGTGATCATGCTGGCCAATGAGATCAATGCGGAAACTCGTCTGTCACTGGGGTCTTACAGGAATCAGTCTCATGCTCTCCACTCCTCCATGACCGCCACAGCATCTGCTCAGGATACGGCCTGGACCAGGGTTATGGAGACCTTTATGGTTGGCATCATCTCTTCACAGAGACTTGGATCACATCAATGACACTGCACAATGTCCCCTCAAGTATAGCTATACCAGTCAAATTTGAACTTGTTAGGACATTTTTTTCACACAGAATTAAGTATTTTGAAACTGTAAAAATGTAGATTGTTTTCTGTGAGTGCTGGTTTATGGGTAGTGTTGGGGTAGAGGAATAGAATATACAGTTTGTAGCCTACAGTAATAAAGCCATTAGTTCTATGGGAAGTCAACACACAGCAAAACCTCCAGGGTTGAATTTACATTGTTCCACACTCCAGAGCTGCCTGGTGTTAATTATAGCGTTCATTTAAACATTTTCAACACTTGCAATGTCAAATTCATTTATTCATTCATTTTCTGTTTGGCTTAGTCCCTTTATTAATCTGGGGTCGCCACTGCGGAATGAACCACCAACTTATCCAGCATGTGTTTTATGCAGCGGATGCCCTTCCAGCTGCAACCCATCTCTGGTACACATCCATACACACTCATTCACACTCATACACTACGGACAATTTTGCCTACCCAATTCACCTGTACCGCATGTCTTTGGACTGTTGGGGAAACCGGAGCACCCGGAGGAAACCCACGCCAACACGAGGAGAACATGCAAACTCCACACAGAAACGCCAACTGACCCAGCCGAGGCTCAAACCAGTGACCTTCTTGCTGTGAGGCGACAGAACGACCTACTGCGCCACTGCGTCACCTGCAATGTCAAATATTGTTGATGAATTAATATTAATTGTTTTCCAGTGCTCCACTAATGAATGTTTCTAAAAAAAATTTTTTTTTTCTTTGCACCCTCAATTATATCCCGGGGAAGCAAGAGTCATCTAATTAGGATATTTCTATATAATAAATCTAAAACAACAGGAGAATGTATTCTGTATAAGTTTTAAATATCATTTAAATTTCAAATTGTCAGTTTGTATGGCTGTTTCTAAGGCAACTAAATGTCCATTTGTGAACTAATTCAATCAGCTGGCAGTGTTGCCAGATTGGTCAGTTTCCCGCCAAATTGGGTGGTTTTGAATTTGAGTGCGCGGGTAAAAAAATGGCATAGGCGGGTTGACAGTTTGGGCAGTTTTGAAACGTAAATTTTATATGCAACTTATATAACAAACCATAACTGTGTGCTCCTACTCCATTCAGTTAATAGTGACCAGTGCATAGCGCAAACCACGTGAGCCCACCCGCAATAGGAGGTGAAGGAAAGTTGTATAAAAATTTGACTCCCCGGACAACTCTGACTCCCATTTGATTGCGCACACATAACACAGCACCTGCAGTTTAACTCCCAGCAGATTATCATATCATTTATTATCGATCATTTTTCCCACAATCGACAGCAAAAACAAACATAGAAGAGTTGTCTGATTGACAAACAGCGCCTAATAATGTTCGAAAGAATTTAAAATGCCAAATTTATACTCCATTTCAAAAGTAAAACATAGTTAGTGTAATCTACACAGCAATAAGTGCAGTGTGTGGGTGAGAGGGGGCAGTGTTTCGATGTGATCTGGTTATGTTGTGGTTCTGTGAATGCCGGTGTTGGTTAAAAAAATATGACAGTTAAAGTAACTAGGTTAATTTCTTAGCTTTTGGGCTGGAAAAAGTCAGCTATATCTGGCAACACTGTCAGCTGACATATGCCACAGCCATATCACCCTGCAGCCCAAGTCCGCTTACTCACTGAAGCTAAGCAGAACTGAGCCTGGTCAGATGGAAGACCACATGGGAAAACTAGGTTGCTGTTGGAAGTGGTGTTAGTGAGGCCAGCAGGGGGTGCTCAACCTGTGGTCTGTGTGAGTTATAATGCCCCAGTAAAAGTGAAGGGGACACTATACTGTCAGTGGGCGCCGTCTTTTGGATGAGACGTTGAAACGAGGTCCTGAATCTCTGTGGTCATTAAAAATCTTCTCTCTAGCCCTTCTCGTCATGTCCTCCCAATCATCCCCAATTGGCTCTCTGACTGTCTCTTCACTCCACTAATAGCAGGTGTGTGGTGAGCGCACTGGTACAGTTGTCCTGTGGCTGCTGTCGCATCATCCAAGTGGATGCTGCACACTGGTCGTGGTGTGGAGAGACCCCCCCCATGATTGTGAAGTGCTTTGGGTGTATGGTCATACATAATAAATGTGCTTTGATGAGAGAGGACCAGGCCTGGACACTTTATGGTTTGCTTTTTGTTTTAGATTGGTGACAGTCTCCGTGAGGAACTGCAGTCTGTTTGTTTTATTTTGTTCATTAAAATTATTTAATTATTATATTATATAGGCAACACGGTGACGCAGTAGGTAGTGCTGTCGCCTCACAGCAAGAAGGTCGCTGGTTCGAGCCTCAGCTGGGTCAGTTGCCATTTCTGTGTGGAGTTTGCATGTTCTCCCTGCATTCGCGTGGGTTTCCTTCGGGTGCTCCGGTTTCCCTCACAGTCCAAAGACGTGCTATAGGTGAACTTAATAAGCTAAATTGGCCATAGTGTATGTGTGTGAATGAGTGTGTATGGATGTTTCCCAGAGATGGGTTGCAGCTGGAAGGGCATCCGCTGCGTAAAACATATGCTGGATAAGTTGGCGGTTCATTCGGCTGTGGCGACCCCAGATTAATAAAGGGACTAAGCCGAAAAGAAAATGAATGAATGAAAATGAATGATTATATAATTTTATTATCAGTTTAAATGACCTAACTGTCCTCTGCCCCCTCCTTTCGATTAACTTCAATACAGTAACGTTACTGCAATTTCAAACTGTCTTCACGACCATAAAGTAAAGATAACAAGTTTGTGTGTGTGCGTGCGTGCGTGCGCATGTGTGTGTGTGTGTGCGTGTGTGTGTGTGTGTGTGTGTGTGTGTGTGTGTGTGTGTGTGTGCTAGATCTTCGGTGAGTTTTCATCATTACTGGTGTACAGAAGAGCTTTCTTTGTTTTAATAATAGGATTGGTCTGCAGATAAATGGCCTCTGAGAACTGAGATGTTATTCTTCTCTCCATACAAGTACAACACTGGTGCTCTGTGTTTGCCAATCTGTTGTTCTGACCTTTTAGACATTGCTTTTTATAAGCTTACAATGTGCAATGGCCACATAAATCATTTGTGGTAAACCACAGCAAAATAAATAAATAAATAAAATAAAAAATAAATAAATAAATGACTACACAATAACAACGTATCGGCTTCATTGGATTAGACAACAAAATGTCAAGCTAATCTTAAAAACCTTTTAAAGGGGCAGTTCTGCCATCATTTACTCAACCTTCACTTCTTCTAAACCTGTCTAAGTTGCTTCTGTTGAACACCAAAGGAAGATATGCTTAAGAATGTTGGAAAAAACAGATGTTGATAATATTTTTCATTGCTGTGGATATCAAAGGATGCTTTTTTTCCCCCGCAACATTCTTTAGAATATCTTGTTTGAGTTCAACAGAAGAAAGAAATTTAGTGTAAAACCAATTGAGGGTGAATAAATGGCAATGAACTGTCCCTTTAAGCAGTAAATAAATAATAAAATCATTTGCAAACCAAATGTTAAACTTTTTTTTTTAAGATAAAAACATTATCCGTACACATTAGGTGAAACCAAAGACTATAGAATACGCAAGACATGTCACTCGTATACTTTTGAATGGGGAAAAGTGTAACTGTCAATATGGTGAATGAAGCCCTGCCTTCTAGTACAGGAGCCAATCAGTGATCGCTATATGGTGAATAAAGCCCGCTTTCTAGTACAGTAGCCAATCAGTGAATGCTATAGAATGATAATTCTCCGGGGGAGGGGCTCGGACCAGACGTGAGTTTCTGCAGATTATGTGTGATACAAACATTTAGAAATGAAACTAAATAGACAGTTGTTGTTTAATTTTATTGGTTATTCATATTATGAAATGTAATCGTAAGCTTGGCAAGTAGTTTTGGAGAATTTGATGTTTCTCCATTCAAACAGAATGCCCGAGCATACTGCCCGACAGGCGTTTCAAAGATGGCCGCAGAGTAAAATGACTTTTTCATTTGTTAAATTTAAGTTCTAGAGTTGTCGGAACAGTGATCAGGGTCTTATTGACCTTATTCTACCACGCCGAAGTGCGCTTGTTTTTCAGTCGCCTATGGGAGAGATGACTAGGAATAGTAAACAGCAGAAAACGATTAAACTACTCGCTCTACAAACATGTGTTTGCATGACTATACATAAAAAGAAGAATAATATAATAAGAAAATATCAGTTTGCAACATCAAGCAGCATAACGAGCTGTTTTTAACCTCTAAAAATGAATGGAAGTGAATAAGACTGGAAGTCTCGAGCCAAAAAGATTCAAATGGCTGTGCCCACTTGTACATGGAGAATAAGGTGAATAATATAAGTCAAATAATTTACAGTGTGAATGAACCCAAAACACCTGCAAAACACACTGTCAACTTATGTTTTTACAGCGTGTGTGTCTTATCACACTTGCACTATACACAGTAATCTAGGCACCACCTCTTCAAAGAAAATAAGTCCCTCCCCTGTCATTCATTTGCATCTCAACAGACCTCTAGGGAGTCTGCCTTCAATTAAATATATTAATCTTTCACTCAATAGAGAGTCGTAAAAAAGAAACTCAATCAACCTGCGTTACATTTCCACATCATCCAGTACAGTTTCTCCATCTGCATCAGCGTTATTATCACTCACCCGGTCAGCACCTCCATCCATTAGCTGATGAAGTCTCCAAAACCTCCATCAGATGTCTGAGATCATCCACAAGATGATGGCGTTGAGTGGCTGTATGTTTAAGTTCTTCTGCTCCAGGTTTAATGTGAGTTGCTGGACTGTAAAAAGTGCAAAGAATTATGATTAGAAGCAAACTACATAAGCACAGGTGTGTATTCCAAAATGCAGGGTATATATGGAATTAGATCAGTCTCTAAAATAATACATTTACAAAATATAATTCATACATCCACAACATAATTCACATTTACAAAATCCAAATTGTAAGCTCAAAACACAGGTCATAAACACACAAATCCAATTCATAAATTCAAAACACGATTCAAATATACAAATCCAATTTGTAAGCTCAAAACAAGATTCAAATATACAC
>CAIGQZ010032312.1:21241912-21253653 GCA_903798205.1 Danio tinwini
ACAAATCCAATTTGTAAGCTCAAAACAAGATTCAAATATACACAAATGCCATCCGTAAATTCAAGACACGATTCAAAAATACACAAATCCAAATCGTAAATTCAAAACATGATTCAAAAATAAACAAATCCAATTCGTAAATTCAAAACATGATTCAAATATATACAAGTCCAATTTGTAAGCTCAAAACAAGATTCAAATACACACAAATCTAATTCGTAATTCCAAATAATACACAAATATAATTCGTAAATTCAAAACACTATTCAAATATATACAAATCCAATTCGTAAATTCAAAACACGATTAAAATATATACAAATCCAATTTGTAAGCTCAAAACACGATTCGAATATACACAAATCCAATTTGTAATTCCAAATAATACACATATCCAATTTGTAAATTCAAAACATGATTCAAATATATACAAAACCAATTCCTAAATTCAAAAATACAACAATACAATTTGCAAATTCAAAACACGATACAAAAATACACAAATCTAATTTGTAAATTCAAAAATACACAAATCCAATTCGTAAATTCAAAACACGATTCAAATTTATACAAATTAAATTTGTAAGCTCAAAACAAGATTCAACTATACACAAATTTAATTAGTAATTCCAAATAATACACAAAGCCAATTTGTAAATTCAAAACACGATTCGTAAATACACAAATGCAATTTGTAAGCTCAAAACACGATTCAAATATACACAAATCCAATTCGTAATTCCATATAATACACAAATCCAATTCGTAAATTCAAAACATGATTCAAATATATACAAATCCAATTCGTAAATTCAAAACACGATTAATAAATACACAAATCCAGTTCGTAAATTAAAAATACACAAATGCAATTCGTAAATTCAAAATATGATTCAAAAATAAACAAATGCAATTTGTTAGCTCAAAACATGATTCAAATATACACAAATCCAATTCGTAATTCCATATAATACACAAATCCAATTCGTAAATTCAAAACACAATTCAAATATATACAAAACCAATTTGTAAATTTAAAAAATGATTTATAAATACACAAATCAATTTGGTAAATTCAAAACACGATTCAAAAATACACAAATATAATCTGTAAATTCAAAAATACACAAATCCAATTCGTAAATTCAAAACACGATTCGTACATACACAAATCCAATTCTTAAATTAAAAAATACACAAATCCAATTTGTAAATTCAAAACACAAGTTATAATATACACAAATACAACTCATTTGGCAAACATATTTATGATTTTTACTTGTGAATTCACAAATTGTTTGTTGCATTTATGAATTGTGTTTTAAAATTTACAAATTGGATTTTGCAAATGTGAATAGTGTATGAATTTTATTTTGTACATGTATTTTTGAGACTGATCTGGCTCCATAGTTATGTGACATACTTTTAAGGATACGTTTAAGGATAACCTCAACTTTCAGCTTAAAAAAAAACATCCAATTTTCAGGGTATGTTAGTTGCCATAACAATTATGCTCTTAACATAACCTGCTCTGGTTCAAGGTTATTTCACCTCTGTTCAAAATAACTAGTAAATTGTATTGTCATTATGGCAAAGACAAAAGAAATTAGCTGTTGAAAAATTCTTTTTAGGGCATCACAGTGGCGCAGTTAGTAGCATGATCGCCCCTCAGCAAGAAGGTCGCTGGTTCGAGCCTCGGCTGGGTTAGTTGACATTTCTGTGTGAAGTTTGCATGTTCTCCCCGTGTTTGGGGGTCTCCGGGTGCTACGGTTTCCCCCACAGTCCAAAGACATGCGCTATAGGTGAATTGGATGAACTAAATTATCTGTAGTGTATGTGTGTGAATGGATGTTTCCCAGTGATGGGTTGCAGCTAGAAGGGCATCAGCTGCTTAAAACATATGCTAGATAAGTTGGCGGTTCATTCCGCTGTGGCGACCCCAGATTAATAAAGGGACTAAGCTAAAAAGAAAATGAATTAATGATTTTTTTTTAACTGTTTTAAAATGTGTTGGAAAAAAAATTATCTCTATTAAACAACACTTGAGAAATATATTTTTAATAATTAACATTTCACAGGAGGTATAATTATGTTGTCTTCAACTGTTTTTATTTATTGTGCCATTTGTACAGTGAATTTCATAAGTATATGTTTCAGAGGTTAAAAATCCCATTTATGTCCATTACGTTCTTTCTATTGCTAGGTTGTTTTGAATACAATTAGAAGAACAAAACTTATTTAAAAAGCCATAAAATGCAGTGAATTCCTGAATTTTAATTTGAAGAAAAAATATTTTGCTAAATTACAAACAATTATTTTAAAAAAATTACTTTTCAGCGTATCTCAACCTACACTTCACACCAAAAGAAAGAAAACAATTACAGACATTGTGCATTTCTGAGTGTGCCTCACACAGGTGAGTGGGCTTGACAAACCACCTGTCGAAACACTCTCTCCATATGCAACAAACACTTTACTTAATCTCCATTTCAAAAGAACCAATGTTTACCTGTGAATGTACAACATAATATGCAAAATGTTGCACTACTTGTTTTCTGCAACCTTAAATACCTCTTTTCCACAATATCTTGCACAATATTGTCTTATGTAAAAGTACTTGTATAGTCTGTCTTATGTTATGTGTATAGTTAAGTATATATAGTATATTCATAGTTAGTACTTAGTACCCAGCAGGCACACAACATCATAAGATGTTAATAATAGGTTAGATTTAGGTTGTGATGTCAGATAACCAAAATTCAATGTCTAGCCAGATTCTATAAGGACAACATTATTTTGAAGTCTAATACCGACGTCAAATGACGTTGATAATTGGTTGATTTTAGGTTGTTTTGGAAAGTGACCAAAGTCCAACATCGCACCAACATCCTAAACCAACGTCATATTGACGTCAAATACTGACATTTATTGGTCAGGTATGGCAACCAAAATGTAATATCTGATAGACATCATAGTCGTAGCGTCCACACAACGTCAAGCTGTAACATCATTAAGCCTGTTTCACAACGCAAGCAGCGCGTGAGTAGAGCGTGAGCAGCGTGTGTGTTTTCGGTGTCCATGTTAACAGATTAGAGCTTTCATACCGCACGCAGAAGCAGCGCATCAACGCGAGGTGAGCGTCGCTAAAGTAGCAGTGCCGTGATAGTTTTGGTGATGGGTCTATTTAAGACAGTGCATTTATAATGACCAATAACACATTGAATGACAGTAAAAAGTAGCAATTTTACCAAATAAATGCTTCGATAAAATCAACTGATATTTATATAGTCAATTAAATGAACTTAAATGATTAAAAACGGCAACAAATATTTATTTAGGCTGAACTACAAAACCAAATGTAAAACAATTTTAGTATCAGTTTTGCTTAGGTTGCACACTAGAGTTGCAGGAGAGGGGACATAGAAATGGCCGCTTTAAGACTGCTATTTACGGGAGTTGTAGTCCATAGCAAAGTGTATTGTGGGTAGTGTAGTTCGACACGCATGCTGGATGATGTGAGCTCGCTGTGTGCTGTGCAGTTGAAGCAGAGGAAGAAAGTTTTATTCGGCTTTGTTTTATGTTCACTCAAGTTATTCCACCCGAGAGCTGTTTGCAATGTGAACCTGACAACATGAAAATAAGTAAAAGAAGGGCATGCATTAATTCGTTCTGTCTGTCTCACCCTTTGCACGAGCAAGAATTGCTGAAGCAGAGAAAGTAACACTAGTTTGATTATGTATAAATATCATTATAACTATATTGTATAAATATTATCATAGGCCTACAACATCCTGACAATCAAAAACAAAATGACATGATAGCACAGGCGATTGTCTTCTGAGTGCACCAGACATGAATGACACTCCTCATAGAGCGTGAGAAGCATACAGTACTGTATTATCTATATAGTTTGTAAAATAAAGACTTGCAGGTTAAGGAAACACCATAGGAGAAAGTAATCTATATATAATATTCTAGCTCCTGTTTATCTAACCAACCTCCTGTCTCGCTACAATCCAACCCGCTCTTTAAGATCTCAAAACTCAGGGCTTCTTGTAGTACCTAGAATAGCTAAATCGAGTAAAGGAGGTCGAGCCTTCTCATTTATGCCCCCTAAACTCTGGAATAGCCTTCCTGATAATATCCGAGGCTCTGACACACTCTCACTCTTCAAAACTAGATTAAAGACCTATCTTTTTAGCAAAGCATACACTTAGTGCATTACATAGCGGTATGACGCATGATGTGCCCCACACACGATTTTGCTTCTTGTTTATATACACTATGAACAGCAGCTACGCTAATTATTCTCCTTATTCTGTATTTCCACCTGGGGGTACTCATCTCGAGACCCTCAGACTATGCAGTGCCACTGATGCGATCCAAGACCAGTGACGAGACGATCCCAAGGTTTCCGGACCAGGCCGTATCCTGAGCTGCTGCTGTGGTGGTCATGATGGAGAGCATGAGACTGATTCCTGTGATGCTCCAAGGACAGACGAGTCTTCGCTGAGGTCCAGCTACTGCGCCTAGACTGCAGCTCTGCACAAGACGTTTGGCCATAGGAGAAATGGTCGTGCCCAACTGAGCCTGGTTTCTCTCGAGGTTTTTTTAAATTCTTCACTTTCGCCAATTGGTGAAGTTTTTTCCTCGCTGCTGTCGCCACTGGCTTGCATGGTTCGGGATCTGTAGAGCTGCGCATCGATGGAATTGCTCTTCAGTGTTTGGACTCTCAGTAGTGATTATTAACCCACACTGACCTGAACTAAACTAAACTGAACTTAAACACTGAAAACTGAACTGACACTGTTTCAATTCACTATAAACTTCCATGTGAAGCTGCTTTGACTCAATCGACATTGTATAAGCGCTATACAAATAAAGATGAATTGAATTGAATTGAATTGAAAAAGTTGCCGTTGGCCTTGGTGCAGATGAAAAGTTTTTAAAAAGTGTATTTGTATATAGAGAGAGATAGGTAGCTAGATACAATAGACAGAGATAGATTTATCTGTGCAACAGCTGCCGAAGAGCTGCACACTGCAGACGCAGTGTGAAAGGCAAACGCCTACATGCTGCTTCTGCTTTTCAAACGCGCTGCGCATGCTCTGCTCACGCTCGGATTCGCTTGCGGTGTGAAACAGCCGTCAGACATTGATATTTGGTTGATTTTAGGTTGGACGTTGGACATTGACGTCAGCCTGACATCAACATGATTTTCATTTTCAAACAAAATGCAACGTCTCCTGACATTGGGTACAATGTCAATCTGATGTCATGTTGACGTCCTGTGCCTGCTGGGTATAGTTAGATTACCACTCCTCGATGTTAGTTATGCTTAAAATAGCTCTTACGTCCAGTGTTGTGTTCATATTTATGATTATGTTTTTTTGTGTAGCATCATAAACCTGTGAGACATCCAATGTATGTCCACACATGTAGCAGAATAACAATAAAACTCAACTTGACTTGACGTCTGCAGGTTCCTACTATGAATCAAATCTTGTGTCAGCTTGAAATTGCACGCAAATTCACATAAGTACATTCAGCAGAATATGAGCTGTTCATTCAGTGCTTTATCATCTGTTTAACAGGTTTTATTAACAGTTTATTGCATGTTGACCTAACACAACATGCAGCTGGTCCTCTCACTTTCCTTCCTCACATCTTTCTGTTTACTTTTGTCTCTCTTCCTCGGTCGCTGACTCTTTTTTTTATCACTCCATCACATTCCCCTGTCCTTCATTTCTCACTCCATATCTCCCTCATTCGATCTCTCTCAGGCCGTGGCTTGTTAATGTGATTAATTAGCTCGTGTCACGCTCTGCTCTTTGTTACCGGGAACAAAGAGTTCTTTACGCAGTAGATCAATGCAAAACCTCTTTCATTTCCACTCATCCTCTTTATCTCTCCTTCAAACTCAACACAGGCTCGCGAAGCCCCTGCCAGTGTTACTAACACACTAAACGCACGCAAAAAAATGAAGCAATAACTCACATAATATGGTGCTTTATATCATAAATCAAAATGTTCACTCAGGAAGATGAATTATGCATGTGTCTGGATATTTTTTCCCTCCTGTGTGCCAGCTGTTGTCTCCCTAGACAGAGGTTGTGCCCTCTGAAGATAAAGACAACCCTTCTCAGCTTGCAGCTCTGCATGCCAACCAGTGGTGTAAAGTAACTAATTACAAATACTCAAATTACTGTAATTGAGTAGTTTTTCTCAGGAATTGCAGTTTACTGAGTAGTTAAAAAAAGTACTTTTATTTGTCTTGATTACATTTTTAGTGCAGTATTGGTACTTTTACTCCACTACTTTCCTTCAACCTGCAGTCACAATTTTTTCTTGTCTATGGGGATTAGAAAAATCCGTCCTGTGATTCCTGTCCAATCAAATCACACGTAGAAGGTAATTTGCATCATAATGAACTACCTTAAGACATGTGCAATGCCAGATCGACATTGTACCATCATGGGGACGTTGCATTTTGTTTAGAAATGAAAATCAGGTTGACATCAGAACTCAACGTCGGGCCAACATCAATGTCCAACGTCCAACCTAAAACCAAGGTGTAATGATGTAATAGCTTGACGTTGTTATGATGTTGGTTTAAGATGTTGGCTCAACATTGGATTTTGGTCAATTTCTAACAACCTAAAATCAACCAAATATCAAAGTCATTTGACGTCATTATTGGACATCAAAATAACATTGTCTTTAGACGCTGGCTTGAATTTTGATCACCTGACATCACAACCTAAATCTAACCTAATATTAACGTCTGATGATATTGTGTGCCTGCTAGGCAATAACTATATGCACTACAGAATGTTACGTTTACACACATCCACAAATTACATGTAAATGCATCAGCTTTTTTACAGCGTAATACTCACTACTCTTGAGTACTTTTAAAAGGGCTACTTTTTACTCATACTTTAAGTAATAATCACATCAGATACTTTTAGGCCCAATCCCAATTCTATTTTTTACACAGTGGCCATATTCATCTATGTAAATACACGAAAACAACACTAACATTATAGAAGACACAGGTAAAAGCTCATTCTTAGCCACTAGACTTTTCTGACAGGGTATTCGAGTGTCATCGAGTGTCAGAATGTTGTGGGACTGCTGTACAGAAAGTTTTTATTATGGATTATAGATAGCGAAATTAAGCGTTTTTTAAGCATTTTTTTAAGCATGACGGTAAAACACGAACACAGTTATGAATATATTAAAACGTGTTTGTTTGTCGTAAAAAATCGTAATAATGACCAAAAATACTAATTTGTGGCTTTCCTTACTTCCGGGTGCAGCGGTCCTGAAAAATATTAGTTTGAAGGGCTGTTCACCCCGGCCCCTTAGCCCTACGCCTTCAAGCTAAAGAGAATTGAGACACCCCTACCCATTGGCGGGAACGCGCAAAACGAGGGGTAGGAGTAAGGAGAAGGGCTAAGGGGTAGAATTGGGATTGGGCCTTACTCTACTTGCACTACATTTTAGGCAAGTAATGGTACTTTTACTTGAGTATGATTTTTCAGTACTCTTTCCACCACTGATGCCAACAAAAGACTCAAAGCTTGACTGGTTGTTAGTGTAATTCGTTAGCCCCTGCTGGTTGATGTTAGAACTGCGGCTAATTTCTCAAAACGATTGTATAGTAGTGGCAAACCTATGCCTATATTTTATTTCTGAATAAAATAGAACAGGTTTAATACCTTCAATAGTGTAAGTGCATATATTGATAAAGAGATCATTTGTAAGTTACAATAACTTAAAGCTTTGTGTAAATTGAAATATTACATTTTTGGTTATTTACCATTGAAACACAGTAATATCTCTTTAGTTTCTTTTAAAATGCATATGAAATCGAATTTACATTGTTTGATATGCAAGTTAATCCACTGACATTCAGGACATTCATTATCATCTGGATATTCATAGTGTCCTAACTAAAATTAATTTGGCTTTATTATTTGGCTTTAATTTATTTAATTCATTTTCCTTCGGCTTAGTGTCTTATTTATCAGAGGTTGCCACAGTGGAATGAACCGCCAACTATTCTGGCATGTGTTTTACGCAGCGGATGTCCATCTAGCTGCAACCTATCACTAGGAAACACCCAGACACACTCACACTCACACACACACACTCATACACTACGGCCAATTTAGTTCATCCAATTCACCTATAGTGCATGTCTTTGGACTGTGAGGGAAACCAGGGCACCAGGAGAAAACCCACGCCAACACAGGGAGAACATGCAAACTCCACACAGAAATGCAAACTAGTCCAGACAGGACTCGAACCTGCGACTCGAACCACTAAGCCACCATGCTGCCCAGAGAACAAAATGTGTAACATGATTTTTCAAGGTCATTTGAGTTAAGGTTAAAGAGTTAAGGTCTTTTGCATTTAAAGCACACTTACATGTAAATATTTAAATGTAAATTTTAATTTCAAACCATTATTAATAATAATTGACAAACTGAAACTATTTTAATATACAACATTAACTACAAATATTTTCAATTCATATTCATTCATTCATTCATTTCCTTTTCGGCTTAGTCCCTTTATTAATCTGGGGTCGCCACAGCGGAATAAACCTCCAACTTATCCAGCACGTTTTTACACAGCGGATGCCCTTCCAGCCACAAACATCCACACACACTCATTCACTACGGACAATTTAGCCTACCCAATTCACCTGTACCACATGTCTTTGGACTGTGGGGGAAACCAGAGCACCCGGTGGAAACCCACATGAATGCAGGGAGAACATGCAAACTCCACACAGAAACACCAACTGACCCAGCTGAGGCTCAAACCAGCAACCTTCTTGCTGTAAGGCGACAGCACTACCTACTGCGCCACTGGGCCTCAATTCATATTACATAAATATATTATTAGCAGCCAAAGATGATTTTGACTCAAAAATATGTGTGATGTTAAATTTGAAACCAGTAAGATAAAAGGGACTGGGAGTGGCTTTGCTGCAACACACAAACAATATATATTACGTTACTCGCAGCTGATTGGTCCAGTTTGGGTTTGCATTTGTGATCTCTAACCCTGAATAAAAACTGCTTTAGAGCAGCATAAAGCATAAAGACTAATTTATACTCCTGCTTTAAGCGCACGAGTATGCTCTAGTGCAGCCTTCGCGCAGTGGCATAACCCTTGCCGTGGCTGACCTCGATGCTGACGTGCACCTCTCAAAAAATGTAACTATGCGTCACAACGACGTGTAGCGCAAGATCTGTGATTGGTCAGCTTGTTATCGCTGACGAGTGTGGGCGGGGATGAGAGCAACGCGAACCCGTTGGAGCGAGTATTTACAAGTGTCAATTCCCATAGAGAAGCTCCAGATGGAAAGTTTTGATTTGTGTTTAACTTATCATTAAAGTTGTTGCACGTCCACCGGTTTCTGCCTCAAAATGAGCGAGTTTCATCTACTTGTACATTAAGGTAGCATTTAAAAAAAACAAAACAGCAGCGAAGAAACTCGACACAGAAGAACATAAAAACCTACTGCTAGCTAGAGTTTCAGAAGTGTTATTGCAGAGCAACACAAACAGTGCGCAGAAGTATAAATGCATGATTACGCGCAAGACATGCATCATGAGTAGAGCTAGACGGAATCTGCGGACGTTTTTTGCTATTTCTGCTGAGAATTTTGGTAAAAATCTGCGTATTTCTGCAGAATTATTTTAGGAGTATCATAATTAAAACCTTAAAATGTGAAATAAAAAATTATATCTTTTTACCTTTTATTTAATGTTTAAAATGCAAATCCAATTAGATTAACAGTAAATAGTTAACTGTAAGTAAATAAACATAATTAATGGTGGGCTAAAAATCTGCAGAAAATCTGCGAAAAATCTGCGGAATTCTGCGCACGCAGATTCCGTGTGGGCCTAACCATGGGTAAGCCGATCAATCAACGCAGAAGTATAAATCAACCTTTAGTTGGCAAAGCGATAAAACCCAAACAAACTCAACCCACCCGAAAAAGCTCAAACTAAATGAAAACTTATCTGGGTAAAAAAATTAATTAATTAATTAATTGTAAATAAAGTGAGTTTTGTACCATCACTTTATTTTCCCCAGACAGTGAATTAACAATAAAGGAATCAATCCATATTTGATAAGAAAGGCAGAAGGAAGGCAGGTTTGAGCGGATGAGAGTGAGCAGTTATTTCCGCTGCAGATGATTCCTCTTACTGCATTTCTGCATGGCCTGCAAGCCATCTGCTGCTGCTGCACACAACACACAACCCAAAAAGAGCCTCTTTCTGCTTTATCACTTCCTTCATTACAAGAAGCAAACATACTTGATTGACAACTCGATGTATAATTTGAGTTAATGTGAATATTTAAGAGGCTAAAACACACACACACAGACATGGTATTGGTGGGTTACAAGGACTCTCAATAGGTGTAATATATATTTTACACAGTAAAACCCCATTAATTATATGGCCCTACCCTACCCTTAATGCAGGACACCTGTGTCAAATATAGAATGTCATATGACACCATTAAGTATGTTTATTAAGTTTTGAATAACAAGGACATAAGGCATGTCCTCATAAACCTCTTTAATGTTGTAATAGGTCATACCTATGTCATTATACAAATTTCTGTCCTTGTAAACCACTCAAACCAGTGCACGCACACACACCACACACACACACACACACACACACACACACACCATCCTTCAAGCTGCTGAACACATGTAGCACTATGCAGACACATAACAATGATTTATTATATTGTTGACCAGCACTTCATCTTTATCAGGTGCTACTGACACTTTCATTTGAATGATTTGTTCATTTCTGAGAAAATGTGTAGTTTACATTTCAGGTTTTAGGTCAGCTAATTGAGCACTCAGTAGTGGATGAGGGAGTGCAGCAGATGCTTACAACAATTTTTTAATGAAGCAAAGATCAATATTTATATGCGAACAATTGCATTTGGATGCTGTGAGATCCTTATAAATGCAAAATGATCTGTTTGTTATCATTGATCCTTCAATCAATGTATTTTTTTTCCTTCTTGAAGCCCTGGTTCCTTTACTGTGTGATGATTGGTTGAGCTCTCAAATATGGGAGGGGCTTTTGTAACCAACAGCTTATGACTGCAATGGTAATGAATGTGCTCTAATGCAAGTTATAACGTTTAGTGTTTATTATATTGTCTTATGATATTGAAAGTATTCCACATATAAAGTGTTAAGCTTTATTTATTTACAGTGCTCAGCATAATGGAGAACAGCCCATTTTCAAAAAGAAATTTTTTATTCATTTCTCAGTAAATATAGGCAATGTATTTTGGTGCATTTAAACAAAACCAATTTATTAAACAGATATATTCATAAAATAATATTTTTGTCACCAACATATTTAGAAATTGAAAGATAATACAATTAAATTCAAGCAAAATATTGCAAGCTACAAAATTGAAACAAAACTTTTCTCTTGATTTTCCTCTTTTTAAATTTTTTTATGTAATATTTTTCTATAACATATAAATTTGGGTGTACTAGTTTTTGGACCATTATCATAAGTAATTTTGTTAGATTAGCTCCAGTTTTGGCTTCAGTACTGACTAATCTAATGTATATGCACAAATATAATATTGAATAGCTTCCTATTAAAAATATGAATTTGAAAATAGATTTGTGAGGGGTGTACTTGTATATGCTGAGCACTGTATATACGTAT
>CAIGQZ010032312.1:21269963-21291293 GCA_903798205.1 Danio tinwini
TATAATATAATATAATATAATATAATATAATATAATATAATATAATATAATATAATATAATATAATATAATATAATATAATGATAAAGTGAAACAAAAGAAACATTTAAAGGTGTATTTTGAATATTACTAATTAGACTGAAAACAAATCCAAACATTCCCAAATTGTTGTTGTTGTTGTTTTTTGCCTGGAGTGTCTAAAATAAGAGGAAGAAAAAACAAAAATACAACGAAACACAAAATACAGATTCACATCTGTGGTCAATACTGTGGAAAATGTTTCAGAAGGAAACAACTGCACCCAAGAGTGATGAATATAAACAAAATCATAGAGGGAATGTCTTGACATTAAATTAAATACTGTCAGACAGTCGCTGTAGTTTCTCCTAGCAGGATTTGCTGTGGTTTACTAGCATTTTTTGGACAACAGGCCATGTTTCCTGCAGGTGTAAGATTTATTTCCCTGCAGAAATTGATAAAAAATCATTACAGGGATTTGGGAAATGACTTTTGCATCAAAGGGGTTGTGAATGTGACTCCATTCTCCTGTTCAAACCCATAATCTTTAATCACGTTGGATTTATAACTGTTGAACTAAATGATGAATCATTCAGAGTGAACTGGTTCAGCTAAATCATTCAAAAGAATTGAATCAAAGGAATGAATCGTTAACAAATCTATCAATGCTTATTTCATTCATTAATTTTCTTTTCGGCTTAGTCCCTTTATTAATCAGGGGTCGCCACAACGGAATGAACCGCCAACTTATCCAGCAACCCATTACTAATATACATACTCATTCACACATATACACTACAGACAATTTAGCTTATTTAATTAACCTGTAGTGCATGTCTTTGGACTGTGGAGGAAACCGGAGCACCCAGAGGAAACCCACGCAAACAGAGAGAACATGCAAACTCCATATAGACATGCCAGCTGACCCAGGCGAGGCTCGAACCAGCAACCCATTGCACCACCCTTAATGCTCATTTCTGTCAAGGAATACAACAAGATATTGAGTTTAATATCTTACAATTCTGCTTTCCTGATACGTATACAATTCACAATTACACGGCAGAATATGTCGACACAGTGTGAGACTTTATTTATCACAAATTAATGATTTATCAGAAATTCTTAGTTTCTATGAGTAAAAAAAGACATAATTGTGAAAAATAAAGCTTTAATTCTGTAAAAAACTCACTTTTTTTCTCACAATTAAAGGTGCTGTTTGTAAGTTTTTGACTCTTCTAAAGCATAAAAATACCATAATATGTGTGCAGATATTTAAGAAACATGCCAAGTGAACATACTTGTTTAACTGAAAAACAATGCTGAAGTCCGATATTCTGCTTTGAAAATGTCTTTTACAGCAGAACGCTGTCTTGTTTATGTTTATGTTCTTGTAACCCGCCCAATGGCAGTTTTGCCATTTATATTTCAGCACTCCGGGTTGCCTTGGTGGAAAACCACGTATTTCCTTCATTCATTCAGAAAGGCTCTGAAAGCATGCGTTTGTGACCGAAATGTGACCTCCGGTGAACAGTAGACTCCAAAATGAGACAGATTCAGTTCCACATAAGGTTATTAATTAGCAAAAAATAAAAATATTATGAACGTAAACATTAGGCGAGCAGGTTACATTGTAACCGTGTGTCCTAACAACACGCTTCATGACGAGATACGCAGTGATGAGCAATTTGACTGTTTGCACCAGACAAAACATGACAGAAATTTAAATACAGCCATTCAGAAGCACAGAATATGCCCTCACTCATGAAATGGTAAGGTTTATAATCTGTTTAAAACACATTAGCCCTCTTTAAAATTATTAAATGTAATGTAGATGTTGAATCACGTGTTTAGTTATAAAGTTCAATTTTAAACGGTTTATATTTTTAAGATCTGAGGTGATCTGTCTGCTGTTGCTTCAGTATATAGCAATAAATGTCATGTAAAATGGCATTTAAACTCACATTGTTAGCATTTAGCACTAAATAAAGCACATGAGGTTTACCTGAGGTGATCATTGTCATAGTTTTCTGTTGTTCACCTGTGAGAAATAGAACATAGAAAAAATATTACTTCTATCGGGTGCCATTGCTTTTATTTAGAACACAGTTTAAATCACTCGCTCCTGTCCTCAATCTGGCAACCCGCGCTTCAGTTTGTTAAGTTTGCTGGGTGTCAAACTTACATACTGCACCTTTAAATGTTTGTTCCCCACAATTCCAGCTTTTTTCCCCTCAGATTTTTCATATATTGCCATTCCATGTTCAAAAAAAAAAAATTCTGACCTCTTTTCATAGAATTACAAATGTATTCATCATTTCATATAGAAATCAATTATATGACAATATATGCAAAGTTCACAATATTACAAAATATATAACAAGTTCATGTTTGGATTTCATATATTACATTGGACATACAGTTAAAGTCAGAATTATTAGCAAAAATAGCTGTTTTTTCCAACCTACATGTACATACATGTTCAAATAAGTTATAATTTTATACTGTTCATATGTTCATAATGGGCCAAGGGATTATTGCAAGTTTATATGCTTTCCTATATACTTTGTTCTGAATTAATTTCTCTGAACTGCAAAATATAAACTCACAATTGAAAAAAAAAGTCAAAAATGGGCAGTAACCTACTATGGTTTGTTTATTTTTATCCTACGTTGGCTTCTATATGGATTAGATATTAATTTTACATTAGATCGGTTTTGGATTTAGTCTTGGTAAAACACTGTTTTTCTGAAAGGATATGATCTGAAATGTTGTCAAAGTATCCAAAAGCTATACTTGAAAAGTGCAGATTGAAAAAGTATCCGCTCTATGGGTAATGTAGTTTTTCAAAAGCATACTGCATATAACAAAACCTTAGAACCCACAACAGGCCTGTCTTTAAAGAACACATTTATGGAAATCTTACATCTAGAACCTGACTGTTGCTCTATATTTCTTGCAAACAAAACATCACATATTAGACACTCCACCTTCTTGGTGAACCTTAGAGGTTCAACACTCAAGAAAATAAAGGTACTTCCTTTACAATACTCTATAATTGAGTCTGAATATATGTCTAAAAGAGAATGTGAGCACACGTTCAACAGAGGCCAACTATGTGTCCAAGTAACACAACAAACACACACCCAGTCATAACACTGAACATCAACACAACAAACATACACAGCATTGATTTAATTTGGCAGTTCAAATGTGTGTCTGCTGAACTGCTGTGTTTAAAGGAACACTCCTCTTTTTTGAAATAGACTCATTTTATAAGGCACCTAGAGTTAAAAGGTTGAGTTTTACTATTGGTGGCACAGTGGCTCAGTGATTAGCACTGTCACCTCACAGCAAGAAGGTTGCTGGTTCGAGCCCCGGCTGACCCAGTTGGCATTGCTGTGTGGAGTTTGCATGTGTTGCATGTCCATGTTGGCGTAGATTTCCTCCGGGTGCTCCGGTTTCCCCCACAGTGTAAAGACATGCTATAAGTGAATTGAATAGGTGAATGACCATAGTATATGAGTGCGTGTGTAAATGTCGGAGTGTATGGGTGTTTCCCAATACTGAATTGCAGCTGGATGGGCATCCGCGTAAAACATATGCTGGAATAGTTGGCAGTTCTGTGGTGACCTTTGATGAATCATGGACTAAGCCGAAGGAAAATAAATAAATGAATGAGTTTTCTGGCGAGAACACTTTTAGCTTAGCTTAGCATAAATAATTGAATCAGATTAGACCATTAGCATTTCACTCAAAAAAACATTTTTAAAAGAGTTTAAATAATTTTACTATTTAACTCTTGACTCCTCTGTAGTTACATCATGTGCTAAGACTGACAGAAATTTTCTAGGTTGATATGGCTGGAAACTATACTCTCATTCCAGCATAATAATCAAGGAACTCTGCTGTCGTACCATGACTGTAACAGCTGCAGTGATACTACCCATGGTACAGCAGCACATTTTCTTAATTAATACTCTACAACGGGAGTATAAGAGAGTATTTTTTTTTACTTTTTGAGAGAGATGCTAACGGTCTAATCCGATTCAACAATCTATGCTAAGCTAAGCTAAAAGTTTTCCCTCCAAACCCGGAGATCAGCTGGATCAATTCAAAAGTGGTAAAACTCAACTCTAGAGGAGATGTGAAATGAACCTATTTACAAAAAAACTTAACTGTTACTTTAAGTGTCTCTGTTAAGCTCACTAATAAAACGATAAGTGCCTTTCCACCAATTGATCGTCGCTCAGATAACACACTATTAGTTTCCTTTTGTACACATTTAACAGTTTTCCATTTAGCAACACACTTTCTCTACCGATCCCCCATTCCACACACTCCATCAGACAGACGGTTTTGCAAGAAAGGGAACAAACATGTGTTGTGTGTATGTGGTTTGGCTCATCGGGAGAAGATGTTTATCGAATGAGATCACTTTAATTAATATCAGTAGCAAAAACAGATCGCCTCTATCCTTTCTTACTCATCCATGCACTGTTATTGGAGATCTAATTGTAGTAGGTTGTTTGTGGTCAAGTATAGTGGAAGCTAACATAAAATAAAACACCCAGACCAATCTGCATGATATTTTGAGATAAAAGTTAAATTGTAGCAACATTTTGATAATTTGGAGTTGGTTAGATTTTTTATTTCTTTAACTCTTCTGTTTAATTCTTGTTTAAAATGCTGTAATAAAAAAAGCACTAATTGTGCAAAATATACCTGCAATTGTAACTATTTTTGTAGTCTGAGTGTATAGCTGACAAGTCTCACTTTATCTTCAGAATTTTGGGTTTAAATTTGACAGTTTTGACTTTTTCCACTGAATTTTGAGTTTACATTTCTCAATTCTGAGTTTTTCCTTTAAAATCTGTTTATTTTAGACAATTTTGTCTCTAAAATATGAGTTTAAATCTCGCAATTCTGACTTTTTCCTCTAAAATCTGAGTTTATATTTCACAATTTGGAATTTTTCCTTTGAAATCTGAGTTTACATCTTGCAATTCTGACTTGTTTCACTCTAAAATTTGAGTTTATATTTCAATTTTTTTTATATTCAATATTTCTAGATTCTGACTTTTTCCTCTGAATTTCAAAGGTGCAGTATGCTCCTATGATGAAAATCATCTTTTTTTAAGCTGTTTGGACAGAACTGTGTGTAGGTATAGTGTGTCCACAGTCATATTGGGGTGATATAAAGACAATAAATCTCTTTTTTAAAATTTCCTAACGTTAAAATAGAATCCTCCACATTTTGAGGCCCACCACAACTTGATGTAGAAGTGCAGTTTCCTCGCCCATCGAATTGATTGACAGCTGTGTATTAACATGTCTCCAAAGTAACACGTATGACTGACTGGCACGAGGGAATGGTGGGCAGGGAGGACTAGCAAAGGCGCAGTCCACAAAAACAGCTAAAAGATGCTCAGAGCTAAAAAATTACAAACTTCTGAAAGGTATAATAAATAATCTGACAGGTGTTTTGAGCTAAAACTTTACAGACACATTCTGGAGACACAAAAGACATATTTTACATCTGGAAAAAGGCGTAAAATAGGTGCCCTTCAAATTATGTTCTATATTAAAAATAAAACGTCACGCGACAGAAGGAATATTTTCCATACTAAAAGAAGTTTTTGTACTAACCAACTCCTGACATTTATATTTTAGAAACGACTTCTATTTCTTGCAGCTGAACAACAGAAAATGACAATAATAACCTCAGGTAAACCTCATGTGCTTTATTCAGTGTTAAATGCTAATAATGTGAGATTAATTACCATTTTACATGACATTTATTCCTATACTACTGAAAGTAGCAGCAGATAGCTCACCTCAGATCTTGAAACTAAAATAAACCGCTTGAAATTGAACTTATTTAAAACTTTAGAGTCAAAACCAACACATATCAGTGATTTATCATGATATAATGTTAAAGAGATTTAATATGTCTTAATTAGATTATAAACATTATCATTTTGTTGGAGTGCAGTGAGTGCACATATTCTGTGCTTTTGAATGGCTGTATTTGAATTTCTGTGCTGTTTCGTCTGGTGCAAGCAGGCAAATTTCTTATCACTGCAAATCTCATCAGCTTGTGGTTAAGATCAGTGGGGTTATAATGTAACCTGCTCATCTAATGTTTATGTTTGTAATATTTATATTATTTGCTAAATAATAACCACCTCATGTGAAGCTCTGAATCTGCGTCTTATTTCAGAGTCTGTTACTGTCCACTGGTGGTCACATTTTCGGTCGCAAATGCACACTTTGAGAGCTTTCATGGCTGAATGAATGAAATATGCTGTTTTCCACCAAAGTAACCCGGGGTGCTGAAATATAAATGGCTAAACAGGCATTGGGCAGGTTAAATGACCAAAACAAAGACAGAAGTTATGGCATGTAATGTACATTTTCAAAGCAGAATTTCAGATTTTAGCATTGTTTACTAAACAAGAATGTTCACTTAGCATGTTTCTTAAATATCTGCAAACATTTTTATGCTTTAGAAGAGTCAAAAACTTACAGCACCTTTAAGTTTACATGTTACAATTCTGACTTTTTCAGGCAAATCTGGGTTTCCATCTCAATTCAGATTTTTTCCTCTGGAAACTTAGATTTCATTTAACAATTCTTACTCTTTTCCCCTCTAAATTTAGGGTTTTACGTCTAGTCTAACTTTTTTTTCATTGAATTCTGGCCTTTTTTTTTCTAAAAAAAATCGGAAATTGGCCTCTGAAATCTGAGTTTATAATGCTCAATTCTGACCGTTTCTCTGAATTTTAAGTTCACATATTTCAGTTCTGACATTTCATTCAATTCGTAGTTTTTCTCTGTCAAAATTCTGGGTTTACATCACATACCTATTTTTAACATATTGTAATTTTGATCTTTTCTTACACAATTCTGACTTTTTAATATAAATATAAAAATTTTCACTTCATTTTTTCCTAGCATATTTTTTTCTCACATAATTCTGACCTTTTTTTTAGGTTTTTTCTAGATTTTTTTTATTCTGATCTTTTCTTAGAATGGTGCGTATACGTCTCACTTTCTGTTTCTTTTACTCACAAAATATACATTTTAGGGTGGTTTAAAAAACAATTAAAAAGTTTGTAAAACAAAATGTAATTTGAGAACTGAATGTGTTTGAAGATTGAAGATTGTCTGCCATATCTCAAATCCCAGAACCCACTAATCCCAGAATCCATTTTCCACTACATTGCAAATCACAGGAAAAGATCATTATGATGTCATTATGATGTCATGAAGAGAAAGACTTCCTGAGTTCTGGTCCTTTGAGGCAGCAGATTGATGGTAAGCAAATTCTGGGATGTTTTCTAATAGACACTTTGTCTGACCTCTGCAGCTAATTATGCCGGTGAAATTTTCTGCCTGTAGGACAGCACAAATTCGCAGTTATAAGAATATCTTGGCGTTTAAAAAGCTTGGACAAAATTACAGCCAATTGCATAACCCCACAGGAAACTGTTATAATGCTACGGTTTCCAGATTTTTAGATTTCTAATTAAAACAGCATAAACAGTGGACCTTCAAGGCTTGTAAATCGTAATGTCCTGCATGATTACTATCAGGACAAACATTAAAGATATTCCATTTTGTTGGACTTGAACTAATAATGATTGATGCCTTTAAATGAATTCATTAAGCCACAGATCAAGTCATCAATTGCAAAAAAAACACACACATAACTCTTCGGATATTCAAGCATGTGTGTGTTCACGTTCTCCCCCACACACATGCAATCACGTCACTTTAAATGTCATCATTACTGCAAGCTCCATGTGTTTGAGGAGACTGAATGTCTGAGCAGCATCAGGACTGAATGTGTTAGAAAAATCAGGATGATGCGCTTCCTGTACATCTGTGTGTCACTTGTGCTGCCCTTACATGTTCACAACAAAGACATTCACAGCGAGGTTCAAAACATAAAGAGATCTCGTTTTTTTTACATAATAAATATACACACAATAAATAAACATGCTCTAAATTAATGTTACAGGTCTAATGTCAATATTTCACAATGCAAGTTATCTTCAAACTGGATCTAAAACTGGTTAAAGTTCAATTTAAAATCCTCTCTTTATTTTAGAAAATGTGGTTTTATGATAGTAAAAGTGTAGTAACATATTTGGCACTTTGATTGCCATTTGTATAACCACATTTCTACCACAAATACCTGGTTTAGGTTAGTAAAACCATGGGTAATTTTTGGTTGGCAAGTTTATTTGTAGTAAATGTGTGGTTTCTTTTGTAAGATTTGGTAAAATGTCTCTTTATTAAACTCTGCCTTGTGAAAATTAACCAAGGTGTTTGTAGTAAAACTGTGATGGAATGTTCCACAATTTTAAATATTGTATGGCTTTTCATTGTCTTTTCTTCATCTATGTTAAGCTGAGACAATCTACTGTAATAAAGAGCATGTCATGATTTTGCCAAGTGCAATGCGATCCTGGATTAACATCACTCTCAGAAAAAACAAAGGAACAGTTTTGTACCTTTGTAAAACTTAAATACATTTTATTAATAAATTAGAATTTTACATACATTACATTACATTTCATTCACTGAAGCGTGTATTACAAAAAATAACATTACCGGTAAAGTTGACCCCTCTGATCATTAATGTATAATTCGCACTCTGCCTATTCCTTACCCCTAAACACAACCACAACTGTAAATTATTCCCAAAATCAGAGGGGAATAACAGTTGGATAACAATCATGTAGAAGTGCATAAACCTAACCCTAAAGCTAAGCTTAACATAAACATATCCCTTAATTCTGATTGGCTGATTGGAATGTTATTCCAGGATCGACATAGATCATGTTCATCTAGGAACATGTCCTACTTGGTGAAATCAGGTTGGTGGTAATAAAGATGAATTGAATTGAATAGTAGTGATGAAAATAATAATTAATATGGACAAAAATAAATAAAATAAAGTGGTAGTTTTAATAAAATCGTGGAGAATTTTCTTATTCCCAAGAAGCCTTTCAGCACAAAAAAAGCCTCAGGATTCAGAATATTGACATAAAAACTGGTCTATAAATGTACATACGAGTATCTAAATGAAATCTCACTGATATCAGTTCATTTTTAAGCAGTACAAAAGTTAAAATTATTCAAACTCAACCAGCATCTTCTTCCAGCTAAATTAATATCATGGATATTCTATTTTTATTATTATTATTATTATTATTATTATTATTATTATTATTTGCATAACAAGAACAATAGCATACAAAAAATGAAGAATGCAATGCTTACATTTTTCCACATTACAGGAACAAATCAGTACAAAGTAAAAAAATAAAAAATTACAGGGGATATATAAATTACAAACAATTTGCATAAGAAACGGATTCCAAAATTGCATACATCCTTATAGCTTTTTTTATCTTTTTTGTCTTTTAGGGTTTCGATTTATTGCTTAAGATTAATTTTATCACGCATATTCTAATAGCAACGCAAACTGCAGTCAGTGATGCTCTTTGTTGGTCGACCTGGTTTATGTATTTATACTGCAGTCTAGTGGCGATCACGCAGTATTACACTTTTTAGCCTTTTTATAATTTGTTGAGAGGAAAAAGTCAATTTCGAGATTGATAATATCCAATATAAGATATCCAATGAGACTATACAATGTTAAATTAGTGTTCAGTCAGTTGCAAAATGTCGTAGACACATTTGGTAGCTCAAGACAACCTGAGGTAAACTAATTTAACGAATTTATTGCAGCACATATAGGAAAAAAATAAACCGGAGGTAGGAAAATGGTAAGTTTGTGACACAACCCCATACCATCAATGACATAACTGTAATAAATATAACTATTTTCATTCTTTTACACAGACCGTAGACATACAGCACTGTAAGCTCTGTTATGTGGTCGCACTGCCCTCTTGTGGGTATAGTACTAAAACGCTTCAAATATGAGCATGTACTCTTCAAATAGCATTGCAGGTTTTGTCGAATGCTAACATACAAGGTCAGGGGGGGTCCAAACTCGGTCCTGGAAGGCCGCTGTCCTGCACAGTTTAGCTCCAACAACCTTTAACACACCTGCTTGGAAGTTTTTAGTACACCTATAGAAAGAGCTTGATTAGCTGGTTCAGGTGTGGTTAATAGGGGTTGAACTAAAATATGCAGAACACCGGCTCTCCTGGAATGAGTTTGGACACCCAAGTACTTGGCCTATTACTGATTCAGTTGGTCTAATTTTCCAAACCATTAATTCAGTTCTAAAAACATTGTTGCACTTCTCAAAACTAAACACCATCTTTTCACAAGTTCCAATTTCCTCAACATCTTCCACAAAACTTTATACAAAAATGGCCCAATTTTGCACAAGTTTAATTACGTTCTCATTCAGAAAACACAAATCAAATTAACTCAAGCTCTCACTTGTGATAACACTGAGTAACAAAATGAATGACACACATCAGAATCTCAAAGAAGAAAATACAAAAATAAAGGATGAGGAGGAGGAAGAGGCCAAAGAACATTTTTTCCTGACGAAATATGGGCAACAAACATCTTGTGCACAGGATGACCCCCACATAGAAATCTTACATATATGAGATACAAGTTCATTTGGATTTCACATACAGTTGAAGTCAGAATTATTAGCCCCGCTTTGAATTTTTTTTTCTTTTTAAAATATTTCCCAAATGATGTTTAACAAAGCAAGGAAATTTTCACAGTATGTCTGATAATATTTTTTCATCTGTAGAAATTCTTATTTGTTTTATTTTGGCTGGAATAAAAGCAGTTTTTAATTTTTTTTAAAACATTTTAAGAACAAAATTATTAGCCCCTTTAAAAAAATTTTTTCGATAGTCTACAGAACAAACCATCATTATACAATAAGTTGCCTAATTACCCTAACCTGCCTAGTTAACCTAATTAACATAGTTAAGCCTTTAAATGTCACTTTAAGCTGTATAGAAGTGTCTTGAAAAAGATCTAATAAAATGTTATTTACTGTCATCATTGCAAAAATATGTGGTAAAATCTGAGCTGCCCTGAGTGTTTTCTTTTTCTGCATTGCTTTTGAAAACACTATCAGTTGGGTTTAGGAAAGAGGATGGGCGCGGTTCAATTGGTGCTTTTAAAAGCACTGTTGGTTGGGTTTAGGGAAAGGGGTGGATGGGTCAATTGGTGCTTTTGAAAACACTCTGTTGGGTTTAGGGAAGGGGGCGGGTGGATTAATTGGTGCTTTTGAAAACACTATCTGTTGGGTTTAGGGAAGGGGGTGAGCGCAGGTCAATTGGTAATTTTTAAAGCAGCATCGGTTAGGTTTAGGGAAGGAGGAGGGTGGGTCAGTCAGTTAGTCAGTCAGTCAACAGCGGTCTCTGGTGGATTTATGCGAGAAGAGCAGGCGTTCTCGTGAGAGAAATTTGAGATCTCAAAAAGCATACACATCGGCCTCTGGCGGATTCGAGAAAAAAAAAAATGCAAAAAAATGTACTTCTTAGGATGTATTTGGCGCTCTTCAGAAATGTATAAGGGGGATGTATTCAGAATTAGCCTGGGTTGTAATTATACAAAGGAGCTGTTAAGCTGTGGTCATACTGCACTTTTTGCCCCATAGACTTCCCTTCATACACATGTGAATATGAAAGGAAACACAAGCTCGTGCGTCAAGTTTAACAATTCACTGAGTTGCAAAGTTCAAGCTTGGTGAACTCTGACCTGTGAAATCGCATCACGTGATTGCGTGAGACCAACAGAAGATCCAAACATGACCTCTCTGTACAGAAATTTTAAATATGGACCAATCGCTCACTTTTCAAATGTCTAATCCTGCTCCTTTTTGCAGCACCATATGACAGAATTTTGCAGCCACAAACTACCGCGGCGTTATTGCACAGAGAATTAAGTGCTAGTGTAAGGAGGGGTAGTGTTTTGTTTTTTTTTTATATAGAGAGATTAATGTTTCTACAGGTGGTTTTTGTCAAGCCCACTCACCTGTGTGCAGCACCCTTTATTAATGCATTTTTTTTTTTAGATATGGAGTGATTATAAGAAAGTGTCTGGTGCAAATGTCCAAACTAGTGCAGGTGTCAGTTAAAGTGCCAGAGAGATGAAAGAGTTTTCTACTGGTGGTTTTTCAAGCCCACTCACCGGTATGAGGCACATTTAGATTAGCATGTTTTGAGGTTGTCATGTGGTTTGGTCAAATGGAGAGAAGGTTTTGTTCTCAGGTGATCATGGAAGAGATAGATTTTTAGTCTTCATCTGAATGATAGAGTACACGGTTAATTATTTCAGAAATTGTGTGTTAGCAAGTGTGTGAGAAATAGTGTCAAATACATTTTTACTGTTAGTTAGTTAGTTGACTTTATTAGTACCCAAAGTTAGATTCTTTTTGCAGCAAAGTTTGGCATTTGATACAAACAATTAAATCATACATATACATACCCACATATACACATACAAAGTACCTTATTATAGATTACAATTTATTCAGCGTGACAATAGATGATAGGGCAAAGCTATTCCTAAACCATTTTGTCCTACTAAAAAGCATCTGAAACCTTTGACTCGAAGGGAGCAGAATAAACTCCTTAGACAGAGAATGAGAGCTACAGCTACTAATGTTCTGGGCAATCCGTAAAGCTGCCGAATATACAGGGATTAGAATGCAATTACAGTTAGAATGCAATTACAGTATTAATGTAATGTGTTTAAATTACTCATTAAATACGTACACTTCATTACATGTTCATCATAGAAAAATGGTGCAACGAGTTCATGTCATAGTTTCCAACTTCTTAAGCATCAGAAGTCTCCAAAGAATAATAATATCCCTTGTTCACTTCTAACTGTTTATCTACTTGTACAAGTAAACATCCTGTTTAGTATGTGATATGAGCAAAAAAAAAAAATACTGAACTAAACTGTAGGTTTTAAATAGACAAAGAACAGATAGACAGATGAGAGACACAAATAAACACCACAAGTGGATGTACTGTGGATGTAAGTGTTCAAAAAAAGTTTCAGGCCAATTCTGATATTTTATTGCTACCAAAACTAAATCTGCCTTTAAAATACAAATATAAAAAATGTTGTTAGTTTAGTATAAAAATGTGTGTGTGTGTGTGTGTGTGTGTGTGTGTGTGTGTGTGTGTGTGTGTGTGTGTGTGTGTGTGTGTGTGTGTGTGTGATATCTTCTTCTGAGTACGGTGAATGGAATGCGGCTTTATCTTTAAATAAACCACTATCACTCTCGACTGATGGTGATTAAATATGTTTATCTTTTTCCAGATCAAGGCTGTGAGAAAACAAAAGTCAAGACAAAACTTTTAGACCATGAAAATGTATACAGCTTTGGGGAAAAAAAATCCCAAACACTCACCGGCTGTACACTCATTAGCCACTTTATTAGGTACACCTGTCCGACTGCTCGTTAGCGAAAATTTCTAATGAGTCAATCAGATGGCAGCAACTCGATGCACTTAGGCATGGTGGGTAGACATGGTCAAGACGATCTGCTGCAGTTCAAACTGAGCATCAGAGTCGGGAAGAAAGGTGATTTAAGTGACTTTGAATGTGGCATGGTTGTTGGTGCCAGACAGGCTGGTCTAAGTAGTTCAGAAACTGCTGATCTACTGGGATTTTCACGCACAACCATCTTTAGGGTTTACAGAGAAAGTGGCAGTAAGCGGCAGTTCTGTGGGCGCAAATGCCTTGTTGATGCCTGAGGTTAGAGGAGAATGGCCAGACTGGTTCGAGCTAATAGAAAGGCGACAATAACTCAAATATCACTTATTACAACCGAGGTTTGCAAAAGAGCATCTCTGAATGCACAACAACAACCACACTGGGTGCCACTCCTGTCAGCAAAGAACAGGAAACTGAGGTTACAATTCGCACAGGCTCACAAAAAACTTTTATGGTGGCATCAACACCATAAAAGCATGGATCCATCCTGCCTTGTATCAACAGTTCAGGTAATGGTGTGGGGGATATTTTCTTGGCACACTTTGGGCCCATTAGTATACTAATTAAGCATTGTGTCAACGCCACAACCTACCTGAGTATTGTTGCTGACCATGTTCATTCCTTTATGACCACAGTGTACCCATCTTCTGATGGCTACTTCCAGTAGGATAACGTGCCATGTCATAAAGCGCCATCTCAGACTGGTTTCTTGAACATGACAATGAGTTCACTGTACTCAAAGAGCAACTGTGTGATGCTATCATGTCAACATGGACCAAAATCTTTGAGGAATATTTACAGTTACTTGTTGAATCTATGCCACGAATGATTAAGGCAGTTCTGAAGGCAAAAGGGGATCCCAACCCGGTACTAGTACGGTGTACCTAATAAAGTGGCCGGTGAGTGTCTATGACCTTTGTTCAGTGAATGTAAAACTCCAAACTCTCTCCAACATGGCCAAAAAGTCTCTTATTATTCTGTTTATGACATAACCATAAATCACAAATGACAAATTTCAAAGCTAGTTTACTGGAACTGCACAGCAATTAGTCTCCTATCAGTTTCCCCAGTTTCCTGTCCAGCACTGGTTTTCTGCAAACCGGAAACGGCCTCTGAGCGAATATGCGAGTTTATTATCTTAATCAGTCGGAGGTCTGCAGTCAGTCTCACACGAATTGTCTGTTTTCCTGACTGGAACATTCTATAAACCAGCTTTGAAAAGCCATTACATGTCTAAATGTTCAGGCTTATTTTTAAGCTATTAATTTAAGCTATGCAAGTAACATTGTTTTCCCCCATAATCGCTGTGGGAACGTCCTTCAGACTCTCTGTCTTTTGGTTTTAATGGGACGAACAGTGTTATTCGTGATGTCATCGCATTGAAACGCACATCCGCGCTGGAGCCACGCCGCAGCACAGACGGGGCAGACCGCGGGGACACACTTAGCGCGCCTATTCGCTTCTCAAAACAACCCAGCACCATTTCTTTAGTTTGAAGAGCCTGTGTGTTATACGTTTTGTACTGAAATTCACTTTCACAACTGATCGTTCAGCATGAAGATGAAAACCATCTTGTTTTTAATTCTACAAGCGCATATTTACTTCTTCTCTAACGGTAAGTTCATTCACACATAGAGGAAATGAGATGATGGATTTTCAGAAGCTGTTTATGGTTTCCTGGTGAGCTTTATAATAACGGAATGAAACATTTTTACAATACGCAGTCATTATAAAAAATAACATTGTTTTGCTATAGACTAACTGCATTATCATGTTTTTTTTCATCAGTGGCGCATTGATTATAATAACCGCAAAGTTATTAGCCTACAAATATAATAGTTAAACTAAACAATGTTTATTTAGACTCCAAATCCTTTTTATTATTATTTATTTATTATTTGTTTTGGGCGACACGGTGACTCAGTGGTTAGCACTGTCGCCTTACAGCAAGACAACTCCGGTTTCCCCCGCGTAGCAACTGGGGGGACGGGGGGATACGTCCCTCTCAGTTTTAGAGACAGACCATTTAGGAACAAGTGATTAATAATCATGTGAACGTAATGTGACCCACTTTTAAAATGTCTGCTATGCCCCTGGCTATATGTGAATTTAATAAACTAAATTGGCTGTAGTGTATGAGTATGAATGAGAAAATGAGTTAAATAAGCTAAAAAACTTGGATGTTTTCCAGTACTGGGTTGCAACTGGAAGGGCATCCGCAGTGTAAAACATATGCTTGATAAGTTGGCGGTTCATTCCGCTGTGGCGACCCCTGATGATTGGAGGGACTAAGCCAAAGAAAAATGAATAAGTTATTTGTTTTTGCAAGACTTAGTAAATTTAAGTAACACGTGATATTTTTCAACTGAACGAGTACGTCAATATGCATTGTATATTTATATCTTTAAAAATATTTTAAATAAATTATAGAAAATTAAATGTATTTTTCTACTTGAAAATTACTGTTGTTGTTCTTCTTCTTCCCCAAACAATTAATCAACAACATTTGCATAAAAGGCTATTTTACAATAGACTACTTTAAATAAAATGTAACCCTAGACCACAAAAAACAGTGTAATAAATATTTGGGGGAAACATTGAGATACATCATCTGAAAGCTGAATAAATATGCTTTCCGTTGATGTATGGTTTGTTAGCACAGGATATATTTTAGCTAAAAAACATTAATATCACAATCTGTAATCTAGAGAGGAGTGGGCGTGGCCAGCAGAGCAGAGGAAAAAGAGGGGAGTAAAGAACTGTTGTCAGTTGGCTCACAAAATGAGACACAAAGACTAATGATTGTTATAGTTTACAAAGTTTAAATGCAAAGAAATAAACAGCAAGTTATTTAATGCCTTTCCAAGTGCTGGGCTACAGTGCTCTCCCGACAAAAATGCTTGCTGCAAACCAACACCTTCGCTATATCGGCCCTGACAGCATCGCGCAAAAAAAAACATGCAAGATACCCTGTGGATCATGCAAACAAACAGACACAATAGATCAGGCTGGTATTGCAAATTGCAGACACAAAATTCCAAATCATTGTGACCACCAGCAAATGGGATTTTTGAAATATAGCTAGTCACACTCTAAAAATATCTTAATTAATAATAATCAATTAATTAATAGTTTCCGTATTTTGTGATTCATAGGAGTTTCCAGTTTATTTACGGTTGTAAATTGCTTTATGGCATGTTGATCTCTGGTCTGTCGACTTTTGATGTTGAAAATTCAACTCTACAAAGAGATTTTTATTGACATTTTAGTAGTTTGAAATAATCAGTAGTGGGAATTTACAACTTACAAATGTTTAAATTAATTAAATTAAGTGTTTTTTCTGACAAATTGTACTTTACTAAGTAGGGCTGTGCAAAATTATCGAGACATCTAACTATCGCTATAATTTATTTTACGGTAGTGTATTGATAGTCCAACCTCATGTATCAATTCAAGTTGTGCCAAATGACCTCCTCCTCTGCTCCTGTAGATGTCGCTAACTCGCGCTCAACAAAACGCCAAGTAGTACGGTATTAGAAGTAAGCAAGAGTGAGCATGGCATAAAATATAAAGGTGCCTCCAGCTTTTAGAGCTGACGTGTGGCTGCTCTTTGGTTGTAACGCTATTAGGGTTGGGTCGATAGACGATGCCATCGTCCATCGCAGATGGCCTATAGACATCATGATGCTGAGGCGGCATCACCGATCCTCTGCACCGCCCCCGTTGCAAACCCGCTCGTGAAAAACACACACTCGGGCCCGTTTACACTGATACAGCTTAGTTTCAAAATGACATTTGAGACCGAAAATGATCCACATCCAAACTGGCATTTAGTTGAAACGGTAGGCTACAAATAATTAATTAGTTATAAATTTATTAATTATTCATAAATAATAAATTTACCTCCCCCTATGATGATGATGCCATGGTCTATCGCCATGTTTCACATTAGACATCGTATGATGCCAAATTGGTCAACATAACCCAACCCTAAACGCTATACCAGAGAGTACTGAATTAGACAAAAAATAAATGCCATTTGTAAGCTTTGCAATATACATAGTTCTCTGTTCAATCACACGGTGCAGTTTTAGTGAATTGGAATGGATGGAAAATAAATTGGAATTGGAATTTTAATTTGTCTGCCGACTTTATCAAGTTGTCAATATAATGTGACACATACTAATACAAACTATTGAAATATATCACAATATTTATTGTATCGCGACCCATATATTGCGATATGTATCGTATCGTGAGGCCCTTGCCAATACACAACCCTATTACTAAGTAGTTTTAAAAATGTGTACTTTTACTTTCATTTAAGTACATTTTTCGTGCTGTATCTGTACTTTTACTCCACTATTTTCCTTCAACCTGCATTCACTACTTTTTTTTTTCTTGTCTATGGTGATTGGCTAAAGTAGAATCAGTCATGTCATTCCTGTCCAATTAAAACACATTCTACAAAAAATGCATCATACAGAACAAACTTAAGACACAAGACACCAAATCGTTACATGCAATGACAGAGAGACTGTTTAGACTGCATGTCACCGATGAGAAGATGATGGTTGCTAGTTGTATGATGACTGAAATGGCCTTAAACAAAAACTACTGTAAATACACTACAGAATGTTACGTTTTTACACACACACACACACACACACACACACACTGCATGTAAATGCATCAGCGTTACTCAATACTCGAGTACTTTTAAAGGACTACTTTTTACTCATGCTTTGAGTAATATTTACAACAGATACTTTTACTCTATACATTTTTGGTACTTTTAATTGAGTGTGAAATTTCAGTACTCTTTCCACCACTGGAAATAATATAATCTATAATAAATAATATAGAGAGGAATAGATCTGTAAAATAAGAGAAAATGTACTGGCAGTTTATTTTCAAGTTTTTGTACCGTAATATACACCTCCAACCCACACAAATATTACTTTAAACTATAAAAAATAAAAGTCACTTTTACAAACTTTTGAAGGTTAAAAGTTGTTGGAAGAATGATCAAGGTCCCATAATGCAATTCAAAACCATTAATATATGGGGAAACATAAAAAATAAAAACATTAATCACAAAATACTGAAAACTGCTAATTTACAGATATTTTTTACAGTGCATTTACTGTACGGTTTTAATCCACCCAGGAAACTCAACAGCTTCAGGAGCCCTGATAGCGAGGTGATTCACAACATTCCTGGGAAATGTCCCGTGTATTTTTGCAGAAAACAATCAGATGAAGCCATCAGATGTGGATGTTATCAGATTCTCGTCTATTAGTGTTATGTAAGAACTCACGAGTGTTTCTTTTATTTGATTTCAGTTAGTGCCGAAGATGCAACAACTGTTCAACCGGATTATTTAACTCCTCATCATGAGGATCCCAGAACAGGTATAGTAATGTAGCAAATGTAACATTATTACAAAAACAACAGCATTTCTCTTTATAACTTTTAAGTCTACAGAAATAATAATAATGCAATAATCATTTCTCTAAAAGATTTCTAATAGATCAGAGGTTCTGAACTGTTTTTTCTTTGAGTTGGACATTAAAATTGGACGTCTGCATGAAATCAAAATGTACAATGTTTATTTTACTAGTGCACATTTTTAGAATTCAGGTGAACAATTAATCAGTACTAGTTAACCCACTTGAAAAAAAAACTATTTAGGTAATCTTTAATCAAAATCGTTGTTATACTGAAACGCATTTTAAGTGATGTCAGCAAAGTATAAGCATTATTAATAGTTAATTGCTGTTTACATTCGAAACATTACATTTATTATCATCAGCTTAAAAGGGTTAATCTTTGTTATTTTGGATGTTAATTAATTTAATTAATTTAAATGATACATTTGACAAAATATATATTTTAGGATACCTTCACACACTTAAAACAACAGAATGTCTTTGGCTCTAGATAGAAATCATGAGAAAACATTCATTTCGAAGTTTAAAAAATTTTGGCCATTACTGTACACTACCTGACAAAAGTCTTGTCATCAATCCCAGTTTTAAGAGCGACAAATAATAACTTGACTTCTAGTTGATCATTTGGAAAAGTGACAGAAGGTTGATTTTTTTAGATCAGTCATCTGTTGAACTGCAACCCAATCATCACAAATACTGCAGAAGACCTATTAGGATTCTCACAAGAATGTGAGAATAAAAGGAAAAGGAAAGGAAGGAAAAATCATGGTTTAGAGTGACATTCAGTATGGGGGCGTGCATGAGATCTGCAGAGTGGTTGGCAACATCTACAGCCTGAGGTATAATGACATTTGTACTTCCCATTACATTACAAACCACAGGAGAGGGCAAATTCTTCAGCATGATAGCTCTCCTTCCCATACTTCAGCCTTCACATCAAAGTTCCTGAAAGAACAAACAGCCAAGGTGCTTCAAGATTTCTTTGCCATTTCGGATTACTTTATTAATACGTTATTTGAGTCATTGCAGAGATGTATGGATGCAGTCCTCCAAGCTCATGGGAGTCAAACACGATATTAAATCTTTTTCCACTGCACCATGACTTTATATTCTATACTGTACATTATTTCTGTTAAGTGACAAGACTTTTGTCTAAGTCAGACCTTACTGTCCTAATTAAATTATTAAAAATTAAGGCATGATCATATTTTATTTTGGTAAATAAGCGTAATCTAGAGGCCTTTGCCTTTCATATAAGCCACTTCTGATACCAATGATCAAGTTATAATTTGTTGTTCCTAAAACTTGGATAGACAACAAGACTTTTTCCATGTACTGTATTCACCTTATTCTCCGCGTACGAGCGGGTGCAGCCATTAGAAACTTTTTGGCTCGACATCCGGTCTCATTCACTTCCATTAATTTTTAAACATTAAAAATAGCTCGTTTTGCTGCTTCATGTTACAAACTGATATTTTCTTATTATATTATTATATTTTGTCTGCAAAGTAATGTATATACTTGTTTGTAGAGCAAGTAGTTTGACCGTTTTCTGCCATTTATTATTCCTAGTCATTTCTCCCATTGACAGCTGAATCGGAAGTTCTAAAACAATCACAAAAACGAGCACACTTCCGCATTGAAGAATAAGGTCAATATATTATGATAAATACGAGTATGTTATGATTTAAAAGTAGATTTTGGTATTATATCACCTAATAACAAAACAACAAAACTGATTTTTTTGGCAATCACAGCTGTTTGTTTGATTGTTTATATCATAAAATTAATGGGATTTTTGTATGGTTAAAACAGAGTAATACACAGTGAAAGTATTCAGAGACAGGCTTATCACATACAGTAAGGTCCTGTTACACTGTTGGCAGGTCTTGGAGTTCTTATTGTTAAAAATGGCTGTTTACCTTTAGCTTTGTCTAAAATGTCTTCACAGGTCTTCACACAGATGTGACACTTACTTGTCTAATAGCATTACGAGAGCTTCAGTGACACTTCTATTTGGTTACAGGTCCCTCTGGACGCAGTTTTGCTATTAAACAGGTCTACGTAACCAACTCCTATGAGCCGATTAACATGGAGGAGGTGTTCCCTCACTTGAATTCTTCAAATTCAAATAGTCGCAGAAAAGGTACAGAATTTTCATTTTTTAATTTCACTTAGAACTTTTATGCTTTTCATTATGTTAGTTTTCAGTATTTTCATAATAAGTTTAAAGTTCTTTAGGTTAAAGGGATAGTTTTAGTTTTTAAAAATGAAAATTATCTCATCTTTTATTTTCCCTTGTGTGGCTTTAAACCTTTATGGGTTTCTTTCTTCCATTAAACACAAAGAAGATATTTGGTAGAATGTTTGATTTCTGCCACCCATTGACA
>CAIGQZ010032312.1:21304026-21315146 GCA_903798205.1 Danio tinwini
TTTTTTTTCATACATTGCAATTACAAATATGTACACGTTCAATATATATATTGAATTGGATTCACTCAGCTGTGGTGACCCCTGATGAATAATGTGTGTGTGCTATGTTTATTTATGCACATACACAATTATAGGTAATATATATTTAACATATATGTTCATATTCCAATGGTTCAAAAATATATATGGAAACAGAATTTTTTGCAATATTTTTAATGTTGTATATGCATATATCTTATACATGTTTATGTATTTAATTTATTTGTATACGTTTATGATAAATAAACCACAGAATAGAGGAGTATAAGCTTTTAAAGTCTACTTCCTCGAAATGTCATGGGGTTATTTGCTTGTAGGAAGTAATTATTCCCCTACTGATTAAAGGCAGAGTTTAGAAATTATAATTAATGCTGATTCAGAGAAAAAGCATTTTTTTATAAACAGAACTGTATTAAGCGGCTTTCAGGGACGGACTGGGCCACAATTTCAGACTGGGAAAATTCACTCCCACCCGGGCCATCCTTTAGCGAACTATCACTGGCTGAGGGCCAGTATAAAGAGTGACTCTTCACAGTATTTCTGTCAACCATTTCCTGCTGTATCTTTGCTGAAGATGTTAGGAAGGGCTTGTTTTCGACTTTCTTGTGGGTGATAGTGAAACAAGAGATCTAGTTCCTTAAGCTGGGGAAATGAAAAAAAAATAATAATTAAAGAGATAGTTCACCTAAAAATAAAAAAGATATCTTATTTTTCCTATTATGGAAGTTGATGAGTACCAGACATTTTTTGAGTGATTTTTTAAAGGTATTTTGTCTTTTTATATCAGAATTCTGACATTTTGTTACTCTGAATTGCAAGATGTAAGCTCAAAATTGCAAATTAAAAAGTCAAAATTCTGAAATTCAGAAATCAGAGAAAATGCAACAGTTGCAAGTTAGTCAGATTTATGACATTATATCTCACAATTTTGAGAAATAAAGTCAGAATTGAGAGAATTTTACAACCCTAAATCAGAAAAAGTTGGGACAATATGGAAAACGCAAAAAAAAAGGTAGGGATTTCTAAATTTACTTAGACTTGTATTACATTGCAGACAATACAACAAACATTATTTAATGTGTTCCTGATTACTTTTATTGTTTTGTTTTTTCTTTCTTTTCAAAATAAACCATATTCCATTTTTGGTTCTTGCAACACATTTCTATAAAAGTTGGAAGAGTAAAGCATTTACCACTTTGTAATCTTTTTTACAACACTCAAAAGACGTTTAGAGACTGAAGACACCAAGTGATGAAGTGTTTCAGGTGTAATTTAGTCACATTCGTCCTGCAAACAACTCTTGAGGTGGGCAACAGTACGGGGTCTTCATTGTCGCATTTTGCACTTCAAAATCTCTATGTAGTTTTTAGCATCATTGGTGCCATCACAGAAGTGCAAGTTACCTTTGCCAAGGGCACTGACAAAACCCCATACTATGACAGACCCTGGCTTTTGGACTTGTTGGTCCGGCGTCTATTTCTGCAAAAATAATAGGTGAAATACTGATTCATCTGACCACAGTACATGTTTCCACTGTGTGATGATCAATCCCAGATGCCTCTAAGCCTAGAGGATTCGACGATGCTTCTGGACACTGTTAACATAGGGCTTCCTTTTGGCACAGTACAGTTTTAAGTGAAGTTTAATTTTAAACTAATTTCGAGAGGAGCACATGCTCATGATTGACCCAGTTGGCCTATATTATCTAATCATGATCCTCTATATATATATATATGCAGAGTTTGCATGTTCTCCGTGTGTCTGCATGGGTTTCCCCCGGGTTCCCCGGTGTCCTCCCACCGTCCAAACATGCTCTATATTATAAATAAAATTAGCCTAAATCTTTTTTTTCTAATGTCTTACTCGCAGGAAGTTCACCTTAGCCTCAGCAGCGGGGGAGTTTGAGATTGACCTGAGCTCAATTTCCCCTCGCCCTGCGAAATGGGGGAGCCCTGGGCCCGAGAATGCCTTGAGCTTAGGGCTCTCTCCCGGGAGAGCATGCCAAACAAGAGTATAAATCATGAGCTAAGTGTGAACTCTTGAACTGGCATTTGTGGATGTTACTACATATTGTGGTACTTGACAAAGGTTTGCAAAAGTATAATCCTGAGCTCATGTGGTGATATCGCTGAGAGATGAATGACAATTCTTGATGCAGGGATAGGAGATCACTGTTGTTTAGTCCTTTACACACTGAATTTCCTCCAGATTTCTTGAATCTTTTAATGATGTTATGCACTGTTGAAGGTGAAATATCCAAGTGTCTTTCTATCTTTCTTTGAGGAACATTGTTTTTAAACGTTTCAATAATTTTCTCACTTATCTGTTGGCAAACTAGAGATTCTCGGCCCAGCTTTTCTCCCAAAGGACTAGATTTTTCTTGGATGCTGTTATTTACCAAATCATAATTACAATCACCTGTTGACATCACCTGTTTTAAATCACATAATTATTGAACCAATTTACCTGATTACTAGCCCTAAATTACTCCTGTCCCAACTTTTTTTTAAATGTGTTGTAAGAACCAAAGTTGAAAAATGTGTTTATTTGGAAAAAAGTCATGAGGAACACATTAAATAATGTTTTTATTTTTTTTTGTCTGCAATGAAATACAAGTCAAAGTAAATTTAGAAATCACTTTTCTTTTTTTATTTGCATTTTCCATACTGTCCCAACTTTTTCTGATTTGGGGTTGTAAGATCAGTCAGTCACAAAAGTCACAATTGCAAAGTTTTAAAGTCACAATTTTTACTTTATATTTTGCAAGAAAATCATTACATGAGTTTACTATACCTGTTTTGTTCCAGCAGCTGATTTTTGTGTCATTTATTTTTCAGATGAGGGTCCTCTGAAGAAATTATTTCTTGATTCTCTACACCATGAAAAGATCAAATGTTCCTTACCGCCAAAATGCCGACGTAAGTGTACCTCAAACTGATGCATTTTTGGGCACAACAAACATAGTTTCCTACAATGCAATTCAAACTAAAGAATTTTGAATTTTGGCAGTCTTACAGTCAATGGCTGCGTCATATATGTACACTCTCAGAAATAAAGGTATGCAAGCTATACTGGGGTGGTACCTTTTCAAAAGGTACACATTTGTACTTAAAGGGTCCATATTGGTACCTCAAAATTCTGCATTACTACCTAAAAAATTTAAGGGGAACAATTTTGTACTTTTTAGGTACTATAATGTTCCCTTGAGGTATTAATATGGACCTTTTAGGTACAAATGTGTACCTTTTGAAAAGCTACCACCCCAGTGACAGCACATGTAACTTTATTTCTGAGAGTGTACACAAAATAGGGTACATATTGACCCACTGGGGTACCTTGGCTCACTACACACTGGGACACTGATAGAGAGACATAAAAACATCCTGTATAACATCACTACTGGTTTTTATGAATAGAATAAAATTTTCCATACATTCATTTTGGAATGTTATTTAAATTACATTATGCCAAAAAATAACTATTGTTCTGTTCATGTCTTGCTAAGTGTATGCTGGAATATAAATAAAAGATGGTTTGATATCTCAAAACATATAGGTGAATTACCAACCTATGTCACATATGACATCACACGGGTTCAACCGTGCATAACGGTTGCAAAAAATGACCGGTTGCAATAGCAAACATGTTGTGTTGTGCGGTAGGATGCCAAATTCGTACACCACACTTCTTTTAATGCCAACCACAGACGTCTTTATCTAACAGCCATCATAAGAGCTGAATGGAGGATAATGAGGAATTAATGAGGATCTAATTAAAAGTGCTCGACTCCGCAGTTCTCATTTTATATCAGGTAAATGAGATTAAAATCAAACCAGACCATCAATACCTAAAACCAAACTATAACACGCAGCAAATTAGTGAGCTAAAAGTCTTAGTTAATGCTCAGTTAATAGCAAGAATTGTTACTTAAAGGGCACCTATAAAAAAATCATCTTTTGGAAGCTATTTGGACAGAACTGTGTGTAGCTATGGTGTGTCCACAGTCATATTGAGTTGATATAAATTTTAATTTCTTCACGTTAAAATAGGATCCAAATCCCTCCCTTTTTGAGGCCCACCACAATGTGACGTAGAAGTGCTAATTAACATGTCTCCGTAGTAACGCGTATAATCATATCAACAAAACAATGCAAAGCAACCAGGATTAAAAGATCTGTTCAGCTTGCTGTGATCATCAATCATCATTAAATGTGATCAAGAATGAGTTAAAAGTTTAAAATGTTTTTAAAACAGTGCATGTTTGTAATGAATTACAGCTACTTTACCGTCTGTCAGTACAATTATAAAAGAAGATGCTTCATTCCCGGTTTGTGGATGTTAAATCAGGTTTATTTTGTACATTAACATAATGGATATCCATACAGCAGTGGATATTCACCTGTATCCTGTTACTTATGCCTTGCAAAAACACTGTAAAGTTAAACGCGCACAATGTGTGTGTGTGGAAACTTTGTAACGACATTGTGTGTGACTTATGAAAAGGCTTGAATTAACGCCACAACAACTAGATAAAATAATCATTGTAAATGTTCTTACTTTAGTATTTCTCACATATGTTAAGTGAGATCTGCTTCCATTATGTCTGTCACTGTGCTGTTTATCTGACTTAGCCGAGGCAGAGACTGAGGCACACTCTGACAGGCACATGCGAAAGGTGGGCGGGGAGATCTAGCATTAAAGGCTCAGGCAACAAAAACAGCTACAGCGTGTTCTGGGCAGCAAATTCCAATATTCTGAAAGGTGTAATAAATAATCTGATTGGTGTTTTGAGCTGAAACTTTACAGACACATTCTGGAGACACAAAAGACTTATCTTAAATCTTGAAAAATGGGTAAAATAGGTGCCCCTTAAAATAAAATAAAAATTTCACCCGTAATAAAAAATGGATTGGGATTAAGTTTCTGTGTTGTTTGCATTCGTATTTTGAGAATATTTTGAGGGGGTTTTGACAGTTCAAGCAATTCAGAATGACGTCTGACTTCTTGTCAGCACAAAGTGTGAAATACACAGATACAGAATATAAGGACAGATTGTAGCAGATGATTGTGGAAGAGATTGGCTTCAAACTGAGCCATGTGAACATCTTGGAATAATCCCGCAGATCTTTAAAAAGAAGTTGGAACTCCCTGTACCCAATATTTTCTTCATTCATTCATTTTCTTTTCAGCTTAGTCCCTTTATTAATCCGGGGTCGCCACAGCGGAATGAACCGGCAACTTATCCAGCACATGTTTTACGCAGCGGATACCCTTCCAGCTGCAACCCATCTCTGGCATGACATCCATACACACTTATACACTATGGACAGTTCAGCCTGCCCAATTCACCTGTACCACATTTCTTTAGACTGTGGGGGAAACCGGAGCACCCGGAGGAAACCCACACGAACACAGGGAGAACATGCAAACTCCACACAGAAACGCCAACTGACCCAGCCAAGGTTCGAACCAGCGACCTTCTTGCTGTGAGGCGAGAGCGATACCCACTGCGCTACCGCGTCGCCCCAATATTTTCTTTTATTCATTTATTTAAAAAAATAGAGCACAATACAATTATCCTCACTGTTATTTTTTGCAGCAGATTAATGAATGTGGAAGGTTTCTATGCATGACGAATCTTTAGGTTGATGTTGAGAAAAAAAGGTAAATAAAAAAATGAATTTTGACCGTAAGAAGACTGATCTGAATTAGAGCAGAATTAATACAGAACCACACATTTAACACTGGTCACATGCTTTCTGATGTTTTTTCCAGATGCGCATCTGAAAAATATATTTCTTCCTTCTCCAGACCTCAAAGACACCAACTGTGTCTTACCCGAAAAATGCCTAGGTAAGTGCACCTCAAACAGATGCAATTTTTGGTAATATACAATGCAGAGATGTAGATTATATTAAACATGTCTAAATGATCTCACCCAATATATATATAGTGGCAACGCAGTAGGTAGTGCTGTCGCCTCACAGCAAGAAGGTCGCTGGTTTGAGCCTCAGCTGGGTCAGTTGTTATCTCTTTGTGGAGTTTGCATGTTCTCCCTGTGTTTGCCTGGGTTTCCTTCGGGTGTTCTGGTTTCCCCCACAGTCCAAAGACATGCGGTACAGGTAAATTGGGTAGGCTAAAATTGTTCGTAGTGTATGAGTGTGAATGAGTTTGTATGGATATTTCCCAGAGATGGGTTGCGGCTGGAAGGGCATCCGCTGCGTGAAAAACATGTGCTGGATAATTGTTGACATTTTTAAAAGTTTGAAGTGATATATTGTTTGTGTTTGTGCTCTCCCTAATAATGACTAAAAGTAAGTCTTTGAGAACGGGTTTCTCAAGCCAGGTGGTGCATTAGACCAGGGGCTCATCTCCTGTTTCCAAAATGCATCACAAACTGCTTGAGAAACTGTTCTACTTTGATAATTGGTGATGAAAATAAATGATGTTCAATAAGATGTACTTGTGTTTACTTACTGTTTATTCAGTAAAACGTGAATTTTGAACTGTAGGCCTACATAAGCTCCAAACAGCGTTCAAACTATTACCGTCATGTAGGACTTTTCACCATATTTTCCGAAAAGATCCACACACACGGCTGTCAGCAAAGGACCGCACACATACGCACATCGCAAAATGCGGAAGTTCTTTTCCTTCCATTTGGTGTGCGTTATTAAATTCCATAACACTCTCCTTATTTGCGTCCTCCTTACTTGCGTCTAATACCCCAGTTTGTCACGGGGGCATGAATCAAATATTCATGAGTTAAGGTAAAAACCGACAAACTGCAGTTAAAGTCACCTACAATTACATGAAACTCTTACATGAAAGCACTTAATTATATTATTGTCTATTGGGGCAAATAACTAGATTACAGATGTTCATGTAAGCGTAGTCAGTAGTGTCTTTGAAGTGAAAGAACCAGACGGGCATCCTGCTGATTTGATTCACAAGGACATTTTTTTTGTCAGGTGGCTCACCAGTTTGACTTTCATTCACCGTCATTCATTTTAATAAGCACCCGGTCAATTTTATTTGTTTATGTTTTACTCGAACGCATAAACTCTACAGGTGTATTAGATTCACTCTATACTTTTAGAAATAAAGGTACAGGAGCTGTCACTGGGGCAGTACCTTTTCAAAAGATACATATTTGTACCTGAAGGGTCCATAAGGGTACCTCAAAGGTACTTTTTAGGTACATTTGGGTACTAATATGCACCTTTTAGGTACCACTGTGGACTATTTGGGTACAAATATGTACCTTTTGAAAAGGTACTGCCCCAGTGACAGCTCCTGTACCTTTATTTCTGAGAAAGTAGTGAACTTTAACTATGTTAGCGCATCGCGTTGGATGTGGTAATTTCACAGTAAGAATACACACAGGTTTAAAGACTCGTTCTCGCCACCTACAGTGCAATTCGGCCAGGTATACATCTGCGCTAAAATGTCAAGGTAAAAGTCGTCATCGTTTGCGTAGAATAGACCCAGCTCCCAACCCAACTTCGAGAATAGATTAACGGTGATATATATTTTTTTAATCGCCCGATAAGAGTCTCAGGTTAACGCAGCACGTTAACGCCGATAACGGCCCACCATTACTTATAATACACATTTATTTTTACCTAATTATCCCAACAACTCCCATATGATTTGTTCAGCGATTCATCCTCCCCTTAGCATGAGGCTAATCTGCGGGGATTAGCCCGATGAACCAGTCTGTTGTAATTGGTCAACTGGGTTCAGCCCAAGACAGAAACGCCCACCATGGTTATGAAGAAGCAGAGTATGTGAGAGCCTAATGCAGGAGTGCATTAAAGCAATGCAGTTAAACACCAGCATATACTCTACTCTTAAACCTAACCTCAAGTAATCACAATGGCACGCATTCAGTATTAATGGCAAAAGTTGAACTATTTAAAAAAAATTTGACCGCACCACACATGTGAGGAACAGCTGATGGTGGCCATAGCAATAACAAACAGCAGAGGATCGCGAGTTCAGAAACACATTTAAATCATTTTCAAAAACTGTAACAGCTACTGACAAAGTCCCTGTCAAAGTCTGACAAAGTCTCATACACAGTAGTCTTTGCTGCTCCTTCCTTTTATAGCAAACGGTCGGCGAATCCTGCTTTGTAGCGTAGGTTATTGTATCAACCATCAGAAAAATGACAGGAACAAACACAGCATTAGGTTGGCTATACTGTGGTAGTGTTGTTAAAATGAACTTTTACCCTTTATTCCCCACAGCCAAATCTCCATCTATCAGTAAGCGTCATCTTCATGTCATGATCAGTGCCATGATCCCCCATGCTCTGCTAGTGTCTGAAGTAAGAGAGATTTCACGTTGTACCAGATCCGGCTCTTCATATTTGGTGATGTACCATATCTACGTTGATGCGTTCAGGGCAAAGATCCAAACTCAACACGATTCATTTATTTGACCCAGAGTCAACTATTTCATTTAAGAATCAATAGTTTTAAACACTGTGCACTTTCAGATTTAACCCTCAGCTGGATGTTTTCATAAACTTAGACCTGTGTTACACACTTTATGGAAGCTCATTTAAACAAAAAAAAAAAACATAATAGTGGATCTTTAAATGTGCAGCATGCAGAATTGAGCTAGGTATTGCAGTCCAAATTCAAAATCTTGCATATTAATTTTTTCACCCGGCCCCTTCTTCACCAACTTGAAGCACACACAAGTTGCCAGATTGACAACACCAACAGAAGCAAGCATGTCTGTAAGTTGTTCGGCTATTGTTTACAATTGTAATATTTGTATTTGCTATATTGTTAAAAAAAACTCCCACATACATTGAGGCATGCTTCATGACTGAAATAATACATGATGCTTTCCACTATGACAACCCAGGATGCTGAAATATAACTAAAGTGGCAGTGGATGGAGTTAAAGACCGAAATAAAGACATTACAACACAAAAGGTAGAATACCACTGACACTTACAGGAATAGCTAAGGAGAGTGAAAGAAACCTATGAGATGGAAAAAAATAACAATTAAGTCTCAGAATGAGTGTTTGATGAGCAATGAAAGCTTTTACAAAAGAACTAGGTGAGATAAGAGGAAGAAGAACTTGATAAATGCCTCACCTTTTTTTCCTCTCCTTCCCTCTTTCTAAAGAGTTTGACTAATACATTAATAAATTGTCTTATTATTATTTTATCCCATCCAAAGCTTCTATTCTGAGTAATTTTTTTTCTTCCTACATGTATCTTAATTAATCTTTTTGCACCCTCAACAAAAAAAGTCACTGTTTGTATTGATAAAATCCTGGTCTTATTCGTTGCTTTACTCAGACATAAAGGTAAACACTTTCCTATTAAAGGTATAACATTGGGAATAAACTTAACCAAATTTATCATTTATTAATCATAGTCCAGCATTTACCAATGCATTATTAAAATACTAATTAATGCACTGTGAGATAACATGAACAGCTACTAGATGAACAGAGCCAAAGGACCCTATCATGCACTCGGGGCAATAAGGTGCAAGACGTGTTTCCACGAGGTGTTGCTATTTTCAGACCAACGCAGCCATAATTTACCTAAATTGCTTTAATGGTATTATTAGTAGTGGTATTTATTATATGCATATTTATATTTGTTTTATTAAAAACAAGATTAGATTTGTCCTTCTGTCGGGTTTTGGACCATATGGGGCATAGGATATGTGTTTGGATATAACTCAGTTTTTTGACCACACTTCGTTATTATTGTTCATGACTCTTAAAGGGAATGGCAGACGAGACTCTGATTGGTTTATTTAAACACACCCAGAAGTCAATAAGAGAATAAGCTCAACCCTGTTAGACCGTGAGCTGTGGCGCAGAGCGTACTTTTCCATCCCTAAAATAGCAAAAGTGTATTCGGACACGCCCTTAATGCTTTTGCGCCCTGAGCTTTAGACTTTGCACGTAGATCGTTAGAATAGAGCCCAAAATCTCTGACACACAGGGAGATTTTAGACAAGAACATTATCCCCTTTCAGAGACCCTTTCCCCTGCAGGCTCAAGCATAAAAGTATTTTTTAACAATGTTTCCTCAAAAAAATGAGGAGAAAAAAAAAACATACAACAGTTGTTTGACACTCCTTGTTTATCACTCTCAATGATGTCACTGATCTGATGTGTCATAGTCATTACAAGATCCCAATAAATGAATTTGCTCACAGTTCAGACGTTGCCATTCCAGTGACTCCACTGACGCCGCTGCTTGTTTCTGCATGTGGGTTTTGGAGTAAAACCTTCAGAGTTAGGAGTAAAAAGCTGATTACCATGGATTATCATATAACTATCTTATTTTCAGTTTTAATTGCCCACGCATGCACTGCCAGCTCTAAAGGTAAGTACTGTTCATCATTTCATTATGCATAACAAATATTTTAACCAATTTGATGTCTTGCTGAAGTATATTTTAACATTCTTGTTGGATGTTGCTGATAACAAACAAATAATAATTAAGGAGAAAGCATTTCCCAGCCAGGAATTGAGGCATGTAATTATATACAAATTACATATACAGCCAAGCCTGAAAATTATTTGTATCCCAGGCAAATTCTAACTTAAAGTTACTTTTATTAAACCAGCAAGTTTTTTTTGGTAACACTTTATTTTAATGGTCCATTTGAGTACTAGAAGACTTTCTTCTTAATATCTGTTGATACTGCTCCTTCCAACATTCCATGTCCAACAGACATTTAACTGACTACAAGAAACTTTGCAAGTATTGCCAACTTACACTAACCCTAACCCCAACCTAACAGTCTACTTATAATCTAATGAGCATTAGTTGGCATGTAGATGCAATGTAACATAAATTCAACAAGCGGACCATCAAAATAAAGTGTGACCATTTAGCTGGTCAGATCTAACCTTAAGTCAGAATTTGCCAGTGCTATGAATAATTTCGGGGCTTGACTGTATGTCATAAAAGTTTATATTTGGATTTCGCATCTATAAAATATGTAATAGATGCTAAATATTTTTAAATATTACAAAAATATCAGTTTACATATCATTTATATATATATATATATATATATATATATATA
>CAIGQZ010032312.1:21315880-21326369 GCA_903798205.1 Danio tinwini
GCTGCACGGTGGCGCAGTGGGTAGCACATTTGCCTCACAGCAAGAAGTTCGCTGGTTTGAGCTTTGGCTGGGTCACTTGGTGTTTCTTTGTGCATTTTGCATGTTCTCCCTGTGTTGGCGTGGGTTTCCTCCAGGTGCTTCGGTTCCCCCACAAGTCCAAAGACATGTGCTATAGATGAATTGGGTAGGCTAAATTGTCCGTAGTGTATGTGTGTGTAAATGAGTGTGTATGGATGTTTCCCAGTGATGGGTTGCGGCGTAAAACACCTGCTGGATAAGTTGGCGGTTCATTCCGCTGTGGCTACCCCGGATTAATAAAGAGACTTAGCCAGAAAAAAATTAGTGACTGAATATGTGCATGTGTTTGTGTTTGTATATGTTGATATATGCAAATGAATGTAAAATTTGGTTGACAAAAATGACATACATGTTTATATATTTAATTACTTTCATTATGTTTATGATAAATAAAGAACTGAATAGAGGAGTATAAGCTTTTAAAGCCTACTTTCCGGTACTGTCATGGCATTAATTGCTTGTAGGAAGTAATTATTCCTCTACTGATTAAAGGCAGAGTTTTGGCTTGCATTTTAATTACTACTTATTCAGAGGAAAAGTATTTTCATAAACTGAACTGTATCAAGCGGTTTTCAGTAACAGACTGGAAGACAATTTCAGGCTGGGAAAATCCACACCCACCCAGGCCATCCTTTAACGAACTATCACTGGCAGAGGGCCAGTATAAAGAGTGTGACTCTTCACTGTCTGTCTGTCATAACATTTCCTGCTGTAGTCTTTGCTGAAGATGTTAGGCATGTCTGAGCAAGCATTCATCCGGCACTGGCATACAGTATGGTCTGGGTTTGGCAGAGGTGGCACAGAAGACATGGGACACATGTCAAATGTAATGTTTGGCCCAGATGTTAAAAATTGATATGTGGGCTTTGTAAGTTTGGCCTGTCTCGACCCACATTTAAAATACATTTAAATAATTTTTTAATAAAGAAATATTTTAATACGCAAAGTAATTTCCATCTTCCTGTTTGCATCTTCTAATGCCTTCATTTTAATTAAATATTTTAAACAATGAAGATTTAATTATTTGAATTATTAATCTATTGTTTCCTGTATGGCGACGCGGTGGTGCAGTAGGCAGTGCTGTCACCTCACAGCTAGAAGGTTCAAGCTTCAGCTGGGTCAGTTGGTGTTTCTGTGTGGAGTTTGCATGTTCTCCCCGCGTTTGCGTGGGTTTCCTCCTGGTGCTCCAGTTTCCCCCACATGCAGTACAGGTGAATTGGGTGAGCTAAATTGTCCGTAGTGTATGTTTGTGAATAAGAGTGTATGAGTGTTTCCCAGTGATGGGTTGCAGCTGGAAGGACATCCGCTGCGTAAAACGTGCTCGATAAGTTGGAGGTTCATTTCGCTGTGGCGACCCCGGATTAATGGAGGGAATAAACCGAGGAAAAACTGAATGAATGTTTCCTGTATGCTGCAAAATAACCTACATTAAAATTTAACCTACATTACCAAATTATTATTTTACCATTTATATTAATATTAACCAAATGTCAAATTTAGTTTAATAAGATTCTGATTGTCTCATTTTATGCGCATTTAATTGTTTTGCTTTAAAAATTTGTAAAAAATTATTTTCCAATCAGGTTGCTTTGAGAAAAAAAAATTGATTTCATTGCAGTCATGACACACCAAGTCTGGCCTCCAGACAATGGCCAATCATGGGCTATATCTGGTCCAGTTCTGGCCCAGTTATGGATTATTTACTTGGCTGAGACTTGGCGCATATGTGGTCATTGTTTGGCCCTTGTCTGAAAGCCAGACTTGGTCTAGTCATGTACCGTGACTCACTGCAGCATGTGGGCCAAGCAAAAGCTGATTGTGTGTGCCAGAGCTTGGCTAGAGAGACTTTGCTATGTGGGTAGTCAGTATTCTGACATTATATCTCACATATTTTCATATTTTGAGGAACAATTTCGCAATTGTGAGTTATAAAGTCAGAATTCTGAGTTAAAAAGTCACAACTCTAAAGTTTAAAGTCACAATTCTGACTTTATATCTTACCTGAAAAACCATTACATGTGTTTACTATAGCTGTTTTGATCCAACTGATTTGAGTCTCATTTATCTTCCAGATAAGGGTCATCTGAAGCACAATGATTTTCTACACCATGAAGAGACCAAATGTTCCTTACCGCCAAAATGCCGATGTGAGTGTACCTCAAACTGATGCCTTTATACGCAACACAAATGTAGTTTCTTGCAATAAAATTCAAACTATTCATTCATTCATTTTCTTTTCGGCTTAGTCCCTTTATTAATCTGGGGTCGCCACAGCAGAATGAAATGCCAACTTATCCAGCATTTGTTTTACGCAGCGGATGCCCTTCCAGCCGCAACCCATGTCTGAGAAAAATCCATGCACACTCATTCACACTCATACACTACGGACACTTTAGCCTACCCAATTCACCTGTACCGCATGTCTTTGGACTGCTCAAACCAGCAACCTTCTTGCTGTGAGGCGACAGCACTACCTACTGCGCCACTGTGTAGCCAAAATTTAAACTAAATATTCACAATATAAATAATAATCTCAATCATCTCTATGTGCACAAAAAAAGATTGTAAAAATGTAAAAAAAATCCTTGCATAACATCACTATTTTGTGTAGAGAACCAAATTTTCAAGATATTCATTTTGTAGTGTTGTTTAAAATACATAATGATAAATACTTTGCGTCGTCTACACAGTAAAAATGATGAGTTCCACACAGTCTATTTTTGTTGGGACAACATGAAGTTAACTTCCAAAAACTCAAGAATTGTGTTGTTTCAGATCATTTTATATAAGTAGTTTGAACAAACAGCAAATGTCATTTTTTGAGTGAACCTCTTTTAGTCATTAATCACTTAAAAAGTGAATGCATCGATTAAGAAACTGAGTGCAAAAAGACCTTAAGAAGACTAAAGGTCTAAATTAGTGCAGAATTGGAACAGAACCCCACATATAACTCTGGTCATTTCCTTTCTGATGGTTTTCTTCCAGATATGGAAAATATGTTTCGTCAGTCTCCAGACCTCAAAAAGACTAAATGCGTCGTACCCGAAGAATGCCTAGGTAAGTGCACCACAAACAGATGCAATTTTGGGAATTATACAATGCAGAGATGTAGATTATAATAAACGTGTCTAATAATTTGGGGTTGGGACATCTGGGAAATGTTTTTGCACATTTGCACCAGACACTTTCTTACAATCACTCCATATCTCTAGAAAAAAACAACAACATTATGCATTTCTGAAGCATGCTTCACATAGATGAGTGGGTTTGACAAACCACCTGTAGAAACACTCTTCTCAATTTACTTAAACTCTATCCTACAAGCTCAATAACAATGATTTACCTGTAAATGCACCACAAATCATGTTTTCTTTAACCTAAACCTATTTTGCACAATATCATGGTAGCAAAGAATTCTGGGACAGATTTGGCATAAATCTGGCACAGCAGTCATTCATCCGGCACTGGCATACAGCATGTGGGCCAAACAGGGCCATGATTTGGCAGAGGTGGCACCATCTTTAAGGCGGCACACAGTACTTGGGCCAGATGTCAAATGTATTTGACCCACATGTGCTGCCTTAAAGACCATGCCACCTCTGCCCAACCTGATCCATGTTTGGCCCACAAGCTGTATGTCAGTGCCGGACGAATGCCTGCAGTGCCAGCTATATGCTAAATCTGGGCCAGAATTCTTTGCTACCTGGGATGTTAATAATTGATATGTGGGTCATGTAAGTTTTGCCTTTCTTGACCCACATTTAAAATACATTTCTATTATTTTAAAGTTAAGAAAAAAAAAATTCAACTAATCAGGTCGCTTCGAGAAAAAGCTCGCCCATAGCAAGCCGAAAGCACAATGATTCATTGGTCAATCAATTTCAATTGCAGTCATGACACACCAACACATCTGGCCCACTTCAGGCTCAGTTATGGGTTATTAACTTGGCTGAGACTTGGCCCAGATATGGTCCATGTTTGGCCCTTGTTGTCATGCTTCACGTTGGTTGCCACTTGTTGTGTTCGCCGACCTTCTCATCAATAAGGCACTATCAGACTGGAGGTTTTTGGATACCAGAAAAATAGACTTTATTCTTACATAATAAAGCTGAGAAAGTGTAGGGCAGACCTCAGAGCATTCTGAAGTCTCTCCTGGACAAATCCCAAAGTCTCTGTGTTTCCACAATCTTTATACAGATTCTCTGATACATCCCTAGGTGTCTCCTTTTTAAACTCCTGATCATCATTGGAGATGTCTTTCTCAGGTGGTTCTGTTATTTTTGGCTTTCAGCCCACTAGCTCATGTCAACGTAAGCAACTCTTTGGCAACAGAGATGACCTTCATAGATGCAACGTATGCAAAAGTGTTTACATACATTGTCATAATGGCATAATAACTTCATAATATGTTACTCACTCTATAGCTTCTGCCACATATAGCTTCATATGATTATTTAGCATATACAGTATAATCAGTGCTTTACACATTCAGTCAGCTCAGAATCAGTTATTTCATAGCAGGCTCCTGTGCAGGTTTCTCATCTTATACACAGACAAAGTATTTTTACCACAGGCTGGCATGCTGCAAACACCCCTAGTTTTTGAGAAGAGAAAATTAACTGCTTTACACTTAGAAAATACATCACACTGAGAGAATAAAATCTTCTTCATTGGAAGCCAAACTTGGTCCAGTCATGTACCGTAATTCACTGCGGCATGTGGGCCACAGGTTATGTCTTATGTAAAAGTACTTGTGTGTCTTAAGTCTATAAGTATGTCTTAGGTTATGTGTATAGTTAAAGGTGCAGTAGGTGAACTGCCTAAATGCTAACCGCTTAGCATAGTGTCTTTCAAATACAATCCCTTCCCTGTCATCCAAAGCCACGCCTCCTGAAATCGCGAATACGCACATTAAAGATCCACTAGATCATGTCATTTGCCAGCTAGAAAACTTTACAGTACTTTATAATGCCACAATTCTAAATGAAAAACACATATTTGGCACATTTTCAGTTGTGTAGTTAGCAAGCAAAACTTGTCATCACTCTCTCATCAGTCTCACAGGTTTTGTCCTAAAGCGACTACTGTATGCTTAGCATTGGCTGGCGGGCGGCATGAATTACACTTATTACTAAGCCATACTTACATGCTATTTCAGACTGAATATTCAGAGTAGCAGGGTAAACAATATAAGGAGCGCGTCACAGGCTGTCATTGTTCAAAAATAAACCAAGGTGAATATAAAACCAACTTCACCTCAGTAAAGCAGGCTAGGCAGAATATTGCTGTTTACTGATGTTTTGTTGTTGAACTAAATAAAAATCGACATTATTAATGCTGTACAAGGTTCTTTATGTAACTGAAAATAGTCATATCAATCTTTCGCCGGAAGATTTCAGTGGCTGAACAACACTTCTGTGCATATAACCCATTCGTAACATTTGGGTGCATATAACCCATTCGTAACAACTTTGCGTGACTAAAATAGTTTTAAAACAGAACATAACATGTCATCCTTCCTCCAGCGTGCAAAAGTAACTGCAATATTGATTTAGAATTTGAAAAAGTTTTGAGTCAACATTCGTTTATAGTGCTGTCACTCGTGTCCACGTAACCACGCCCCGCGTGAACACGCATCAGCGGATCTGCTTGAACGGCTGTGCAGTTGTTCAAATCTACATTTATTCACAGTTTGGGCTACTTATCAGAATTATTGGAATTATCAGCCAAACAAATTTGAACTAGATGAAATTTTTTTAGTCTTATGCCTTGCCCACATAGCCGGCCCTCCCTATAAGTGAACTAAGTGGCTGCTTAGGGCCTCGCCGCACAACACAAGTTTTCACTAAAAAGAAAAAAAAAAATCATAATTTTATTAAAGTTTTAATGTAAAGTTTTAATGTAAAGGTCTCATGATCAACAGGAAGCTTGCAGCACCTCATTTCTCATGGGTTTTTGTTCTCGCGGTTCGAGATTGTTCTTCCAACTTAGGTAACCTGCGAAACCTCTTGCCTGCCTCATTATGATTTATTTTGGAAATCGGACAGCAAAAATGAAACCAATCTAACGCTATTCTTCAGGCATAGAAAAACTGAGTAAAAAATGCAACAAGAGACAAGCACAAAATCCTTTTTAGCATCGCTTCTAACTGCTAAAGATAATGTTAATGACATAATCTAGTAGCACATTTACTGAAAACAGGCCATTACAGATTAATTAATGTCTTAGAAAATACTTATATAAAAAAAAATGTTATCCCGGTTTTACAGACCTGGCGTTTTACTCTAAAACGCATTTTACTGAAATGCAATAGTGTCTGACATATTTTGCACACTGGAAATATTTGTTCCTGAGACATGTTTATAAAAGTTATTTCCTAACTGAATTAATCTAATAAAAGCTCTGGACTCAAAAATCTCAAAAATATAATTCTATAAGACACTAATTTTTTTATATGAAAAAAATAAATAAAACTCTTAATGTAAGGAACAGGAAAGGAGACTGAAGGGAATAATAAAGTTTGTGTTTAGGTATTAACATCAATCCAATATTTGTTGCTTCCTTTTTTCTTATATGCTTTTTTATATATATTTTTTTTACTTTATATTATTTGCTTATTAATTTCATTATTTATGGATCGGTCTTTGTATAATGTTCCATTTTTGGAGTTCTTAATGAGTTCATAAATAATTAATTTTATTACTAATGCATTTTTTTACTTTTGGCTAATTATTGTTTAATGTTTTTTGCTTTTAAAAATTATAAAAAAAATAAAATAAAATAAAAAAACTACTTAGAATATTTTATAAAATCTTCAATCTGTTTGCTAAATTAATAGAATATGTTTTAAATACTCTAGAAGGACGCAAAATAGAAATCACTGGTCCCTTTATTAACGAATGTTTAATCCTTCGTTTTTGAAGCTGTTAGTTGACAAAAAAAAGTGATTTAAAATGTCCAAGTCATTCAGACAATTATTAAGTAGAAGAAATCAGGCTTTACTTTTCTGTTTCATTGATTGTATTTAACAAGCAATAAAATCATTGTGGGCCAGTTTGCAATGTCAATACTCCACTATTTAGAGCAGGGGTGTCCAAACTCGGTCCTAGAGGGCCGGTGTCCTGCTGAGTTTAACTCCAACTTGCTTTAACACACCTGCCAGGAAGTTTCTAGTACATCTAGTATGAGCTTGATTAGCTGCTTCAGGTGTGTTTGATTAGGGCTGGAGCTAAACTCTCCTGGACACCGGCCCTCCAGGACCGAGTTTGGACACCCCTGATTTAGAGCAATGTACGGCCCCAAAATTATTCTGCTTAGGGCCCCCAAATGTACAAAGCTGGCTCTGCTTACCCAGAATATAAAGATACATATAAACATATTTAGATAATTTACTTTAATCATTACTAGGCCCATTAGAATTCCACAGATTTTTAGCCCATCATGAATTCTGTTTATTTACTTGTGTAAATGTGTGCAAGTTTATAGTTATTCAGTTTTTTTTAATTGATTTCAATAATATTATTGACTAATATGAAAATATTCATATGATTTATTTACAATAAAATTTGTTAAGTAATATTTTCTTTCTTTTAGTAGATATATGAGAGACGTGCTTTGTTTACTAAATAAAGTGGTTTTAATTGGATTTGCATTGTAAACATTAAATAAAAAGTTAAGGTATTATTTTTTATTTCATATATTACGTTTAGTTATGATACTCCCAAAATCATTCAGCATAAATCCGGAGATTTTTTACAAAATTCTCAGCAGAAATATCACAAAATGTCTGCAGATTCTGTCTGGCCCAAATCATTACTATTGGAATGTGAAGAGACTTTCAAGCAGCACAACAAAAAATCACCTACTGCACTTTTAAGTATGCACAGTAAATACATAGTTAATAGTATAGTTAGATAGTTACCGGTATATTGTATGTATAGATTACCTGTAACGATGGTGTGAGACTGACAACAGGGGTGCGGATCCAAATGCAGGTTTATTAAAAAGGTAAGGTAAGCGATGGTCAACACAAGGGCAAACAGATGTATGCAGGCAAACCAGAGTCGTAGTCGCATACGCAGGCAGATGATCAGAAGACAGGCAGCAGACAGGGATAAACAGATAAACAAGGTGAGGACTAAATCAAGGCAAAACAAGACAAAGGAAATGCATTCTAATGTCACTAAACAGTAAACAAGACTCAGCAATGAGTGTCTCAAAGTGAGCCGTATATATGCGTGTAATCAGTACTTCATCAGCATCAGCTGTGTGTTTGCAATCAGTCAGAATTAGGAACCGGTTATGTGTGTGTGTGTGTGTTGCATGACTGGTTCTTGTAGTCCATTTACCAGCAGATTTGTAGTCCTATGTGATCTGTGTGTTTACCAGCGATCTGCACAGGCTGGATCGCTGGTGGTCGTGACATTACCCCTCTAGAGTTTAGTCATCTTTAAGAAGAGAAACATGATACATTTGAATTCGTTTTTGCAAAATACAAAGTTACTAACTATAAAACTTAAAGGGCCATGAAACCCCCCTGTCTCAGCAGGATGTTTTCACACCTCTAGTTTGGAAAAAGTCTTCCTGGGCGTGTCCAGCTCTGGGAGTGTGGGAGTGTCGGGGGAGGGAAAGAGGGAAGGAGTTGCAAAGAATTAGTTTCCATTTGGGCACGCACTAGCAAAATAAACACACAGACACAGAGGAGAAAGACAGTGACTGTGTTTACATGGACATCAGTAATCAAATTATTTGCCAAATAATTAATTTTTCGACTTTAACTGCAGATTGGCACTCACTTCCATTCAGGAATATTTCCTGCATGTTCCCTGTGAGAGGGGAGTTTTAATAAAGTTTTTGATACCGCACGGCGTAAAAAAAAATCCTCCACATTTCTCTGTAACTTAGATGCACTCGGTAGGTAGCATCAGAAAGCCCTGTGTGTATAGACGATCCTGTCACAAAATGCAGCGAAAATCCTCCACGACGGTAATAGCTTGATTGTAGTGTTTACATTCGGAGAGCAGCATTTACAGCAGATCTTTCAGTCTACAATATTGTGCTATAATATTGCAGTGATATTAACATACTGTAAACTTAGTTACTAAATCATTTTGATTAAGGTATGTCTTTAAAAACTAAAAGAGCACTGCTGACCATACGAACTAACTTTGCCATCTGAATGAACAAACAAGGCACTGCTCTCACACACACTTACCAAATCTGTAGACACAGGACAATTAAACTGGAGCTGTGTCTTTTTTAAAAGGAGACGTGCGGCAAATCCAGATTTCATCATTTCCAGATGCGAAAATTTCTTGGGTAAAAATGTTCCTTACAAACGCATTTCTGTCGCGTGCACTGTAATCCACATGTGAGTCCAGCTGAGCTCTCATTGAGGAAATGAAAACAAAACCTTTGTTGCTGCACAATAATAAACGCAGCACATTAATAAACACAACACTGACGACCCGTGTCTCCAAATTATCGTTCTTTCACTTGTTTTGACAACACAATGCGGCGTCTCTCTGTCGTCTGAACACTGTAACAGGTAAATCAGTCTTCGAAGCTATCATGCATATTAATGTAGTTACACCTCATACACAATAGAGAGCGATCTGATTGGTTTGAACAAAGTCTTCCTCATGAATTAATGCCGCACACTCAGAGACGTCACGATGTACTCGCAGGTACAGACATCCACTCTCCACGCTGGACTACACGCAAGTATCTAATCGCCGTGATGCAGCTTCAAAAATTTGTTTCAAACGGGAAGAACTAATTTGCTCAAAATTACGCAAAAACAACCAATTTTCAGTTTTTAGTGCAATATATGTGTGCTAATAGTGTTCATAGCAGCGTGGGACACATATATGACTGTCAACAGCTCAAAAAATGTGTTTTGGTGTTTCGTGACCCTTTAAAACAAGTAATATTTATATTTGAAAATTTCTCTTGATTTAATTCTGTTTATTAAGTTTTTTCCCCAAGGTAATAGTAATTTAGGTGTACTAGTTTTGAGACTGTGATCTTTAGTTTTTTGTTGACTAATTCTAGTTTTGGCTACTGAATGATGCACATAATTGAGAAGATGCCTTAACACTGATTCCCAGACAGATCCATTTAGGACTGAGGAGAACACCTGTGAATCTGCATAATGAAATGCTAGAAACAACCTGAAAGTGTGAACTTTTTGAATCACCTGTACTTTTGTGTGTTTATCCACAGATCAATTCCCAGACAGTTTTTTTATTATATATGTGGAAGAAGATGAATGGATGGAGGCACCTATTATCCAACAATTTCCCAACTCTACTCTGAGCAATTCCTCAATTCATCAACAACAGCACAATAAATCATTGTCCATCTCACGCAATGCTGTTGAGTTCCTCAAGGGCTTAACTGCCACCCGCTT
>CAIGQZ010032312.1:21326769-21348900 GCA_903798205.1 Danio tinwini
CTCCAACCAACGGCATTTTATTGTATCACTGCATTCGTTTAGCTACTGGAAAAAACGGTGAAGGAGATTCATCATATGCTGCTTACCTGTTGGCTGTGTGTTTAGGGAGCGCAAGTGTTTTTCTGGACCCTCTTCTGTACTATTATTGTTCATCTCATTACAGACAGATAATCAAGTCTGTGCTTAGAAGGGCAAAAGCAGAAAAAACAACACCAGCATATGAAACAGTAGTTCTGAAATGAGTCGTCAGCTATAAGCTGAGAAATTAATCTTTTACATTGTTTCTGAACTTTGTTATTTATGAGTATTCGCTAGAGCACACACACTTTTCACCAGTGCCAAATATGCTTCTGATTGACTGTTGTATTCATAAACTCAACAGAAATGTTTGTGTGTGATTTGGATATTATTTACCAAATGTTCCAAAATTACCAAACGTAGTGCGTTCAATAAAGATAAGGGTTGATCAAGTAGTGCTTCAGTGATTCATTATTGGACTAATGCTAGTGTTTTTTTGGTAATATCAGTGTCATTTGCGTGGCACAGTGGCTCAGTGGTTAGCACTGTTGCCTCAAAGCAAGAAGGTTGCTTGTTCAAGTTGGCATTTCTATGTGGAGTTTGCATGTTTTCCCAGTGTGCCGTGGGTTTCCTTCAGGTGCTCTGGTTTCCTCCACAGTCCAAAGACATGCGTTATAGGTGAATTGGATGAGCTAAATTGGCCGTAGTGTATGAGTGGTGTGTGAATGCGAGAGTGGATGGGTGTTTCCCAGTACTGGGTTCTGGCTGGAAGGGCATCCACTGGATAAGTTGGAGGTTCATTCCACTGTGGCGACCCCTGACAAATCAAGGTGGATGCTGCACACTGGTGGTAGATGATGAAATTCCCCTCAATGTGTAAAGCGCATTGAGTGTGTAGAAAAGCCCTATATAAATATAAGGAATTATTATTATTATTATTATTATTATTAGACTTGTAAATATAAAACTACCAACATAGCAGGATTAACTTTAGAGTTTAAAATGAATAACTCTTTAAATGAATTGATTGAGAAACATTAAGAAATGTGGCAATGTGAAATTATATGACAAAATTAAGAGTGTTTTACTTTGTCCTAGACAAAAAAAGAAGATGTTTTCAATGGATTTAAATGCATGAAAAATAACAAGGTGTACTTTGGGCTTTATAATCTTGGGGTTTTGTTCAGGAATGAGGGAGGGATGGAGCGTGAGATTTACAGGCGGGTTGGTGCAGCAGCAGCAGTAATGTGGTCGATGTATCGGTCCGTTGTGGTGAAGAAGGGGCTAAGCTGAAAGGCAAAGCTCTTAATTTATCGGTTAATCTTTGTTCCTACTCTTACCTATGCTCTTGGGCTTTAAATCATAACCGAAAGTACAAGATCTCAGATACAAGTGGCCAAAATGAGTTTCCTTCACAGGGTAGCAGGGTGCACCATTATAGATAGGGTGAGGAGTTCTGTCACCCAGGAGGAGCTTGGAGTAGTGAGCTGCACCTCCACATCGAGAGAAGTCAGCTGAGGTGGCTCGGGCATCTGTTTCGGATGCCTCCTGGACGCCTACCTAGGGAGGTGTTCCAGACATGTCTCACTAGGAGGAGGCCTCGGGGAAGACCCAAGACACGCTGGAGGGACTATGTCTCTCGGCTGACCTGGGAATGCCACGGGATCCCCCAGTAGGAGCTGGAGGAAGTGTCTGGGGAGAAAGAAGCCGGGTTCTCAACTAAAACTGCTGCCCCTGCGACCCGGCCCCGGAAAAGTGGACGAAAATGAGATTAGATGAGACTTTGAGCTTCACCTGGATAATTATCATTACAAACATTGTGTGTTTAGCACAAATTACATCTTAAATAACAATGGAATTTATATAAGTATAATGTTAATGTCATTTAAAAAAAATCCAAACTCATTATTTTGAGTAGCTTGCGTTTTCCTTCCCAGCTAATATGTTTGTTTGTTTTTTTAACAACACAGTGGCTCAGTAGTTAGAACTGTCGCCTCACAGCAAGTTTCTGTGTGGAGTTTACGTTCTCCCCGTGTTGGTGTGGGTTTCCTCGGGTGCTTCGGTTTCCCCCACACTCCAAAGACATGCGCTATAGGTGAATTGAATGAACTAAATTGGCTGTAGTGTATGCGTGTGTGTGTGTGCATGTGAGCACGTATAGGTGTTTCCCAGTACTGGGTTGTAGCTGAAAAGACATCAACTGCATGAAACATTTGATGGAATAGTTGGCGGTTCATTCCACTGTGGCGATCCCTGATAAATAAGGGACTAAGCCGAAGGAAAATTAATAAATGAATGTATATATTGCAGTTAAAACTCTAACGCTTGTACTGTTTATCTGACTAAAAGCAGAAGAAACACATGCAGAATGTCAAGTCACAGATGTCTTGTGCAATATTTAAGTTTTACTTCTCTGTTTAATACATATCTTAAACATCTTGCAAGGCTTTATTTCACCATTTTCATTTTATTATTTTTTACACTCCCTCTGGGTCTTTGAGGCTTCTATGATGCATTATGAGGACTTTATAGGTAAACGAATGAACTTCTCATCAGGAATCAACGTCGCTGAATACTGACTAAGCATTGATATGTAAAACTGATGATTAATAACTGATGATTAGCTAAGAAACAAGGTCTAAGAAAGGTCACAATATGAAATGGCTGTGAATAGTAGTAGAAGGGAAAGAAAGTGGAAATGTTTTGTAAATATACATGTGTATATGTCATCAAATGCTAAGCTGTAAGTATTGAATAAATTCAAATGCTACTATTGCTATGTGAAGCCTTTTATTGTTGATGATTTTAGACTTATTTCTCAGTCTGATGAACAGAAGCAATGATACATTTATCTGTTGGAATACTTTGCTTACACTAGATGATAACCCTCAAAGCACATTTAGACAAAAAAAATGTCATTGCATGCTATTTTTAAAACAAAATGTAGGCTACCTAAACAGAAACCATGATGGGGTTTTGATATATTGTGCAAAACCTCACATAAACTCAAGGCATTTTCTATATGCTCATTTCACAAAGATGTTCGATAAGCATTAATGTTGCAAAAGCAGCTTTTATTTCAGATACACTGTTGATAATAAAGACTGAGAAAGAGGAAACACCCAAAGTAAACAGCATGTTTTCTGCCATCTAATTCTCAATTGTGAAACATTTTCTCAAGCGCCTCCTTTCAGTGTTTAGATAAGTGCCTGTATCAGATCCAGGCAGCATCACCACACAGATTATCTGTCCATCCAGAGATCCTGCCGTTTTCTAACATCTAGAATTAATATCGGATCAGCAATCATGGGGGTCAAAATGCTTTTATTTTCCATCTTATTAGCGTGCATATATGGTAAGTACATCAGTAAGTAACTTTTTGTGGTTTTCTGATCTGCTTGAATTCACATGAATTGATTTTGTGTTATTATATGACATGTTTTTCGTCTGATAATGTTTTATAATGTAAGGTTTGATTACAGATGGCTTTATTGGTGTTATGCCGAAGAACTATGAGACGATGGATGAGTTGCATGATGATGATGATGATTTTAAAGGCTATGATGATGATTATTCAATCGAATCCGGTTTTTTCTTAATGAACAAGTCCAGCGCAACATATGCAGGTAACAATTTCTTTACATCCAGAAGCAATTAGTATCATCGGAGATTTTCACATGATGTGAGATCATGACTACAACTAATATTCTAATTATTATTATAGAAGTGAACATATGCATGATGTACAGCTATGGAAAAATATAAGAGGCCACTTGGGGATTCTGTTTATCTAGATTGACTATAATATGCATGTTTAAATCATTATTTTTGTTGTGTTTGGCAATGTACTAATGACATTTCTTCTAAATTAATAATAATAATAATAATAATAATAATAAATTGGCTCTTGGACAAAAAAATAAAGATTAAATGGACACAATTATGGAAAGGTGTCATGTTTACAGACATTTTTTCAATGTTTCATTTCAGAATATAATAAATTTTACTCAAGAGCTTGCCTGTAGTAAATCCAGCACTTCCAGAGAAGCTGAGAATTTTCAAGTGTTTTTTTTTTTTCATTAGCTATGCAGTAACCTAGCAAGTATTGTTTTAAAAAGACGTCTAATAGATGTTTAATAGATATATAGACATTTATAGTTTTGTTAAATCAAGGCTAAATTTAAGTTCACGTCGTGGTGCAGTGGGTAGCGATGTCGGCTCACAGCAAAAAAAGGTTGCTGGTTTGAGCCCCGGCTGGGTCAGTTGGCATTTCTGTGTGCAGTTTGCATGTTCCCCCGCATTCGCTTGGGTTTCCTCCGGCTGCTCCGGTTTCCCCCACAGTCCAAAGACATGTGGTATAGGTGAATTGGGTAAGCAAAATTGGCTGTAGTGTATGTGTGTGAATGAGAGTATATGGGTGTTTCTCAGTGATGGGTTGCAGCTGGAAGGGCATCTACTGCGTAAAACATATGCTGGATAAGTTGGCGGTTCATTCCGCTGTGGATACCCCAGATTAATAAAAGGACTAAGCCAAAAAGAAAATGAATGAATGATTGAAGGCTAAATTTGAGTGATCAGTGAACATATAATAGATATTTAAGAATAGCCCAAAACTGGACTAGTCATCAAATACAAAAAAAATAAATGACTAAATATGCAACAGAGGCTCATTCTGAAAACGTAGCCCTATATACATTTCTGGAGATTCAGAATTATGTAGCCAAAGCTATACTTTAAAACGAATGCTACGGGGCGGTTGGGCGGTGTTCCTTTTAGCGCTGCCAGCTGACCGCTTACCTCTGTGTGGACGGCTTTTATCGCTGTTAACAGTTTGCCCAGTGGCTCGCCACGTACATTGGAGGACTCCTGGAGAGGAGTTGTCTGCGATGACAATTGAGTCTGGCAAAGAACTTTTCCAGAAAGGAGGTAAAACAAAAGCCATAAAATAAACAAGTAAATAACAGGGTGAGGATGTGATCAAATCTGAAAACGTGGTAAAAATCAGGCAAGGGCTTTCGTTTTTCTGGATTGCTTTTGAAAACACTGTCAGGTGGGTTTAGGGAAGTGGGTGGGCGGGTCAATCAGTGCTTTTAAAAACATTATCGGTTGGTTTCAGGGAAGGGGGAGTCAGTTGATTGGTTAGTCGGTCAGTCGACAGCGACCTCTGGTGGATTTACTCGAAAACAGCAGGCACGAATGGCACTTGTGAGAGAAATTTAAGATCTCAAAAAGTGTACAGAGCGGCTTCTGGTGGATTCCAAAAACCGAAAAAAGTACCTCCTAGGATGTATTTGGCGCTCTTGAAAAATGTATATACGGGTACATTTTCAGAATGAGCCTGGGTTACTTATGAATTAGACACTAAACTGACAAAATGTAACTTAACGCTTGATTACAGATGCCTTTTTTTGTGTTATGTCAGGGAACTATAAGACAATGGACAAGCTGAATGGAGACTATTCTGGTTCTGGAGATTTTGAAAATTATTCCGGAAACAATTTCAGACGTTTTCCCTATGACATTACACTGCTAAGACCTGCAGGTAAAAAAAATCTTTACATAAAGAAGCAGTTTTCACATGATGTAGGATCTTCACTACACTTATAATAATAATCCAATAGGGTGTATGCACACAGACTTTTAATTTTCAGTCAGCCAGCCCACATGCTTCCAGTCTTTCCATTACAAAATTTTCACTTTTAAGACCGGATTTCTTTAAATATCAGTGATCTTCACTGCCTGATTGGTATACTATATAAAGTGTGTCTCAGACCGGACAAGAAGCACTGCATTAAACTCAATTTACCCCCACCATGTCTTTAAAATATGAAACTTTATTTTACCTCAGTATTTTCAATGGAGTTTTTGCGCTAGCCTACTGCTAATGACAGCTCTAGCATTTACATGGACTTTCATCTCGTTTTACGGTTCAACAACTAAATGAATGCTTAAGTACATTTAACTGATTGTATTGTAATTACATTACAACATCGATACTAAAAGTAACCCTATTAATTTGATAATAATCCCATTAAGCTTTCAGCTGAAGTTTATCATTATCTGAAAAGCACTAGCTGTGCATATAGCCCATTGTTATTGTGCATATAGCCCATTGAAAAATAAATAAGAGTCTACTTTGAAATTCAGTTTACCTGGATTGAATATGAATTTATTTGCAGTCTACATGACTTTAAGTGAAGTTTTACAAACTAATTTCAAGAGGAGCACGTGATATGATTGATCGCGGCTGGCCTCTCATCCGTAATCAGCAATAATCCAATCAGATTGATTCAAGCCTCGAATAAATAGACACTCTAAATTTTTCACCCTACTACCTTATCTTCATTTTGGAAGAATCTCCCCTTCCATCCCCTTTTCCTCCTTTTACCAGGGGTAGCTCTCATAGCTCTCAGACCTACCTGATCTCAGACCCCCTTATATGCTTATTGGCCCTGGGCTCAATTATCTCTGAGCTCAGCATTCTCTCCCGGGACAGCATGCCAATCCTGCTATTAGCGTCAAGTTAAATCTAAGGCCCCGTTTACACTAATACGTTTTAGTTTTAAAACGCATAAGTTTTGCTACGGTTACACCATCCGCCCACACTACGCCAGAGTTTTCGAGCCCCGAAAACAGAGTGTTTTGGAAACGCTGGAGAGGCCGTTTTCATTCTAAAACACTGCTGCTCCATCTCAGTGTAGATGGGGGAAAACGGAGACATCTGAAAACGGAGGCGGGGCTGCAGACGTTCGCCTCTCTGATTGGGGCTTTTCCTCAATATTAAGTAGCCTTCACACAGTTCAGTGACAGTCCTGCATCCTCTCCTTGTAAGTTCAGACTTCGCAAGTTTAATATGGAAAACAAACTCCCGAGTGTGTACATGGTACTTTTAAAAAGTTATACACATCACCCTGGCTATGCTGTTTTACTTTCTTAAAAATAAAATGAAAACATGATGTGAGGAACTGCCTATTTTTATTTTGATATTAGCAACAGACATCAAAAAATGTTGAGGCGTCGTGTAGCTGCATAATATAAGCGTCATCTTCATGCATATTTATAACAAAACGGAGCCTAACATTACTGCCTCCTTTGATTTTCATTATAAATACGAAACATACCCTCTGTTTCATTGAATATCAGTTTTAATAAATAATAAAGGCCATTATAAAAGTATAACGCACAATAAGTGTATACAATAGAGAAAATAAAGGCAAGCAATCAGTCAGATGTGGTGTCCGCTGTTACATTAATTAGGATATTAACCTAAATTATCTGCGCTCAGCCAAAACACGTTACCTGAGAACAAATAATAGATTCAAAAGACCAAAGACAGGGAATATGTCGTTAGATATAGACAACAAGATGAATTAAATATCAAGTTTAACAAATATAGTGAGATTAGATCCAGCGGGAGATCCGTGATGAACTGTCTGACGTGCACAGCTCATATGGGTATGTGCTCAACGCACGCTGCAGCGCATGCCAGAGAGTGTGTGTGTGATCACGTAATGTGCGTCTTCACCGTTTTACTGTAGACGGAGAGCTGTTCAGAAACGCTGGGTGAAACACTAGTGTGGACGCGGATCGTTTTCATTCTAAAACTCCGTTTTAAAACTAAAACGTACTAGTGTAAACGGGGCCTAAGTGTGAATTCTTGAATTGTGTCCTGCAAACTAGTGATGACATTTCCTCTTGATTTAAAATAAAATGTTGGCTTCAAATCATAAAATAAAAGCAGACCAATGTAACAGAAAGGTGTCGGGCTTACATACCGATTCATATTCATTTTTTATACTACACAACTTATCTTTATTTCTATAGCGCATTTACAATGTAGATTGTGTCAAAGCAGCGTATATAGAAGTTTTAGTAAATTGAAACTTCAGTCCAGTTTTCAGAGTTGAAGTTCAGTTTCGTTCAGAAGAAATTAAGTAGGTGATCTGCCAGAATGCTAGCGGTAGCAAAATAGCTTTGAAAATGTACATCCCTCCCCTGCCGTCTAAAGCCATGCCTCCTTAAGTCATGAACGCGCACCGAATAGATGACAATCTGATGACGATAGACAACCTTATATAACACTAGATCATGTTATTCACTAGTTAGAAAACTTTATGGAGACACGCACTTTGTCCAGCGTAGTTGTTGACAGGTCAGCGGCTGCAGGAATTATATTTCCCCAAAACTGGCATTGGGTTAAAGTTGTTTTTTTATTCACACATTCAGACTTTCTCCTTAATAATATAATTCTAAATAGTGAAATGATATAATTAGCCAATGACTATAAAGTACAACATTGTTCACAGTCAGTTAAATAGCTCTCATGTTGTTTTCAAGTCATTCCTACATGCTATTTCAGACAAAATATTCAAAGTAACAGGTTGTCGCTGTTCAACAAATGTGCGAATATAAATTAAATTCACCTCAGTAAAGCTGTGGTGCATTTCCCAAACAATGACGTAACTCACGGATAAACTATCATAGTTCGATGCATCATTTGGGAAAAGAACGATGTAGTGACGAGTTTTTCCCAAAACCTCTAGTTTCTCTGTCACAGATCCATCGTTTGAACCACGTTAGTTTTAACGTACAATGCCCATAATGATGCTCTAAACGGGGTGGAGTAACAACTTTTTGAGAGAAGAACCCCATAATTTCTTTGTGCAAATTATATTGTTTTACAAGCACACGCATTTAAAAAAAAATCCAATATTAGTTTTGGTAAAAACACGCCTTGTTTTCCATATTAATTGAAATATATGTAAACGGCACATACAAGACCAATGTTTCCTTACAAATATTATTGAGAATATTCCATAGTCTATTCTAAAACATAAAATCACTAACAAAAGCTAACATGTATTCTAATATCATATGTAAATCATATAAATAAATAAATAAACAAAAAAAATAAATAAATAAATAAATAATGAGGCTATTTATTAAGAAATGAAATTTAATATTTATTATTTATTAGGAAATAAAAAAACTTTAAAATTAATAATATTAATGATGATGATGATGGTGATTATTATTATTATTATTATTATTAAGTAGGATATTGTTTACTTATAATTTTTTTAAGTCTACTTTTACAATTTGACACATGAAAACCACTGCAGAAATGTTCTAACCAACAGGCCCATGTTATATACAATACAGACACTTAATAAATAACCTACTATAAATTAAAAGCATTAACGTATGCTATGTTTTTTGTTTTCACAAGCTTTGGAGATGTAACATAAATTCCGCTTTTAAATAATAGCTCACCTATAGCTTTCGTCATGAGCCACGGCTGTGTTCAAAATGACATCAATGTTTTGAAAGTGCACTGCGAAGGGAGCGCAACTGTAAACATGAAGGTCGCTAAAACTGAACGGTAAAAATACTTTGATGTGATGACTTTAATGCTTTTTTATTTCAAGTTTAAATGTTAGAACAACAGTCTCTTACTGCACTGACCATAAGGCAAAGTAGCACCGAAGTCGCACTGAATACTTGGCTTCTGATAGTTTTGTTGAACAAAACAAGAAATCAATGTAAATGAAATATGACAATAAGATGCTGCGGTGCTAGAAAGTATTATTGTCGGCTAAGTGAACAAGACGTTCATAATGGAGATTCATTCACAAACGAATTGTTCCCTCTGTTAACATTAGAAGAGAAAGTAGGAGAGAGGTTGTGTTTCAGGATACGGATTAGATCAAATTTAACAGGGAAGGAGGATAATACATTCCCATGCACATAAACACACACTCTTTGTCGGCAATGCCCGTGCGCTCACTAATCCATCGATGTAGAAAAGTGATGTAAAATTATAATTTTCGAAAACTCCCGATCATAGAAATATGTGTATATATATATATCTCTGGCTCTGGATGGCCAGTCCTCTACTGCACCTCGGTCCCACATACATTTCAAAAGAGCACTACCCTGTACTAAAATGGCGGCTCTATTGACACATTCCTTCCAATAAACAACAATAGTATAGGCATCATCTAATGTTAATATCTATGGTGAAAACAAAAACCTTTATTGAAATCTTATTGCTAACCTCAGTACTTGCATTTGTCTGGTGATGTTATGACAATATTTACAATTGATTTATTGTGTTTAATTACAGAGGATATGATTGCAGGAATCGAAGGATTCTTCACAGAAATTATTGAAGTGCAGTCGTGTAACAGCTCTGATCTGGACGGAGTGAAATGCAACATTACTCTGTATTCATACAACATCTCAGATCAGGCTGTTGAGTTCCTGAAAGGTCCGCTGGTCACCCGCTTCATGCCGTCCTTCTACATCTTCATCATCCTCATCAGTTTGCCTCTGAACGCTTTGGCTTTGGTGACGTTCACCTGCAGGATCAGAGAAAAGAAACCAGCTGTGATCTACATGTCTCACCTGGCGTGTGTGGATCTGCTCTTCGCCCTGCTGCTGCCTCTGAAGATCCACTACCAGCTGAACGCTTCTGATTGGCTGTTTGGTGAGGCGGCGTGTCGTGTGCTCACTGCAGCTTATTACTGCTACATGTACTGCTCCATACTGCTGATGATGTGCATGAGTGTGGACAGACTGCTGGCCGTGGTGTTTCCAGTTGCCTCTTTAACCTGGAGAAATGTGAGGAAAGCCTCATTCATATGTGCGTTAGCCTGGCTGCTGGCGCTCGCTGGTACTGTGCCACTACTCTGCATAACTCAAACATTCAGGATTAAGGATGTGGGCGTCACTTGCCATAATGTGCTGTATAACACACAGCTGTATGCATATCTGTTCTCCATCCTCTCCTGCCTGTATTTCTTCTTGCCGCTGGTTGTCGTTTTAGTGAGCTACTCCAGCATCATATATGTGCTCAATGCAAAGTCGAATCATTTAGCAGCATCATCTTCATCCAACAGAAGGAGAGCTGTGATCATGACTATTTTTGTGCTGATTGAGTTTGTGGTGTGTTTTGCTCCAACTAATGTCATCTTGTTGCATCACTGTGTTCAAATAGCTACTGAAGGCAGTGCTGAGGAGGGGAAATACTACATGTTGGCTGTGTGTTTGGGGAGCGCTAGTGTTTTTCTGGATCCTCTGCTGTACTATTATGGCTCGTCTCAGTTTAGACAGAAAATTTGTTCTCTGTTTTGCTGGAGAAAGACAAAAAGTGGAAGCACAAAATCAAACACTAATAGTCAAACAAAATCCTCTCATGGGAGCTGTGAGTACACTCAGGCTAAAGTTGTGAAGTGAGTATATTGTATATTCAGTTGCCCCTTACTGATTTCTAATTTGTTTGCATGTTTGTCACACTTTAATGTTTCTGATCATCAAACCATTTTAAATATTAATCAACAATAACACAAGTAAACACATCATGCAGTTTTGAAATGAAGGTTTTTATTCATTCATTCTTTCGTTTTCATTCACTTTTCCGGGGCCGGGTCGCGTGGGGAGAGAACCCCAGACTTCCCTCTCCCCAGACACTTCCTCCAGCTCCTCCAGGGAGATCCTGAGGCTTTCCCAGACCAGCTGAGAGACATAGTCCCTCCAGTGTGTCCTGGGTCTTCCCCAAGGCCTCCTCCCGGTGGGACATGCCTGGAACACCTCCCTAGGTAGGCGTCCAGAAGGCATCCGAAACAGATGCCTGAGCCACCTCAGCTGACTTCTCTCGATGTGGAGGAGCAGCAGCTCTACTCTGAGCTCCTCCCGGATGACAGAGCTTCTCACCTTATCTATAATGGTGCGCCCTGCCACCCTGCAAAGGAAATTCATTTTGGCAGCTTGTATCCGAGATTTTGTCCTTTTAGTAATGACCCAAAGCTCATGAGCATAGGTGAGAGTAGGAACATAGATTGACTGGTAAATCGAGAGCTTTGCCTTTCGGGTCAGCTCCTTTTTTACCACAACGGACCAATACATCAACCGCATTACTGCTGCTGCTGCACCGATCCACTTGTCAATCTCTCGTTCCATCCTTCTCTCACTCGTGAACAAAACCCCAAGATAGTAAAGCCCAAAGTTTTTTTCATGCACACAAATCCATTGAAAACATATTTTTTGTCAAAGACAAAGTAAAACACTCTTAATATTTTAATTTACATTTCACATCGTCACATTTCTTGATGTTTCTCAATCAATTCATTTGAAGAGTTATTCATTTAAACCCTAAGATACTTGAACTCCTCCACCTAGTGTAAGGACTTTCCTTCAACCTGAAGATGGCAAACCACCTTTTTGCGGTGAAGCACCTTGGACTTGGAGGTACTGATTCTCATCCCAGCCGCATCCCATTCTGCAGCTCACTGCCCTAGTGCATGTTGAAGGACCATGTTTAATAAAGTCAACAGAACAGCCTGAGAATAACAGAGATGATCTGTGGTCCCCGAACCGGACCCCCTCCAGCCCAAGTCTGCGCTTTGAAATTCTGTCCATAAAAATTATGAACAGAATTGGTGACAAAGGGCAGCCCTGCCAGAGTCCAACATGCACTAGAAACAAGTTTGACTTATCACGGCAAGGCGAACTAAACTCCAACTCTGTTCATATTGGGACGAGAGAGCCCTAAAGAGAGCGCCTCTGATCCCATATTCCCAGAGCACCCTCCACAGAATGCCAGAAGGTTTTTATTTTTAAGAGGAAAAAAAAATACAAAAATTCATGGCCACCTATGAAAAACTGTTTGCCCCTTAAACCTTATATCTGTTTGGGCCACTATTAGCAGCAATAACCACAACCAAGTGTTTTTGATAACTTCCAATGAGTCTGTTACAGCACTGTGGAAGATTTTGGGCCCACTAATCTTTGCAGAATTGTAGTTACAAACTGAATTGTAATTACACATTAACTGCCTTTTTAAAGTCATGCCACAGCATCTCAATTGCATTCAGATCAGGACTTTGACTAGGCCACTCCAAAGTCTTTTGGCACAAAGACATATTTTTTCATCAAGTGTACTTGCTGGTGTAATTTGCGTCATGTCCTGCTATAAAAGCCTTCATATAAAAACTGCATGATGTGCTTGCTTGCGTTACTTATCTGAGCACTGCATGTGTATGTACAAATGCTGATAGAAATAAAATATGTAACAACTTGTCCTCATATCCCCTGCATTATATATATATATATATATATATATATATATATCACCAAAGAACCTACAGTAATGGACACCTGCTGTATTTCACACAAGCCCCACTAGAGGGCAATTCATCCTGTACCTCTGCCAGTAAACTGGACTCCACTTCTCATAATCTCCTACTGCATTGATTCTTTCTTTATTTTTTTGTATTTTATATTTTTATTGAACTTTTAGAACACAGAACACACAATGGCAATAACATAACATTTAACTGACATCAAAATAAATACAATATAGAAATAAAAAATAAATTACAATTATTCAAAGAGAAGATTTAAGACTTTAAGATAATTAACGGTTTTTTTTCTTTGGTATTTTTGTTTCTTTTATCATAAACAGGTAATGACCGATTTCTATTTTAAAGTGAGTAAAATTCATTTTTTACTGCCCATTTACATTTATGAATCAAATAATTTCCACACTGTAAAACCCAAAAAGTGAAGGTACCTCAAACCATTTGAGGAAACTGATTGCAACAAACCATTTAAGTTCAAAAACTAATCCTAGTGAGTACTGTGAACTTACTCTAATTAAGTTAAAGTAATAAGGTATTTTATTAACTCATTACCTTCAACACTGAGTTCAAAACTCTTTTCAAGTGAGTAGAATTAACTTTTAGCAAGTTTTGAGTTAACTACACTCATTTCAATTGATAAAGTTGGGTTTTACAGTGTACAAAAACTTCTGGAGATCTTAAAAGTCTCGTTCCAGTTGGCATCTTGAAATTGTGATCTCCAAAGTCCAAGCTGTTTCTTAGCACCTGTTCTATTTGCAAACTGATTTCTTGCTACCTAAAATGACTGATCCAAAATATTGCAAAAAGCAGTATTTGTGACAGATAAAGACAGATTATTGGGAGATCACATAATCAAAATATTGGCTTTAAAGGGATCTTTAAACAGTTTATTCTCAGGCCCTCCAAAATCCCCCAATCCATTTTTAAAACCATACAACAATTCATTCATTCATTTTCTTTTCGGCTTAGTCCCTTTATTAATCTGGGGTCGCCACATCGGAATAAACCTCCAAGCATCTGTTTTACGCAGCAGATGCTCTTCCATCTGCAACCCATTACTGGGAAACACTCATACACTCTCATTCACACTCATACGCTACGGACAGTTTAGCTTACCCAATACCACATGTCTTGTGGGGGAAACCGGAGTACCCGGAGGAACTCCAACTGACCCAGCCGAGGTTCAACCAGCGACCTCCTTGCTGTGAGGCGATCGTGCTACTCACAGCACCACTGCCTTCATACAACAATTAATTTCTTTTATTTTATTTTTTATTTATTTTTTATTTATTTATTTTTTACTTTATTATTTTATTTTATTTATTTATTTATTTTATTATTATTATTTTTAAGCCCAATGCAAAAAATAAAGTCATACAGGAAAAAAATTAATAAAAATAAAAGTAAACAAATGCGGTGTATAAATAAAACATCACTCATTTAAATAAAAGGTTTTAAATATTTACAAATTTTTGACTGCTTATTTTTACTTGTTGATGGACTGGAGTACTTAATAGAAAGTAAATTACATTTAGACAATTCTTTTTTAAAAAGATTTTGGAGCTTTGGAGAAAGTTTCAATTGTGCTGATAGCAAAAGAAACCCAATGTGCATGTCTTATTGAGCAGTATCATCTGATAATTGGCTCATTTTTAATTCCCTTTCTGCACTGAGAATTCCTTTCAGAGCACTTTTATTAACATAATGGGAAAGAATCTGGGTGGCAAATAGGAAATGTATGAATGAAAGGACGAATGGACTTGATGGACCAAAACTACATTTCAATGAGCAATTACTGTTAGCATAAAATGTCCTGAAGGCATTATAAAAGAAATCACCAAAACCAAGTTGTTTTAAATACAGCAAAAAAATAAAAGCATGTCATGTCAAATGCTTTATAAAACAAATTATATATATATATATATATATAAAACATTCCCCTAAAATTAAATCAATAAATCAAAATAAAATAATCAATTATATCTATATATATATATATACGAATAATAATCAGAGATGAATGATTTTTATGGAGCTGGACTGTGACTCATCAGTCAAATAAATAAAATCTTTTAATCGGTGTTAGGTAAACAAATTGGACACCAATTTTCAGTAAGGAGTGGATCCTTTAAAGGTTTTAGAATTAGGGTAATTAAATCTTTTCTGAGGGATACACTGTAAATGTAATGACAAAAAGTCAAGACAACAAATATTTCATGTTGTTTTAACTTATTTTAATAATTTCCAACAATAATGTTTAAGTTATAGAAAGTTTGACTTAATATTTTAAGTCAGTTTGATTAATTTAAGTTAAGATGATTAGAAAAGTTCATTTGATTCAACTAAATTACTAATTTAACTAGTTTAAGGCAGCAAGAATATTTTTTTACAGTGTGAAAAATTCTCTGCATAAACTTTAGCAAGGGAAGAAGCTATAGGGCTCAGAAAAAGTCTTGTAAAATTGCAGTAATACCATCATTATCCAGAAACTTGTTAACTTTTAAATCTTTAACAGAATATATTATATCTTTAAGAGAAATGGGTTCATCACAATGAATTTTATCATCTTTCTTTATAGAAACCAGGTCACTTATCGAATCTAAAAAAGAGGACATTTTGGTCTAATGAAAGGATGATAGGACGTGATGTATCAAAACTAAATTTCAATGAGCAATTACTGTTAGCATAAAGTGTCCTGAAGGCATCATAAAAGAAATCACCACAACCAAGTTGTTTTTTTATACAGTCTCCTAAAATCAAACCAGAATAATCAATGATATCTAAAATAATCTAATACAATTAAAGATGAATGCTTATTATGAAGCTGGACTTTGACTCATCAGTTAAATAACTTGAGGTAAAAAAAAAACTTGACCTAAAAAATCTTTTAATCAATGTTAAGTAAGCAGTTCGGATGCCAATGTTCATTAAGGTGTGGCTCCTTTGTGAGTTTTATAATTAGGGTAATTAAATCTTCTGTGTTCGCAGAAAAACTTGCAAAAGAGGTTCGCAGAAAAAGATTCGCAAGGAAAAGAGCTATTGGGCTAAGAAAAAGTCTTGTAATATTCTGCAGTAATACCATCATTACACAGACAATTTTTACCTTTTGAATTGTTAACAGAATATATTAAATCTTTAAGAGAAATGGGTTAGTCATAACATATTTTATCATCTTTCTCTTCAGAAATCAGGTCAGTTATCGAATCTAAAAAGAGGACATTTTAATCGTGAAAGGATGAATGGATGAAAGGACTTGATGTACAAAACTAAATTCCAATGAGCAATTACTGTTAGCATAAAGTGTCCTGAAGGCGTTATAAAAGAAATCACCACAACCAAGTTGTTTTTTAATACAGTGAAAAACAAAAGCATGCCATGTCATGCTTTGTAAAAGTCTAAGTCTAAAAAATGTCTAATACCTTCTGCTAAAATATAATCAGAATAATCAATGATGTCTAAAACAATCTAATAACATTAGAGATTGATCATTTTTATGAAGCTGGACTGTCACTCATCAGTTAAATAACTTGAGCTAAAAAAAAATCTTGACCTTAAATCTTTTAATCAGGGTTAAGTCAACAGTTTGGATGCCATTTTTCAATAAAGAGTGGATCCTTTATGGCAGGGGTGTCTACACTCGGTCCTGGAGGGCTGGTGTCCTGGAGAGTTTAGCTATCAAACACATCTGAACCAGCTAATTAAGCTCTAACTAGATATACTAAAAACCTCCTGGCAGGTGTGTTGAAGCAAGTTGGAGCTAAACTCAGCAGGACACCGGCCCTCCAGGACAGAGTTTGGACACCCGTTTTATGGGTTTTAGGGTAATTAAACCTATTGTGTTAAATTGAGGGATACACTGTAAAAATGTAATGACAAAAAGTGAAGATAAATATTTTATACTTTTTATACTTATTTTAATAAGTTTCAACAAATAATGTTTAAGTTAAAAGAAAGTTTAACTTAATATTTTAAGTCAGTTTGATAATGTTGAGATGACTAGAAAAGTTCATTTGATTAAACTAAATTACTAATTTAACTAATTTAAGGCAGCAAGAATTTTTTTTTACAGTAAAGAAGTTTGCAAAAAAAAAAAAACTCTGCATAAACTTTAGCTAGAAAAGGAGCTATAGGGTTCAAAATAAGTCTTTAAAACTGCAGTAATACCATCATTATCCAGAGACTTGTTAACTTTTAAATTGTTAACAGAATATAATAAATCTTTAAGAGAAACGGGTTCATCACAACAAATTTTATCATCTTTCTCTATAGAAATTAGGTCAGTTATGTAATCTAAAAAAAAGAGGACATTTTAGTCTATGAATGAAAGCATGAAAGGACAAAACTTAATTCTAATGAGCAATTACTGTTAATATTAAAGTGTCCTGATGACAAATCACCAAAATTGTATTTATTGTATATTCTTTTTACAACTCTACTTTTTGCATTTTTGTATTTATATGATATGTTAGGCACCATAGGGTCTGAGAGTAACGGAATTTGGATTCTCTGTATGTCCTGTACATGTGGTTGAATTGACAATAAAGCTGACTTTGACTTTGAAAATCAAGTTGTTTATTTAAGATAAAAAGCATCCCATGTCAAAGTAAAAAAAAAAGTCTAATAAAGTCTCCTAAAATCAAACCAGAATAATCAATGATGTCTAAAATAATCTAATATTATTAGAGATGAATGCTTTTTATGAAGCTGGACTGTGACTCATCGGTTAAATAGCTTGAGATATTAAAAAAATGAAATAAAATCTTGTAATCGGTGTTAAGTAAACAGTTTGGATGCCAATATTCAATAAAGAGTGGGTCCTTTATCGGTTTTAGAAGTAGGGTAATTAAACCTTTTGTGTTAAACTAGAGGGATACGCTGTAAAAATGTAATGACAAAAAGTTAAGACAAATATTCTATGTTGTTTGAACTTATTTTTCAACAAATAATGTTCAAGTTAACTTAATATTTTAAGTCAGTTTATTTAATTTAAGTTGAGATGTCTAGAAAAGTTAGTTTGATTCAACTAAATTACTAATTTAACTAATTTAAGGCAGCAAGATTTGTATTACATTTTTTTTACAGTGAAGAATTTCGCAATAAAACTCTGCATAAACTTCAGCAAGAAAAGGAGTTATAGGGCTCAGAATAAATCTAAACTCTGCAGTAATACCATCATTACACAGAGACTTGTTAACTTTTAAACTGTTAACAGAATATAATCAGGCAGATTTAACCAACAAGTGAGGTAAGCAGCCACTTGGGGTCTCATGAAAGAGGAAGAGTTTAACAACAATTTTTACGTAATTAAAAAATATTTAGTATACCATCAAATATAATATTATTATAAAAATGTAATGTTATGTAATAATAATAATAATTTTACAATATAAAATATCCATCATGGAGCAGTCCAGCAGTCAAATTTATACATACAAAAATATATATTCTTTTAAGAAAACTAATCATTTAAAATGCCAAAAATAATAAGTGATATAAAAAACAGCAATATAAATAAAAATTAAAAGTAGAAAAGGTGCATTTCAGGACTTCATTTCACTAAATCAGCCCCTGAATATAATATATGTTTAAAGAGAAACAGGTTCATCACAATGAATTTGATCATTTTTCTATAGAAATCAGGTCAGTTATCGAATCTAAAAAGAGGACATTTTAGTCTTATCTGACATTACATATAACCACTTCTAAAAAGTATAACAATAATTAGAAATAGTCTTGGGGTCGTTCACAACAACCAGTTTACCTATTATAACTGGCATTAGACTTCTCCGTCTCCTTAAAAAGTTTGCTTAGCACTATTTTTCGCCCTGCTCCATCCAAGTTGTTTTTGTAATGAATTGGGTAAAGCAGTGTCATCATTTCGCAAAGTTTCAGAGGGGCTCTGTGTTACAACAATAACTTGCCACTTCTTGTTTCTCACTTTCGATGACGTCATAGACCACCTGACGTCTCGCAATTCCACTTTAAAAACCGGCTGCTTGTCTCTGCATGTAGGTTTTGGAATAAGAGGTCCCGAAAACAACTGATGATCAACATGGCGATCAAAACAATCTCGTTTTTATTGCTAATTGCACATGTATGCAGCGTGTCCTCAAAAGGTAAGCACGGTTCATCATTTCAGTATGTATATAAAGCATTACGCATGTTTATGTCTTGCTGGTGTACATTAAAATCGTCTTGCTAACTTTAATTCAATTCACCTTTATTTCTATAGCGCTTTTACACTGTAGATTGTGTCAAAGCAACTTCACATAGACGATTAAAGTATATTGAAACAGTGTCAGTTCAGTTTAGCTCAGTTCGGTGTGGTTTAATAATCACTACGCGGAGTCCAAACACTGAAGAGCAAATACATCGATGCGCAGCTCTACAGATCCCGAACCATGCAAGCCAGTGGCGACAGCGGCGAGGAGAGTAAAGAGAAGTGTTACCTCTGCCTTTCTGACCACTTTATAGGGCCGGTGTCCTGTATGTTTTTGTTCCAACCCCAATTAAACACACCTGAACCAGCTAATCAAGCTCTATCTGGGTATACTAGACACTTCAGACAGTTTGAGCTAAACTATGCAGGACACCGGCGCTGGAGGACTGCGTTTGGGCATCCCTGCTTTATAGCAACAACAGCAGATGCTTCTCTCTCCTCAAAATTTTCTGCCTTTTCACTTTCTTTGTCTTCCTAAAGTACTCTTTCCTGTCTGTCTTTTCTCTCTTCAAAGCCCCTCTTCCCCTTTTTTATAAATAAGTATAGTCAATATAAATATAAAATATGAGAATAAAATATAATAATTATTAAGTATTCAGAATATAAACAAGAGAGGTCAACTGTTAAATTATGTACTTCCCTGTTTTGTCACACAGAGTTCATTTCTTAAAGTTTCTGGAGACAAAGAAAAGTTAGGAGAAGCAATCTTCAATTGTCCCTTCTTTTGCTTGGATTTAATGCTTGTATGAAGAAATGGTTCCTTTACAGACTTAAGGTAGAGTTTGCATTTGAATTACTTCACTTAGAGGCTAATTTGAGGTGAAAGACTCAGAGCCTGAGGCAAATAACCTATTTGTAAACCGGATTGTCAAGGTTTCTACTCGCTCTATCTGCCAACTGATGGCATTGTAGTGCTAATAGCAAGGGCGTAACCTACACAGTGAATGATTTAATTGTTATTGGAGAATACCCTAAGGTTGAATGAGACCCTGTTAGTGTACAGAGTGTGTTCTTGCCTGAAGAGTGAAAATCTAAATATTGTTTGAAGAGTCCTAACTGTAAAACAACTTATGCTTGGAACAACATATGTTGTGTGTGTATGGAAAAATTTACAAATGTACACAAGATTTTAAATAGCGTTTAAAAGTTTATGGCTTTTTTTTGTGACTCTTGTACAACTGAGATATAATTTGGTTTCTTAAAAAAATGCATTTAAGAATGTGACATTGTTCTACAGTGAATTATATAAGCTTCATTTTTGATGCGAACGTCAAATGTCCAAATTAAAAATCAAAATTGTCCAGTACCTTTGTGTTATAAACCCAGACACCTCTTTTCATGGATTTTCACATACAGTTGAAGTCAGAATGAATAAACCCCCTTAGTTATTGGCCCCTCTGTTTATTTTTCCCCAATTTCTGTTTAACAGAAAGACGATTTTTTCATCGCATTTCTAAACACATAATAGTTTTAATAACTCATTTCTAATAACTGATTTATTTTATCTTTTCCATGATGACAGTAGATAATATTTTACTACATATTTTTCAAGATCCTAGTATCCAGCTTAAAGTCATATTTAAAGGCTTAATTAGGTTAACTAGGCAGGTTAGGGTATTTAGGCAAGTCATTGTTTAACGATGGTTTGTTATGTAGACTATCGAAGAAAATAAAGCTTATAATTTTAATAGATTTAAAATATAGGCTAATAATTTTGTCCTTAAAATGTTTAAAAAAATTCTAACATTTATTCTAGCCGAAATAAAAGATAAGACTTTCTCCAGAAGAAAAAATATTATTAGACATCCTGAAAATATTATCAGACATACTGAAAATTTCCTTGTTCTGTTTAACATCAATTGGGAAATATTTAAAGCAAAAAATTCAAAGGGGGTCTAATATTTCTGAAAACACCATTTCCAAATGAAAACAACAAAAATGGCAATTAACATCAATATCCCTTTTTTAAACTCTGAGATAAAATTTTTATTAGGATTAAAGTGATGGGTTATTTCAAAATCAAGTCCAAAATTATTGTATGTTTTAACAATACTTTGCACTGTAGCCACTGGAACTTAAAAACGTTTAGATGAATAAAAGTAACATTTAGTTGAATAAAAGTAACTAAAGTCAGAATTTGCCAGAATTTTCCTTTTTTTTTTTAAGAAAAATTATTTTCTTCATCACAGCATTTATTAAATATAAAAAAGTTAAATATATATAATACAGTTGCAATCAAAATTAAAAAACCCTGTTTGAATTTTAAAAATATTTCCCAAATAATGTTTAACAGAGCAAGGAAATTTTCAAAGTATGTCTGATAATATTTTTTCTTCTGGAGAAAGTCTTATTTGTTTTATTTCGGCTAGAATAAAATAATTTTTAATAAAAAAACAAAACATTAAGGTCAAAATTATTAGCCCCTTTAAGCTTTTTTTTCTATAGTCTACAGAACAAACCATCATTATACAATAACTTGCCTAATTAATTACCCTAACTTAAGCTGTATAGAAGTGTCTTGAAAAATATCTAGTCAAATATTATTTACTGTCATCATGGCAAAGATAAAATAAATCAGTTATTAGAGATGAGTTATTAAAACTATTATGTTTAGAAATGTGTTGAAGAAAATCTCTCCGTTAAACAGAAAGTGGTGGGAAAAATAAACAGGGTGGTTTATAATTTTGATTGCAACTGTATATTAGGCATTGGCTTGTATTAGATTCGGTATGAAAACCTTGGATAAAAAAA
>CAIGQZ010032312.1:21356236-21372475 GCA_903798205.1 Danio tinwini
ACACACACACACACACACACACACACACACACACACACACACACACATATGTGAAGTCAAAAGTTCACAGTTTCACAGTATTTCCTACAGCCTATAGTTTTTATTCTGGAGAAAGTCTTAGGCTGTTTATTTTAGTCTGGCTGGAGTAAAGGCTGTTTATATAGGCCTAATAAACATGTCAATATAATTAGCCCCTTTTAAATTTCTTTATGTCTACAGAACAAACCACGGTTGTCCAATAGCTTTCCTCATTTTACTTTAACATAATTAATCTATAGTTAACTTTTTAAATTGCTCTAGTATACTGAATACTAGTATCCTGCAAAAAACTAGTAAAATATTATGTAAAATATATAGCCTAATATAATATTGTCATTATAGCAAAGACTAGAGAAATTAGTTTATAAAACAGTTGAAAACAAAATCTGTTGAACAACACTTTTATATATTTGATGCAATGCCATTTTTTCCTTAAACTTCACAAGAGGGCTAAAAATTTTGTCTTCAGTTGTATTTTTCTATATACCTTCTAACGCTCTCTATAGAAAGTCTGAAATGAGTACAGAAATGGACCACTTGTTCAATAAAATGTCAAATTATAGGGACATTCCTAGCAAAACATATAAACAAACATTTGTCATGACCTATCACTCAAAAGCATCTCTCTATAGCTTAGTTACTTAATTTATAATGTAGCCAAATTAGATTTCTTGACAGCTTTCTAGCAGTATAAGCTGTTTATTTTAACATTTACCACTGATGAATTTACAGATTTATATTTTAAATACACCCTTTTAAGTAATGAGCTGTTCGTCTTCTGTGATTGTTACCAACTTTTTGTAAAAACTGTGATTTTCAATTGCATCCACTCCCACATTAAAAAAATACTATAGTAATTTATAGCAATACTAGTGTTTTTGAACCATATTAAAACAAATAGCCTATTTAAATTCTATAGTTGCTCTGGTATCACAACAACTATAAACATAACGCAATACAGAAAAAAGATGTTCAAAAACACTATAATATTTACTATAAATTACCATAGTGTTGTTAACGAGGTCATTCGTCCGCGATAAAAAACGCGAACGCGATCTCCACCACTAGTGACGTTCCCAGGCGGCAAAACAGCGAGATTCGGGAAGTGTCCGACTTGAACTTCTGTTGTATTTTTTGAGCCCTCCTCTTACTGCAGCCGCTTGCTCTCGTCTACATTGCAGTCAAGGCAAGGCTCACCTCAAACGAGCCTACTGACTCATACTAAACTTCAGTCGCTGCATCTTCTGTATCTTGAGTCAGAAATACACAGCTCGTCATGGGGATGAAAACAATCTTCTCTTTAGCTGTAATTGCTCATGTATGCTCGTGCCACGGTAAGTCGTTTATTTCAATACGCTTAAAACTGAAGTAGGCCTATTTTTATCTTGCTTCTGCAGTGTATTGGTTGTGGTAAAGTTGGTTTTATATAGTTGGTTTCACACGCATCCATTCATTTTTGAACAGTGACCATTTGTGACACACTATATTGAACATTCGGTCAGAAATCGCATGTAAGTATAGGTTTGTTCGACATGAAGCACAGCTGCAGCCGGTGATCAACGTGATTAGCCGAGCGCAGGCGGGGGCGGAGTTGAAAACGGAGCCTTCAAGCCGGACACTTTGGGGCTCAAAAGGCTCGTTTGAGGTGCGCCTCGCCTTGACTGCATTGTAGACGAGAGCAGGCGGCTGCAGAAAGAGGAGGGCTAAAAAAATACATCAGAAGTCGGACACCTCCTGAATCTCGCTGTTTTGCCGCCTGGAACGTCACCAGTGGTGGAGATCGCTTTATCGTTTTCTATCGCGGACGAATGACCTCATGAAAAAGTTATCAGAATCAGTTTTATTGCCAAGTGTGCTTCACACACACAAGGAATTTGTTTTGGCAACAAAAGCTTTCAGTGTACGTAAAGTGACGAGTGACAACACAAAATTAAATACAAGAAAGAAAAGGCAATAAACATTAAACGGAGATAAACATAAAACAGGACAGACTAACAGAACTAGTGTAAACACTGAAGAGCTCCACACCGAGGCAGCCATCCGCGGCGCCATCCTGAGAGTATGAGAGTTATATGGTGATTTATAGTAAATATTTGTGTATTTGAACATGTTTTTTTCAGTATTGGGTTATGTTTATAGTTGTTGTGATACCAGAGCAACTATAGAATTTAAATAGGCTATTTTTATATGGTTCAAAAACACTATAGTATTCCTATAAATTACTATAGTATTTTTTAATGTGGGAGTGGATGCAATTAAAAAATATCACTGTTTTACAAAAAGATGGTCACAATCACAGAAGATGAACAGCTCATTACTTAAAATGGTGTATTAAAAATATAAATCTGTAAATTCAACAGTGGTAAATGTTAAAATGAACCGCTTATACTGCTAGAAAGCTTTCAAGAAATCTAATTTGGCTACATTATAAATTAAGTAACTATAGCAAGATGCTTTTAAGTGACAAGTCATGACAAATGTGTGTTTATTTGTTTTGCTAGGAATGTCCCTATAATTTGGCATTTTATTGAACAAGTGGTCCATTTTTTTTTTGTCATTTCAGACTTTCTATAGAGGGCATTAGAAGGTATTGTAAGGTTTGTAACATTTAGTTATATTAGATAGGTCACATTATGTTTTAACAAAGTTGTGTTTTGTTTGCATGTAAATCTAAATAACCATATGTAATGCTCTTTATGACTTTTTTTTTAAATCATCAACGAAAATGCAAAAAAGGATATACAACAAAGCCAGGTATAAACCGGTTTAAACCTTAGTAAAAACAAGATAGGGAATAACGTGTAGTTTGTCAGTCTCATCCAATGAGCATTCAGCGGTGTCATCAGCCAGGCGTTTCCTATCATGCTTTTAGTGAGCGCAGTTTTTGGAGAGCAACTGCTGCCGACTGCTCAATCCCATAGATGTATACATTAGATGTCGCCTACCCTACTGTTGTCTATTAGAAGGAATGTGTCAATAGAGCCGCCATTTTAGTACAGGGTAGCGCTCCTTTGAAATGAACGCAGGACCAAGGTGAAGTGGAGGACTGTGGCCATCCAAAGCCAGAGAAATACACATATGTCTATGTTTTCCCCGGTGGTCCGTATGTAAATATTTTTTTAAATTACGAAATATTATAATTTTACATCACTTTTCTACACTGATGGATGTGATAGCGCGGCATACCTGACAAAGAGTGTGTTTGTGTGCATGGAAATGCATTATCCTCCTCCTCTGTTTAGTTTGATCTAATCCATGTCCTGAAACACACCTCCTCTCCTGCTTTCACTTCTCATTCTGACGGAGGAGCAATTCATTTTTGAATGAATCTCCGTTATGAACGACTTGTTCACTTAGCCAACAATAATAGTAACAATAAGTTTCTGGCAGCGCCGCGTCTTGTCATATTTCATAACATTGTTTGCTCATTTTATTTAACAAAATGCGCTACTTTGCCTTATGGTCACTGCAGTAAGAGACTGTATTATCATCAATAACGTTACTTGTTAAGCACAAAAGTTCATAACATGCAAAAACAAACTAAATCTTACCTATAAAATGTTCTGCCTTTGTGCTTTGTTTTCATTGTTTGCTCGTTATTACACCCGTACACAGCGCTAAAGTCCAGCATCTTCACATTGACACACTGTCTTGACTAGTGCGGTTGAATAACATTTGTCCTAGGAGCACTGTACCAATGTGACGGCGCTATTGACGCATGCTCAGGGTCCCTATGTGATATCTAGTGTATATATATCTATGGCTCAATCCGAGGTACCCGCCTCACGATCGGGAGAGTTTTTTGGCGCACGTCAGCGTGACATCAGAGCCAGGCGGACGCAACTCGGATACATTTCTAACCAGCATGCATCTTGCGGTGATCGATTCTGCGCAGATTAAGTTGCGGCAGTCGTGACCAATCACATGGCGTCATCATCATTTTTTTTATTTATAACACTAAAAGATTTACAGTACACATAAAACAGAATAGTCTCTACAAACTGTAGTTCATTTTTAAACAAGGGCATTTAAATATATAACAAACGCATGAGAGAAATAAGGGGGAAAGAGAGGGTAATATAAAGATAAAAATGAATAGGCCTATTAAATAAAAAGCAATAAGCACAAATTCTGTGAGTTTAAACATCACTTTATTTTGAATATGCTAAAAAGAGTTTACATTTATTTACATTATAGATAACCCCAAAACAAGGTGTTTTGATTAAGTCTTAAACAACCATTAAGATTATTTTGGATAAAGAAAGCATTTTCAAAAAAGCACTTTAATCCAAAAAGATTGAACAAAAGTACATTCCTAAAATAAGTGAGCTGCACTTTAAGTAGGAGTTTCCCAGAAAGAGCAAGGTACTTTTAAAACCTGTGCATAAATGAGACATGATTTTTTTTTATAATCATATAAATCATTTGAGAATTATTTAATAAAATAGTTATTGAACTTTATTTGTTAAGAAAACTTTAGGGTGGCAGGATCAATGATAATTATTTTATTACAAGTCTGTAATATGTATTTGAATTAATATTTAGGATATTCACTAAAATATAAGATGTAAATCGTTCATGGAGCTGAATACAGTAAATAGTCTGTATAACAAGGTAGAACATGAATATGCAAACGATCTAGCCTTTATGAGCAAATTATTTAACGAAAGATGATTACTGCAGTAAAATATTTGTAGTCTTTTAATAAGCATGATGTGTACAAGAAAGAGATGACATTAAAATTTAAATGTTTGTTTTGAAATTTGTGAGCCGGAAGTTGTGCAATTTATAAACCTGAACTCGTGTGCGGGGCCAATCGTGTACCTTCTGTGTCGTCATCGCAGCTCCAGCAGTCGCTTTTCAGTTACTGCACGGGCTGAATCAGTCGTCTGATCTCGGAGCGCTGTCGCGGTACTTTGATGCCACGTGTGACACTCACGTGGCGTCGGCGCAGCATCAATCCGGACAAAATTTCTAACCAGCATGCACCGATTTAAGACAGACTTCGATCAATCTGCGCAGCGCTGCATGAAGTTCCATTTGTGCCAAAATCCTCATGCCTGCTTTCTGCTTTGTACTTCACGTTTGTCTTCGTCTACTCTCATTGACCGCATGTTCAGAAAAATCAGCATTGTTGATGTAGCCTACCTGTTGTCTGTTGATGTCTTAATCAGTCGTCCTATCGTTTTTTCTCTGTACTGTCATTCTATGGGGTATTCTGTCATCTGATCTGTTGTCCTTATTGTTGTCTATTCATCTTTACTGTCATCCTTACCGTTTTATATGCATATAAGCATTAATTTATTACATGAAACATTACATTTACAACATAATGCCCATGTAAAGAAAATAAACTAGTAAATTGCAACATTGCATATTTTTTTATTAGAAACAGGCTATTTAACTTTACTAGCTAATGTTGGTAGCAAGTTTATGTATGTGCTGCTTTCACTTTTGGATAGATGTTACTGCAAATAATGACAAATATTTTTGCCAAAATCTGTTATCAATTCCACCCTTCAAAATTAGGCCCATTAGTATTTTCTCCTCTGCTCTAGGTTACAGCAGCTGAGTTAACAACGTTGTAGCACACTATTAAACATAACATCAGCTATAACAGTGCTGCAGAGTTGTAAAAGAGAAAGACTGACTGCATCTTATCTGTTTACACAGATTTCAATGAAAGACAGTTTATTTTAATGTCCAAGTGTTTAAACTTTCCTAAAAACATATTTTAAGTTGCGATTTACCACCACTGGCATGCTGTTGGGCCTGTGATTGGGGATGTGGCCCCCGCTGCAGCATGCGTCCCTGATTTTTTGTATTAAAAGTGGTAACCCTATTTCACACGCATCCATTAATTTTTGAACAGTGACAATTTGTGACATTATTTTGAATATTCGGTCAGAAATCGCATGCAAGTACGACTTCAAAACAACCTTAGCGCTATTTAACTGACTGTAAACATTTTACTTTGATAGTCATACGCTAATTTCACGAGGCCGCCACGAAAACGAGGCTGCGGTGGGAAGAAAGGAAGTATAGACGAATTATCATGTTTGTAAACATTAACTAAAAAAACAAACTGTTACATTGTAAAGACATGGCGGGGGGAATTGGACTTTAATGCGGTGCTTCTTGTCCGATCTGAGACCCACTTCATATCATATATCCAACAGGCAGTAAAGATCGCTGATTAATCAAATCTTAAGCGTGACAATTTTGTAATGGAAAGACAGTTCATCGGAAGAATTTGGGCTGCCTGGCTAAAACTTAAAAGCCCATGTGCATATAGCCCATTTAGCTAACACAGCAGATGTTGCATTAGAATTTGTGAACTTATATAAATTATTAAATATGAAAATCTGTAAAATATTTAAAATAATTATATATTTTTGTTATTGGTCTTTAATTAAAACAACTAATTAGAGTTTTACATTTTTAATGAGTTACTTTTTACTTTTACTTGAGTAGATTTATAGACGTAACTTTCACGTAAGTAAAATATTTTTTGTAAGTAAGTGTTTATTACTCTTTCCACCTATGTTAACGTAATGTAGTGTGACAAACTTTTATCATATTAAAACTAAACTACCAAGAAACCTCATTTGCTTTCAGTTATTGTACAGATTTTATCCTATCTTTATTTACTGTTTAAATGCACCAACTGATGCATTGTAGAAATTTCAGCACTAAATGTTTGAGTAAATACAATTTATGTATTATGCAATTCAAGAGAGGCTATGAACCCATTTAGGGCAATGTGTGACAAACCACATATGGCAATGGCTCTGCTGGCTGGGTTTTCTGTCTGTCTAAACAATGAAAAAGTACAGAGCAGTGTGTGTGTATATGTATGTGACAGCACAAGTGACAACAATGACAAATTATAAAAAGACAGACCTGTACCCAGGCCAGACCCACGTCTCACTGACAAAGGTCCAAAATTTGTCCCACACATGAGCTCATTTGTACAGTGGCTGAGATAGCTTAACGCGCTGCAATTTAAGAAAGCACATGCAATGCACCCTGCTGAGATACGGATGTGTTATGACATTGTGTGCCATTTGGAAAACAATAGGATCACTCGGGGTTCTATAGGCAGACCCAATTGTTAGGGGGGACTCAATTATTCATGACAACGGCATAACAATATCTATAATAATAATATCTCAGCAGGGTCCTTCATGTTTTTGGGTTGCTTGAAACATTTCCGTTGTGTTGCGTGGATAATTGCAAGTGTTGTGACCAAATTAAGGTCGTTTCCTCAATTGTTTGAGTTGTCACCAAACTGCAGCGTGTTCCTTCATTTGGTTGTGTTGTGAGAATTTGCAACAGGTCTGCTGTCAAATTGATGAAGATTGTTTCTTAATTTGCCGGTGTTTTTTGTAATTGCATGTGCTTTCTTAAATTGCAATGCGTTAAGCTCTCTCGGCCACCGTACATGTGTCCTATTTTGACTGCTATGCCATAATAAATTTTGAAAATAACCCATCAAAAAAGCTATAAAGTGGCACCAAGTGGCATTTTTGTCACTTTTTATGTGACTTCAGCTAGTCATAGTTTTAGCAAATACAAACCATTATTTTTCATTAGTCATTCAACATTCAGCTGTGCAAGAAAACCTACAATCTGATGCAAGCGAGATGCATCTTTCACTACTGACCTACTCTATTGTTGTTAAATAATAAGTAGGTAAATAAATAATAGGGCCTCACGGTGGCACAGTGGCACAATCGCCTCAAAGCAAGAAGGTCGCTGGTTCGAGCCTCGGCTGGGTCAGTTGGCGTTTCTGTGTAGAGTTTGCATGCTCTCCTCGTGTTGGTGTGGGTTTTCTCTGGGTGCTCCGGTTTCCCCCACAAGTCCACAGACATGTGGTACATGTGAATTGGGTAAGCTAAATTGTCGGTAGTGTATGTCTGTGAATGAGTGTGTATGGATGTTTCCCAGTGATGGATCGCGGCTGGAAGGGCATCCGCTGCGTAAAACATTATTTTTTTTACAAGAACTATTCATACAGCTCACACACACCAATGTATCGGGGCTAAGTCTTGTTCACTGTTGTTGTAGCATCACGAAGCGTTAATCCTATCTAGTCATTTTGTGTTTGATCCTTACCTGGTTTTTCCGTTATTAAATCTTTGCCGCCTGTACCGACCACCCGCCTGTTTTTGGACTGTTTCCACTGAATGGTACGGTGCGCTTTTATGGTCGTTTTCACTGTCAAAAGGCGTACCGTACCGTACCCTTTTTTCGACACCCTTTCGAAAAGGTACCAAACACGAGCAAGGGTACCAAAAGGCGGAGCTAGACTCGCAGCTGAACGCTATTGGTTTACAGAGATACGTCACGAGCTCACGCAACAAGCCAGAATGAAAACAAAGAAGCCGCCATGTTTTAATATACAGCCGAGAGATTACAGCGTAATGATATATACATATAATAACAAGCCCTGGTCGACCAGGGCTCAAATGAACCATGTCGTTGTCTTAATTAACAGCCACAACGCCAAAAAGAAGAGCAGATTTTACCCTGTGCCCCATAGTTGAAGCGCAAGCGTTAGAGCCAGTCTGAAGCGCAAGCAGTTTCATTTTCTTGCTTGCGCTCGCCACGCATCTATATCTGAAATAACAAACTTCGAGCTGATGATAATAATGTGCGCGTGATTATTGACGTGCTTTTGAAACCTGATCCTGTCAGAAACTGACAAACGCAAGAGTGACGCCTGAAAAAACAAAAAAAGAAGCCGGAAAAAAAGGAGCACATTTTTTCAGCAAACGTGAACAAACTGCCAAGTTTAACTATTATTATCACCTTTTGAACTATTATGAACTCAGAATGATGGAATTACTTTCTAACAAGAGGCTACACGTGCTGCTGAAGATTAAAGACACATTTAATCATGAGAGGTTTGCACTGACTGTGGGTTATATTTCGTGTTCTTTTGAACCTAAATAAGGACTAAATCTATGCTGTGTGTAGTTTTTCTGAAAGTGGTAACATATCGGAGACTGTAAGGGTCTGTATGTGTTCATATATGTTGTCATTGATCTGCAGTTATAATCAACTCATGTTCATAGAAAAGTTTGTAATAAACATTTATACAGAAGTATTTGTTTTGTGAGAAGTGCTTCTCATATGATATGTGAGGGACCCGTACAGCTTTACTTTAGACATTTTCTTGAGTGAAGATGACGTTGACTGAAACTTTCTGTTGTACACCACACCCACCAAAAGAGTACCATTGGTACCCTTTTAGCAGTGGAAAAGCAAGCCTGATAAAGGTGACGCATACTGTACCAGCCATTTGACTATGATATTGGATTACCTGTATGTTACTGTTTGTTCCTGTGTTTGACTATTGCCTGCACAACTTTTCTTTGTTAAAGGGCACCTATGCTGAAATTCAACTTTTGTGAGCTGTGTGGACAGAACTGTCTGTCTGTATAGTGTGTCCACTGTCATGTTGGAGTGATATAAACCCAACAATTAAAAATTTCCTGATGTTAAAATAGGACCCAAATCCCAGTGATTTTGAGGCCCACCACAATGTGACGTAGGAGTAGGGGTGTAACGATACTACAAACCGAACCGAAATATTGCAATACACCAACCACGATATGTATCGCGAAACTTTCGTGGCGGACTGCGATACTTTTACCTCGCTAGAAACTGATGAAAAAAAAAGGTTTTCTGTGCCGTATTCTTCCCTTTACTGAACTGTAGAATAAAATAATGATGACGTTCACCTCTTACCTGATGTCTTTAACAATACATTTTCTACGTGTTTGCAAAATGGAAGTCGTAAGACATCTTCCTTATCCACCTTACTCTGAGAAAAGTGAACTTGAGGAGGTAAAGCTCAATATGACAGGAAAGAGCTGAGCCAAAAAGCAACAAACAAATCAATAGAAATAAAAATCACAAAATTTCTCAAAGTAGTGCAAAATAATTTTGCCCAATCGAAAGTTAAGCAAAAACAATGAAATTCATAATCATGTTAGCCAAATACACGAAAAACGAGATCAAAGAAAAATGTGCTCTCCTCCGCTTTTCCTGACGTAATTTTTATATTCCTGCGCCACGTCGCAGTGATGATAGATCGGTCTCCTGACCAATCAGCTGTTATGAAGGCGGACATACAGAAATGACAGGCATGGAGAGAGAGAGAGAAGGGGAGGCAAAAATACAACCAATATACGGCTACAACCATAACATTAGTTTCAGACAACTGCAATGTATTTTACTGGTGAATATGAAATGTAAAAAACACTTTTAAAACACATTATATGTATATTTTTTCATTAATTTAAACGGAAACCTATCTATCTAAATGAAAACTTATATAACTAAAATTGAGGATCATTATGTCTGTGTCTGCACAGAGATCAAGCCCCTCACCTGAGAATGTGGACATTATGGCGCTTTTGAAGAAAAACTTAAGTTAATTGAATATTCCAAATGTCCTTAAAGAGGACAAGCCTGTTTATCATTCACTAGTCTACACTGGTTATTTATTTAATTTTAGTTTATTTTCTTCAGATGGCTGCACTAAAGAGAATTGTTTTTTCTGACTAGTCTAAATTGGAGGTATTTATTTAATTTTTGTTGTTTATTTCGGTATCCTGACTGTACTAAAAATGTGATGGCAAAATTAATAAAGAAAAAGTTTAGTTGTGCTTGTTATTAAGTGAATCTATTGTTCCCTTGGCATTTCTGTTAAGATGACATCAACCCTAACCCCACAGCAAACAGAAACCTAACCGTGGCTCCAAAACCGTGAACCGAACCGAATCGTGCCTTTGATGTATCGTTACAGCCCAACGTAGGAGTGCGGTTTTCCGCGCCCACCAAAGTGATTGACAGGTGCCATGTTTCTAGAATAACACGTCATCATTTCAGAAAGGCATGAAATAAATACATGAAATAACACAAACACATGAAATAAATTTACATAGTATTTTTCACTAATGAGCTGCATTTCAGCTTCATTCGAGTCTGTCTCTGTCACTAATAGCTAGGGCCAGACGGAATCTGCGGACGTTTCTTGCAATTTCTGCGGAAAATTTTGGTAAAAATCTGTGGATTTGTGGAATTATTTTGGGAGTCTCATAACTAAAACCTTAATATGTGAAATATGTGTAATTTAAAAACTGAATAAATTCAGATTTACACACATTTGCTCAAGTAAATAAACAGAATTAATGATGGGCTAAAAATCTGTGGAAATCTGCAGAAAATCTGTGGAATTCTGCACGCACAGATTCCGTGTGGGCCTACTGATGGCTTATCTGATGTAACGCAGGATAAGCAGACACGCATGTGGAAACGGTGGACGGGCAAAAGCAGCTCACTTGCATTGAAAAGCCACAAGCTAAAAACAGCTACAATGTATTCAGACATCAAATGGGTAGATTCTGGAGGCTATAATAAATAATCTGATGGCTGTTTTGAGCTGAAAGTTTACAGACACGTTCTGGAGACACCAAAGGCTTATCTTGCATCTTGTAAAAGGGGTAAAATAGGTTCCCTTTAATAAAATGTCGATCCCCAACTCTGTTGTCCAGTGTCCTTCCATGACAGAACTAATAAAAAATGTCTGGCTCAAGTTGTGCTGTGATGATTATTGGTGATTATTAACAGAATCAAGGTCTAAGAAAGGTCAAGATATGAAATGGTAGTGGTCAATGTAAAGTTTTGTTTTTTTGTTGTTTTTATTGACAAAAAGAAAAAGTTGAAGTGAAGTTTATTTATAAACTAATTTTGAGAGGATCACGTGATTATGATTGAACACGGCTTGTTCTGCATTAACTATGTATGATCCACCACACAGACGATTCCTAACCCACTACAAAGAGCCAGGGTTTCTCACTACAGTCATCTTCGATTTGAAGGATCCCCCCTTCCACCCCTACTTCTCCACCTTTCCCTTCATAGGGCGGCATGGTGGCCCAGTGATTAACACTGTTGCCTCACAGCAAGAACGTCACCGGTTCTAGTCCTTTAACAGGCCGGCTTGTCGTTTCTGTGTGAAGTTAGCATGTTCTTCCCGTGCTCGCGTGGGTTTCCCCCGGGTTCTCCGGTTTTCTCCCACATTCTAAAAACATGCACTACAAGTTAAGTGCTAAATTTAGATTGATCAATTAACTCTCTTATAACTCTCATCCAGCAGCATATCTCTTCAGAGCAATCATTTACTGTCATCAGCTTTTAAAAAAAAAAAAAAAAAGGGGGGGAGTTCTTGAGATCTACCTGAGCTCAAAGCTCCACTCTCGCCCTGCAAATGGGAGGGAGCCCAGGGCGCAAAGATCTTTTGAGCTCAGGGCTCTCTCCCGGGACAGCATGTCAAACTTGCTTTATAATCAATCATCAGCTAAGTGTGAACTCTTGAAATGCTTTGTACTAAATGTTGTAGGAATTTACAGTTTTTTACCCAAAGAATGAGCAGTCTGTCAGATGAAGAAGAGCCGGAGTCAGAGATTCAAATAAATAAATAAAGTTTACTGAGGATAGTTTGCAGTTTCATCAGCAGAAGCCAGCTTTAACACTCGCAATGAGTTCCTAGGCCACAAATCAACATCAATTATACTCTCACATAATGTCATTAACTGTGTCATAGGTGTTCTAACCTGATTGGATAAAACTACACTAAAGAAAATACACTAGGAAAATTTCCATGTGGGTGCGTGCCTATAATTCTGAACAATATCTCAATATATCAGGCATACAAACGTCAGACATCCACTAGACTGTTTAGAGCTGACCCCAGACCTGTAAAAAAGATCCACAATCAAATAGAACATACACACTTAAAGTACAATCTGTTTCTTACCCAAGGCTGAGTGTACTCTAAAGCTGGATTTATACTTTCGCCTGGCGCCGCATAGCGCACCTCTGCTAGCCATACCTGCAGACACTCCGTTTTTCCCAGGAGTCACCCGTATTTCAGACCCACCTGGTTTGTCATTTCTCCCAAAAAACTCTTGGAATTTCAACCCCTTCCCCGGTCCTCAGGTGATTGGTACAATTTGTAACACCCCATTCAAACGGGGCTTCAGCGTCAACGCTTGACAGATGTTGGGGCTGATGAGATCGTCATAGCAGCGTCAGCCAATGAAAATAATCAGCAATCGGCTACTGTCTGAGCTGGTGTATTTGTATACATCGATCAGATTGGCTGGCGCTTTCGTCGGCACTTGAGAAGTTGAGAAAGTCCCAAATTCTGCAGCGGTCAACGCCACTAAAGCGGCGCTGACGGATCCACAATGCAGTTTGGTGAGTGAATGGAAAGCGTTAAAGCTGATGCCCCCTGTAAATAGGGCGTAACACCCCCGGATCACCGACAAACCAGGCACCCCTTCCGATCGCTCTGCTCATGCCGCCAACCCCCCCCCCCCACCCACCCACCCACACAATTTTCGTTTTTTCCAGCCCTCGTCAAGTCTCTGAATGTTACTGGACACCTCCCCCCTCTCAAATGTTGGCAGGTATGCCGCTAACTGCGGACGAAGCTTTTATACTTGCCACGTTTGCCGTTGTGATATTGTTTAAAACGACAGGGGGTGGTCAAAAGTAACTGACTGTAAAGTCAGACGGATAAACAGAGGAGTAGGAAGTTTCCGGAACTTCGTCATATCCTTAATATCATTTTTTAACTAATTATTTTTATTGTTTTTTAAATTATTTCAATGATTATAAGGATCTTTAAACCATTCAAGATGGTTAAAGATTTGTTCATATATCGGACAGTTTTACCTATTAAAGTTTATTAAAATATTAATGACAACAGAACATGGGTTGCTCTACAAATATGTTTTATTATGGCAATAATAAAAGCAAAAAAAGCACACTTACTAAAAAATACTGATTTATTTATTTATTTTTTAGATTTAGCCTGCTCCACAATTCACACATTACTGTCTGGCTAGTTTCTGTCCTATACTTATGCTAAAAGGGCAATGATGGTCCAACATTTCTAACCATTATCACCAATAAAGCCTAGAAAAACAGGCATCAGTATATTGTAAACCGATAGGTTCAAATATTCCTTTCCAGTTATCAAAGAAATTATTTGTTCCTTAATTACAGTTTTGTAGCTATTAAGTTGTTTTCAATTTAAATTGTAACATATACATTAGTGTAAAACCTATGACTGGTGGAAAAACATTTCTGTAATTGTGTACCCGGGTCACCACTTTTGCCATGGCCTCTTTTGGCTTTAAACTCATCCCTCAGGTTTTTCCAAACCTTTTAACAAAAACTTTCCTCTCAACTTTCCCACGGCTGTTGCCATTTCTAGCCAAAAATTATTGTTCATCAGGTTATCTCTATGATTACGTATCATAAAGATGTGTGTACAGTCGTACTGTTTCAGACAAAACTTTTTTAAAGTGGTTTATATTTAACTCGAATCAAACGAGGCGCTGCGCCCACTGTTCGCCCGAGTCTCAAAAAATGGCTTGCACACCGCCAGCCGAAATGATGTCACGTGCACCCAAAGCGAACTTCTGCTAACACTGCGATGACATCACATTCGTCACGTGACTCAAGCGAACTAGCGGACGCGTCGAGTATAAACCAGGCTTAAGCCGTCTTTATCAAAACTGCTTAATAACCGGTATAATCTACATTCAGGCAGTTATATCTTTACTACTCAAAGTCTATCTTAAATAAAACGTAAAATCACTTTAAACACGTATTAATAATAATATCAAAATCACTTTAGGCAGTATTAACACACAGCAATACAAATAGGAAAACAGTTGTACAGTTGTTTTCAATTATCCAGCCCTTCAGTTCCACTGAGTCTCCATGACCTCTGACCTAATTTGGTGGCTCCTGAAAATAGTTACAAAGAGACAGGAAAATGCACTGAACATTCATATATTAAGCAATGTGTTAACTTTATTCATCATTCAAATAATCATATTAATAAAGCTATGAGAAAAAGAATAAATGTTGATCCATGCTAGGATGGATTGGAAGGTATAAATCCGAATCCAATGTATATCTGTATATGTCATCAGTTGGAATGCTACTGCTGCTGTGAATCCTATTATTGTTGATGATTTGCACACCTATTTCTTGGTCTGATGCACAGAAACAGTGATAAATGTATTATTTGGATGAGTATTTTGTTCACACCTGATCGGTCACATTCTAAGCAGATGATAATCCTCAATTAGGTACATTTAGGCAAAATTTTATGCCATTGCATGCAATAAAAAAGATGTTTGCCTATGGCCTGTTTCCACTGAGTGGTTCGGTTCAGTACGCTTTTATGGCTGTTTCCACTGTCAAAAGCATACCGAACCGTACCGTACCACTTTTTCGGCACCCTTTCGAAAGGGTACCAAAGACGAGAAAGGGTACCAAAAGGTGGAGCTACATGCGCAGCTGAACGCTGATTGGTTTACAGAGATAAGTCACGATCTCGTGGAGCTAGCCAGAATCAAAACAATGGAGCCGCCATGTTTTTAAACACACAGCCGAGACAAATATTTGCATTATAATAACGAGTAATGGATGATCCGGGCTCAAAACAAACCTTGTCATTGTCTTGATGAACAACATAGAAAGCCAAGAATTTGCCGTGTCCTGTGTTGTTTTACGAGGCCGTCTAAAAGTCTAAAGTGTGCGAGCGGTTTTCGCTTTCTCGCGATTGCGTCTAGATTTGATATAATGAACTTCTTGAGCTGATGACAATAACGTGTGTGTGATTAATGAAGCGTCTTCGACATCTGATCTATTTTAGAAAGAAAAGGACAAACGCGAGAGTGAAGCACGGAAAAAAGGAGAAGCTCAACAAAACAGGAGCAAATAGTTTCAGCAACCTGAACAATCTGCCATGAATAAATCATGAACAAACTGCCATGTTTATCATCACCTTTTGGACTATTATGAACTCGGAATGATGGAATTACTCTCTAACAGAGGCTACATGTGCTGGTGGATTATAGATATAATCCTACATATCGGAGACTGTAAGGGTCTGTATATGTTCATATATGTTGCATTTATTTATTTATTTTATATAATTGCAGATGTTACAGTAGGCTGTAACACTGTCACACTGTCATTGATCTGCAGTTATAATCAAATCATGTTCATAGAAATGTTAGTAATAAACATTTATAAACAAGTATTAATATGTTTAAAGCATCTGTTTTGTTAGAAGAGCTTCTCATATAATGTGAACGA
>CAIGQZ010032312.1:21377475-21392543 GCA_903798205.1 Danio tinwini
TGATGATGTGCATGAGCGTGGACAGACTGCTGGCCGTGGTGTTTCCAATCGTCTCTTTAACCTGGAGAAATGTGAGGAAAGCCTCATTCATATGTGCGTTAGCCTGGCTGCTGGCGCTCGCTGGCACTGTGCCAATGCTTTTAATGAGACAAACATTCCAGATTAAGGATGTGGGCGTCACTTGCCATGATGTGCTGTTTCACACACAGCTGTATGCATATCTGTTCTCCATCCTCTCCTGCCTGTATTTCTTTGTGCCGCTGGTCATCACTTTAGTGAGCTACTCCAGCGTCATATATGTGCTCAAAGTGAAGTCTCACCGCATTGCTTCATCTTCAACCAACCAAAGGAGAGCTGTGATCATGACTATTTCTGTGCTGACTGAGTTTGTGGTGTGTTTTGCTCCAACCAGTGTCATCTTGTTGTATCACTGTGTTCGTTTGGCCACTAAAGGCAGCACTGAGGAGGGGAAATACTACATGTTGGCTGTGTGTTTGGGGAGCGCAAGTATTTTTCTGGATCCTCTCCTGTACTATTATGGCTCACATGAGTGCAAACAGAAAATCAGCTCTCTGTTTTGGTGGAGGAAGACAAAAAGTGCTAGCACACCATCAAACACAAACAGTCATACAAAATCCTCTCACCTGAGCTGTGAGTACACTAAGGCTAAAGTTATGAATTGAATTGATAACTACAGGGCGGGCCATTTTATATGGATACACCTTAATAAAATGGGAATAGTTGGTGATATTAACGTCCTGTTTGTGGCACATTAGTATATGTTAGGGGGCAAACTTTTCAAGATGGGTGGTGACCATTTTAAAGTCGGCCATCTTGGATTCAACTTTTGTTTTTTTCTATAGGAAGAGGGTCATTTGACACATCAAACTTATTGGGAATGTCACAAGAAAAGCAATGGTGTGCCTGGTTTTAACGTAACTTTATTCTTTCACGAGTTATTTACAAGTTTCTGACCACTTATAAAATGTGTTCAATGTGCTGCCCATTGTGTTAGATTGTCAATGCAACCCTCTTCTCCCACTCTTCACACACTGATAGCAACACCGCAGGAGAAATGCCAGCACAGGCTTCCAGTATCCATAGTTTCAGGTGCTGCACATCCTGTATCTTCACACCATAGACAATTACCTTCAGATGACCCCAAAGATAAAAGTCTAAGGGGGTCAGATCGGGAGATTTTGGGGGCCATTCAGCTGGCCTACGACAACCAATCCACTTTTAAGGAAACTGTTCGTCTAGGAATGCTCGGACCTGACACCTATAATGTGGTGGTGCACTATCTTGCTGGAAAAACTCAGGGAACGTGCCAGCTTCAGTGCATAAAGCTTTAATTTTTAATGTTTAATACAATAACACTATGGGCCCTATGGACATCCGGTGCAATGAGGCATGTTTGGTGCGATTTGTTGCTATTTTCAGACCAGGGCAACCCTAATTTTCACACTTTGCGCCTCGTTGTTTAAATAGCAAATCCATTTGCACTACTTTGTAGGCTCATGGGTGTTCCAGTCTAGAAAGGAGGTGTGTTAAGGCGCATTGTTGGCGAGTTGCTATTTTGAAGAACTGAAATAGATTGCACCATTGACCATCTAAAAGCAGGTCTAAAGTCCAGCGCAGAGCGTGTTATATGTGGTTTCAAAAGCTTACACATTGCTTCATACACACAGGATGTACAGCAATACGCAAATATCTTTACATATGAAAAAAATAAAGGATTAAAATGTTACAAAAAATATTATTTTCTACATAAAATATAAAAAACACTTCCTCCATGCCTTCATCTCGGGGGGCTTTTTCAGTTTATTCATGACAATTTGCATTTGTATAGTGTTGTTGTTATTATTATTATTATTATTATTATTATTATTATTATTATTATTACCAGTATTATTTATTATATGCATATTTATGTTTGTTTTAATAAAAAAAAGTTGAGATTTGTCCTCCTGTTGGGTTTTAGAGAAGTATGCATCACCATATGGGGCATAAGAATAGGATGCGTGTTTGGTTATAACTCCACACTTCTTTATTATTGTTCATTTATTAGTTTGCTGGAAATTAAAACTGAATTTCGAAATACTTTTGAAACAAAACTTTGCACTTAACAAAATTAAATATGTAGGCTAATGGATGTCTTCAGTGCAGTGCATGCAACATCGTTTCCCAATCCACAAAAGTAAAAGTAAAGAGGCTGTATGGAGGAGGATCCTTTTGCTGCAGATGGTTTATTTAACTGTATTCTCATTAGCAAAGCATTCAGTTTTTCCACTTACAAAGTCCGCCATGTAAATAGCAAATGCACCATGGCATGACGCAACTGTCTCCCTAAGGCCGGCTCAGACTGTGTGAATTATTAATATTAATTTTATTATTATTTTATTTTTTATCTTTACGATTGTAGCGTGTCAGACTGCACGAACATGGCTCACACTGTAAGATCTCAGCCGTCATAAAGTCAGACTGAACGAAAATGAAGACACGCCAAACATGAAAGAAAACGCCCCCGGAGTTTAAAGTCATCCACCCGGGACAGTTTCCCTTTCCCGCATTCTGAAATGATTTCTCACAGCAAGTGTAAACAATCTGTAGGAGCAATTGTGCACGCTATTATTGTCTCAATAATAAAACCAGGAAGAAAAAAACAGTTTTGACATTTCCCTGCGGTCATTTGAATTGTCGCATGGATTGCGCCATCAAATTTGGTGCTCCTGTTGGTTCTTGGATTGATACTAATCGCAGCTGTTGTCACACTGCAGAAAAGTGTCCAAAACCTTCTGACACTGCCAGAACTTCATCGGAGGGAAAATCTAATCGCAACGAGCACAAAACGGCTGTCTGTGAACATGTCAAACCAACAATCAAAGATCACAGATTTTAGCCTAGGATTTCAGGAATCTTTAAGGATTTCCCAAATTTGTCTCAGAGGGGGCTTTGTGTGCTTGAGCACCTCCCCTTTTTTCTCTCGCAGAAAAATTGCCTCTTTTTAAACAAACGCTCTTCACTTCACAACCTCCCCCCCCACCCCCCCGCCTCTTAACTACGCAATCTCCTCCCTCTCCCGCCACACCCCCTACCCCCCTTGATGAGCACCTGCCCTTGTAAGGGTCTCTGCATGGCCCTGTCTCAGATGACAAAAGCGTGACTGAAATCTCCCAGTGTGAGCAGTGCTTTAAAGGGAATGTGAGATGAGAATTTGATTGGTTTAATGCACGTTATGCTCAAAACACAGAGCATATTTTTCCATCCTTAAAATAGCAAAAGTATCCAGACACGCCCTTAATGCTTTTGCGCCATGCACTTTAGACTTTGCGCCTAGATCGTTAAAATCGAGTTATGTTATGATACCTACTTATAATATGTTATTAAACAGGTAACATAAGGTGGGGGCTCGTCCGGGATTTAAACCCGGACTTCACACACATTACAAAACAATGGAGGACACGGAGAACACATAAGCAGAGCAACACTACAATTTTCTCGTCAAGTTCAATCTAAAAAGAAAAAAACAGTAAAATTACACTTCAGTGAATACGCTCAGATTCATATATGCTTGTATATCATGTTTGTCTATCTCACCACTGTAATTGACTGTTTAGCGCAATCTTGTAACTGAATAATATGTAGGTTAATGTATCAACGTATGTATCATATTAATGTTTTTTTCGGTCAGCTTTGCATTTAATAAAAAAATTAATAAACTGTTACAGTTCAGAACAATGCTTGTGTCTAATTTTCACATTTTGTGGCAAGTAGCCGTGTAATAAGTGGGAAAAAGTACATCCAGCCGATTGTTTTCACAGAATAAAACCAAAGTCCCTTTAAGGCAAGTCATTTCACTCGGCAGGCATCTTTGAAACACCTCTCTGACAGTATGCTTGGGCATTCTGTCTAAAATTTCATATTAGGAATTACCAATAAAACTAAACAACCGCTGTCTCTTTAGTTTAGTTTCTAAACCTATTAATCACACAAAATATTTTGCGATCGCTGACTGACTCCTATACTAGAAGGCTTTTTCCCATTCAAAACTAGACGAGTGACACGTCTTGTCTATTCTATAGTCTTTGATAAAACCCTTCACGCTTACATATTAGCCCTCTGCTTCACATCTGCCAACGATCTTTATTTTGCAATAACAACTGCCTGCAAGTAATTCATCTCTTACATAACACATTGGAGTGTTGTGAGTAACCAATCAGAATCAATATTTCAGAGAGCCATGTATTAATATAATCATAAGAGATTTTTAACCATCATTCGTCCCTCTTTCTGCATGACAATGCCTGCTAAAACAAGATTTCTCATTTACTCTGCAGTAGGGTAACATGCAATATGACAAATCTAATCACAAAGTCATCTCATATCCTTAAAATGATATATTAATGTACACAATAGTACCTGGTTGGACCCCCTTTTGTCTGCACATCCATGATGTGAATCTCCCTTTCCACCACATCCCAAAGGTGCTCTATTGGATTGAGAACTGGTGACTGTGGAGGCCATTTGAGTACAGTGAATTCATTGTCATGTTCAAGAAACCAGTCTGAGATGATTCACGCAATTGGAACTAATGGACCCAAAGTGTGCCAAGAAAATATCCCCCACACCATTACACTACCACCCCAGCCTAAACGGTTGATACAAGGCAGGAAGGATCCATGCTTTCGTGTTGTTGAAGCCAAATTCTGACCCTACCATCCGAATTTTGCAGCAGAAATCGAGACTCGTCAGACCAGGTAATGTTTTTCCAATCTTCCATTGTTCAATTTTGGTGTGCCGAATTGTAGCCTCAGTTTCCTGTTCTTAGCTGACAGGAGTGACACCTGGTGTGGTCTTCTGCTGCTGTAGCCCATCCGCCTCAAGGTAAGAAATGAATAAATTAATCAAATGCTTAAGAATGTAGAAATATAAAACAAAACAAATAATTGCTGACCCAACATTAAATAAAGCTGAGTAAAATGTAAACGCTGCACTTTCAAGTTTGCATTGCTTTCACCATGCTGTTTACTACGTTTCCGCACAGCAAAATCCTCTGAGTAAATTTTACTTAGTTTAGATATTATTTGGTCCCTCTCTAAATTATGTTAAAGTTACTCAAGTTAATGAGACAATGAAATGATTAATTAGGTGATGATTGAGGATGATGAACACCTGCTGTTATTAAACAGAAACAGAAGAGAGACACAAAACTACTACTGACTTCAGTCACAGCCGCAAGCAGGTCACACACTCGATGCGCCACGGCACGCACATGACAGTTGAAAGTATCGCACACCAGACGTGCACATTCACATGCTATTTAAAACGAAACTAATCCGATGGCGCTCTGTGGCTCGGCAGAAATATGAACAGTGTCCTGAGTCATGGCTGGGCATCGCCGACTTGCGGCTCTGGTGTGTGTACCCTGATAGAAACCTTTGTTTAGAATTCTGAAATGCGTGGCGTGTTGCTTCTGGTGTGCGACCTGCTTTAGACGAAATCAGCTGAAATATAATACATTGAATCTCTCAAAATCTCAGCAGAGAATCAACTCAATCAATAAGCAACTCCACAAACAGCAGCTTTACTTATTACTAACCTGTAACTTTTACTCAGAGGATTTTGCTGTGTGCCTACATCCTGATTGGTTGTCTAAAGGAGTAAAAAGTAATACCATAAGCAATGTTTTTTGCGACACCACAAAAAAGTGATATGCTGTAGCATAACATGAAAGATAGACATTAATACAACATATATTGTCATATTGCACAGCCCTGCTCTCCATGTCATATAATCCAAATGCACTCAATGGAGGCTTAAGTTTCAGTGATGTCACCAAATATAAGTCCTAGAACTTGAGAGACTGAGACACTGAGAAACACTGCATGTAGATTTCTTGCTTTTCAAGAGTTAGAAAGTGACTCCTTATTTGGTACTCATGAAGGTCAAAACTATTTCGCTTTTAATTATACTTATGCATACATGCAGCGTCACCTTAAATGGTAAGTACGTTCATTTCAAGTCTTTTTTTGTGGTTTATTTTATGCAAACTTTGGAGGAACATTATTTTAGATTGTTGGTTTAAATTGTACGTGATGCTATCATAGTATTGAATGATTAGTATTGTAATATATTTGTATTGTAATATACTGTATTTTCATGCTATTGCAATTATAATATTAATGAATCATCTTTGCATGCAGGTTAATATAGCTGTGGGTCTACAAAAACAAAACAACAAAACTTAACAAATTTTAACTCAGTGTGCTGCGGTCCGACAAGGTTAAAGTGCACTGCAAATGGATATTAAAACCAAAAAAGATATGTTATTGCTTACTCATTCTTGTGTGTATGACATGTATGGTGTTCTTCTGTGAAACATACAAGAGGATGTGTAAATATATATATATATATACATACATACAGCTGAAGTCAGAATTACTAGCCCCGTGAATTATTAGCCCCCTTGTTTAATTATTTTCCCAATTTCTGTTTAATGGAGAGACGTTTTTTTTTCAACACATTTCTAAACGTAATAGTTTTGATAACTCAGCTCTGATAACTGATTTATTTTACCTTTTCCATGATGACAGTAAATAATATTTGACGAGATCTTTTTCAAGACACTTCTATACAGCTTAAACGGACATTTAAAGGCTTAACTAGGGTAATTAGGCAAGTTATTGTATAATGATGGTTTGTTCTGTAGACTATCAAAAAATATATAGCTTAAAGGGGCTAATAATTTTGACCTTAAAATGGTTTTTAAAAACTTATAAACTGCTTTTATTTTAGTCGAAATAGTTCTTGAAAGAAAAATATTATCAGACATACTGTGATTTGAGCAGCATGTCTCAAAATATTTTATAAATATCAGAATTTTTGAAATTGTTTTATAAATATCTCTAAATGTCTCTGTGCTCAGTGCTGAGTCAACTTGACCATTTAAGCACATTAAAAGTTATTACTATTATTATTTTTTTCAATTTATACAAATTAATGTGGAGTAGTTTCTGTCATGTCTTTAAGATGCTTTCTGACATATTGTTTTGCACAAAGAGCCAATTACTGCACTTGTTTTCTCCCAATCATATGGTCATTTCCTCTGAAGCTTTCTATGTGCCTTTTGTTTTCCCAGAATCTGCATTACAATGATAGCTATTTGATTGCTATAAAATGGGCTGCTAATAGTGATCCCAGGAAATTATTTTGCCACACATCCTAATTAGGGCCTCTTTGCAAATGAGACCTTATTGCTTTTAGCAGCTCGTGTGCTCTAACTGATGGTGTTTTGCTTTGTTTAGACAGCTCTGGGACCAGCACTGAATGGACTGATGAGCAAACTGAGGACAATGTGCACAAAAAGCAGCTTCCAGTTTCAGCCCCAAAATATATTAATGTCCCTAAAGGTAAAGGGGTCTCATAGCATTTTTGGGAACATAAGAAATGTTCTGTATGTAACCATATTGTGGATGACACTAAAAATAATGCAAGTATTGTAAAACTGTAATGCATAATGCAGTTTAATTCTTTTCAATTTGCTTTATATGAAAATAGAGCATATCAAGAGCATGTTAAATTGAATTGTGAACCAGATGCCATCATTTGTTCAGAGGTTTGCTAGAATTGTATGCAAATTAGCTAATATTTAATTAACTACAGTCATTTCCATTTAAAGTAAAATGTTTGAAACTTGGCATGCAAAAAAGGCAATTCAATTTCAGTATAGTTTTGGTATAGTGACAACTATTAGTTGTATTTTTTCACCTGCAGTGTCTTGGCTTAAGGGTTAGTTCACCCCAAAAAATTTTATTATGTCATTAATTAACCACCCTCATGTCGTTCCAATCCCCTAAAACCTCCAGACATCTTCACAATACAAATATTTAAGATATTTTAGACTAAATCTAAAAATTCCGCCATCCAACATAGTCAAGTCAACAAAAAAACTAAGAAAAAAACATCCTCAAAACCATACAGTATGCCTTCTGAGGTTAAATCGTAATATTATAATGCTAAAATAATACTTATATGTACACATAAAACAAAAAATAATTACTTTATTTAACAGTTTCTTCTTAAGGCTGATTTATACTTCTGCGTCGAGTGATCAGCATGACCCACAGTGCCTGCTTTGTGCTTAAAGGTTGATTTATACTTCTGCGTCAAGCACTTGTCGCATAACCCTCGCCATGGCCGTCTCATGGCTGACGCGCACCTCTCAAAAAATTTAATTACACGTCGCAACGACATGTAGCTTTGTGATTGGTCAGTTTGGTAGTGCTGACGAGTGTGGGCGGAGGTGAGAGCTGCACAAACCCAATGGAGCAAGTGTTTACAAATGTGGAGTCCCATGAAGGAGATCTTGATGGAAACTTTTTTTTTTTTTTTGTTTACTTTATGGTTAAAGTTGTTGCATGTCTGCCAATTCCTGCCTCAAAGTGAGCGAATTTGAGCCACTTGTACATTAGTGTTCAGAAAAAACAAGACACCAGTGAAGAAACTCGACACAGAGGAACATAAACACCTGCTGCCAGCTAGTGTTTCAGAAGTGTTAATGCAGAGGAACACAAACAGCGCGCAGAAGTATAAATGCATGGCTATGCTCATTGAATGTGCCGTGGGTCACGCCGATCACTCGACGCAGAAGTATAAACCAGGCTTAAGGCTGATTTATACTTCTGCGTCAAGTGCATGCATATGCTCCAGCGCAGCATGCACGTGGACGCATAGCCGAGTGTGGGCGGGACCGAGAGCCACGCAAACTCATTGGAGCGAGTGTTTACAAGTGTTGAGTCTTGTGAAGGAGCTCCAAGTGGAAAGTTTTGTTTTGTGTTTACCTTATGATTACAGTTGTTGCACGTCCCCCGGTTCCCGTCTCAAAATGAGCCAGTTTGTGCTTCTTGTACATTAAGCTAGCGTTCATAAAAACAAAACATCAGGGAAAAAAGTAGTATTGCAGAGCAGCACAAGCAGCACGCAGAAGTATAAATGCACAACGCGCAAGGCATGTGCCGTGGGTCATGCCGGTCACTCGACGAAGAAGTACAAATCAGGCTTAAGTCGTGCATTTACACTTCTGTTTGTGTTGCTCTGCAATAACACTTCTGTAATGCAAGCTGGCAGTAGATTTTTATGTTCCTCCCTCTCGTGTTTCTTCACGGGTGTTTTGTTTTTTCTCAACGCTACCTTAATGTACAAAAAGCTAAAACTCGCTCATTCAGAGGCGGGAACCGGCAGACGTGCAAAAACTTTAATACTAAGGTAAACACAACTTTCCATATAAAGCTCTTTCACAGGACTCGACACTTATAAACACTTGCTCCATCGGGATTGCGGCTCTCAGCACCGCCCATGCTCTTCAAGGCTACCAAGCGGACCAATCACAGAGCTTTACATTTTTTGAGAGGTGCGCGTCGGCGTCAGCCATGGCGCGGGGTATGTGTGAAGGCGTGTACGTGTGCGCTTGATGCAGAAGTATAGGGTGATTTAAAAAGAATACCACAACATTGAAAATCGAGAACACTGCAAAGAAGAAAAGGAGAGCTAAGCTCTTCCTGTCGACAGCAATAGTATCTGGATGCAGTCTTTATGATGCAAGCTGAGATTGCATCGCTCAGAGATGTAATCTCAGACACAATGCACTCAAAAGAGCTAGTGACGTCACTGAGGGGTAGGATTAGGGGTAGGGTTAGGTGAGTGCATTAAATAGCATTGGATGCAGCTCAGATTGCACTACACCGAGTCTGTAGCCAGACCCCTCTCGTCGACAGGAAGCTCTGAAGTTTCATTTGGTTGCTCATTTGGTCGATAGAAGCACTGTTGGCCCATATAACCTTCATTTCTGTTGTTAATGCAAAGATGGCGAGTTCAAGTCTCAGGTTGATGTCACTATAGTGTCTGAAGGGGGTCATATTGAACATCTATGAACTTGTTTTACTACTGAAAAAAACTTTAAGTACTCTTTACATTGATTAATTACCCAAGGTTCCATCATGTTTCTTTGATTAAATCCAGATTTTCAAAGTTGTGGTATTCTTCTTGAATCACCCTGTATATATCAGCCTTTAGTGTCACTATAGCGCATGTTTATGAGAGCACTGTGCTCTTCAAGACTCGCACTTGGTCATTATATATTGACGTATTATTTCATATGTTCCTGTGCTTTGTTTCAAACAGAGGACGTTGCGTACGAGCATCTGGGGTATACATTCAACATTCGGAAATGTAGCCCTATATACGTTTCTGGAGATTGCGAATTATGTAGTCAGAGCAACATATGGCTGCATTTCGTCTATAAAACGAACACTATGGGGCGGTATGACGCTGTTCCTTTTCTCACTTACCTCCATGTGGACGGCTTTTTCGCGGTTACGTTTGTCTGGTAGCTCAACACATATGTCAGTGGACTTGAGATGCAGAGCAGACTTGACCATGACAACGTGGTTCAGAGGTCTGGTGAAGAACGGTTCCAGAAAGCAGGTAAGACAAGTGAGAATGTGGTAAAATCGGAAAACGATGTAAAAATCAGGCTGCCGTAACGGCTTTTCTTTTTCTGGATTGCTTTTGAAAACACTGTCGGTTGGGTTTAGGGAAGGGGGGGGGGTGGGATCAGTCGGTTGGTCAGTCAGTCAGTCAGTCAGTCAGGCGACAGCGGCCTCAGGTGGATTTACACGAGAAAAGCAGGCGTGAATGGCACTCATGAGAGAAATCTGAGATGTAAAAAAAGCATATACAGTGGCCTCTGGCAGATTCGTGAAAACAAAAAAACAAACAAAAAAAGCTCCTAGGATGTATTCTGCTCTCTTCAGATGTACAATAGGGGTACGTAATCAGAATGAGCCTGGGTTGTATACATCAGTGCACAGTGCTCATAAACATGCGCCCTATACTGACACTGAGAAGGAGAAACTGTTAAATTTGTGTTGCTATTTGTATTTAATGTGGACACAAAAGTGTTCTTGTTGCTACATTATACTCCGATTGAACCACTGAAGACACATGGAAGGTGTTGAGGATATTTTTGGATATATTTCTGTGCTATTACTGTCTAGAAGCAGAAAGGAGGTCGCTGGTTCGAGCCTTCGCTGGGTCAGTTGGTGTTTCTGTGTGGAGTTTGAATGTTCTCCCTGCGTTCGTGTGGGTTTTCTCCGGGTGTTCTGGTTTCCCCCACAGTCCAAAGACATGCGGTACAGGTGAATTGGGTTGGCTAAATTGTCCGTAGTGTATGTGTGTGAATGAGTGTGTATGGATGTTTCCCAGAGATGGGTTGCAGCTGGAAGGGCATCCGCTGTGTAAAATAAGTGCTAGATAAGTTGTCGGTTCATTCCGCTGTGGCGACCCTGGATTAATAAAGGGACTAAGCTGAAAAGAGAATGAATGCTGTCTAGAGGATGAGAGAGCTCTCAGATGTCAACTAAAAATCTTAATTTGAGTTCTGATGATAAATGAAGCTCTCGGGTTTGGAATGACATGAGGGTGAGTAATTGACAACAGAATGTTTATTTTTGGGTGAACTAACCCTTTGATAATAATGTTTCCATCTTGTAGTAGTACCCCATACAGGATATTGTGTTGTTGACATCCTTTCTGCCCTCTGCCTTCTGTAGGAGGGTATGTATACGTTCCTCCACTAAGGAATACTTCACGTCATGCACTTAAGCTCAGTAGCAACACTACAACAATCCCCGAGCCATCGCACACATCAGTTGAGGCTGTTAAGTTCCTGAAAGGTCCGCTGGTCACCCGCTTCATGCCGTCCTTCTACATCTTCATCATCCTCATCAGTTTGCCTCTGAACGCTTTGGCTTTGGTGACGTTCACCTGCAGGATCAGAGAAAAGAAACCAGCTGTGATCTACATGTCTCACCTGGCGTGTGTGGATCTGCTCTTCGCCCTGCTGCTGCCTCTGAAGATCCACTACCAGCTGAACGCTTCTGATTGGCTGTTTGGTGAGGCGGCGTGTCGTGTGCTCACTGCAGCTTATTACTGCTACATGTACTGCTCCATACTGCTGATGATGTGCATGAGTGTGGACAGACTGCTGGCCGTTGCGCTTCCCATTTCTTCTTTAACATGGAGGAATGCAAGGAAAGCCTCGTTTATATGTGCATTAGTCTGGCTGCTGGCACTCGCTGGTACTGTGCCTCTGCTTTTAATAAGACAAACAGTCAAGATTGAGAATGTGGGCATCACTTGTCATGATATGCTGAATGCTAATGACAAAACATTGTTTTATTATGTGTACATGTTCTCCATCCTCTCCTGCCTGTATTTCTTTGTGCCGCTGGTCATCACTTTAGTGAGCTACTCCAGCATCATATATGTGCTCAGTGTAAAGTCCGACCGCATTTCTTCATCTTCATCCAACAGAAACAGAGCAGTGATCATGACTATTTCTGTGCTGACTGAGTTTGTGGTGTGTTTTGGTCCAACCAACGGCATCTTGTTGTATCACTGTGTTCAATTAGCAAGAGGAGGTAAAAACAGCAAAGGAGATTTATCGTATACTGCTTACCTGTTGGCTGTGTGTTTGGGGAGCGCAAGTGTTTTTCTGGACCCTCTTCTGTACTATTATGGTTCATCTCATTACAGACAGATAATCAAGTCTGTGCTGGGAAGGAAAAAGCAACCCCATGTAATGCAACTTACTAAAAACCAGCCCAGCAGCGATGTGTGAAACCTACAGAACCTCATTATGCTTTTTTTGTTAAATATTACTTATCGTGCAGTGTGTAATTCATTCATTTTCCTTCGGCTTAGTCCCTGATTTATCAGGGCTCATCACAGCGGAATGAACCGCCAACTACTCTGGCATGAGTTTTACACCGCGGATGCCCTTCCAGCCGCAGAAGTGTGTAACTCTTCAAATAAATTTATTGTGAAACTTGTGATGTGAAATTAATATAAAAAATTAAAGTGTTTTGTTTTCAACTATTGTTGAATTTTAGACCTATTTTTTGGATCTGATGCAGCGATTCATTCATCTGTTTGATATATCTCATTATTAATTGCTGATAATTATTAATTACACAAAGCATAATTTTAATTGCATGTCATTTTTAAAAGCAGATGTTTACTTTCAGAAAGGCAGAGGATTGATGGTTCCCATGCTTTATACTGTACTGCACTTAAATAAAGGGTAATTTCTATGCTCATTTTAGATGCCTGATCAGTTTGAATATGGCCTATGAATGTGGTCCAAAATCAGATTATAAAATTATTTAAAATACTCAATCATAGGCTAAAGACTGCAAGATCATTAGAGTACATAAAAGGACACAAAACAGGCTACCATAATTTAAACCTCAGTAGTTTAGGAAGTAAATGACTTATGAACAGTTGTAAAGTGTTCATTAGCTAACTCTTCTTCACATGGAGGCTAGCAGAGGAATTAAAAAAAAGAAGATTTACACACCTGTCGTTTAGCCCACATAAGCAGATATACGAAAGTGTAGGATTTGAAATCAATTTATATAATAATACTATAGTTATATGCTGAATTAAACAACACCTCGACCAACTTAGGCCACTGAAATGTTAAACCATAGATATATACATTAGATGTCGCCTACCCTACTGTAGTAGATAGTAGTAGATTGTCTGTAGTCGTTGAGTCCTGTGATATTTGATTTCTTTGGTATTGGGATGATGGTGGAGCATTTGAAGCAGGATGGAACTTTGCGCTGTTCCAGTGATCTGTTGAAGATCTGTGTGAAAATGGGAGCCAGTTGGGCCGCACAAGTTCTCAGAGAGGCTGGTGAAACACCGTCTGGACCTGGTGCTTTTCAGCTCCTCTGTTTACTGAAGATCTGACGCACATTATCCTCACTGATCTGAAGTGCCGGGGTGGAGAAGGAGATGGCTGGAGGTGTTGATGGCTGTTTACTGAGGATCTGATAGCCATTATCATTAGTTGGTGTGCACTGCCGAATGTTCAGCAGCTCATCCCAGGTATAACTGATCGTGTTTGACAAACATAAAACAGGACAGACTAACAGAAATAGTGCAAACACTGAAGAGCTCCACACAGAGGCAGCCATCCGCGGCGCCATCCTGAGAGCTATGGAGACTTTTAAAAACCACTTTTGTTTGTGTATTTGTATATAAGGATAGATGTGTATGATTTTTTTTTGCATTTTTTTACTAATAATTTCTCTGTGAATTTTGCTAAATAATAAAGTATTGTGTACAACTACAAAGATGCAATACTTTTCCAAAATGTGTCATCACTGCAAGTACGTCACTTATGCACAGACTTTTTTGTAAAATGTAAACATTTATTGTTCTGAACAAACAATTTTGCTGTAAGTAATGATTGAGTTAGAAACTGTAGTGCAAAAAAAATCACAGTAGGTAAAGTGAACAGTAGTGCAAATAAACATTATGGTTAACACATTTTCAACATTTTGGAATGTAAATTAAACAAATACAACTGAATGGCAGATACATGATCTGAGGTGACCCGAGTCAGAAACTAGTGCATGTCACAATGACAGGTTAAAGTGCAAATATATATATTTTTTTTATGTAAAAAGAACAAAAAAAATAAATAAACATTTATTGCAGTAAGCAAGGTAGAGCACCCATAGCTTGTAGGGGTCTGTGGGATCACCTCATGGTAGGACACAGACGACTGGTGAGAGAAAAAAGCAGCTGATGGCTGTCCAAATTCAACCTCATGCAACAGCTGCTGTATTTTTAATTTTGACCAAAGACAGGACTGGGTACAATCTTCTTAGTGTTGGTATTAAACTAAGTGCAAACATGTAATGTTCATTATTTTGTTGCTCTCCGCGCTCCTCTTTCTCTCGTTCTCGGTTGTCTTTGGACAAGACGTATCTCTCGAAGAAATCTGGTGTACCTACAGATTTTTTTTTTTTGATGTTGGCTCAGTTGGGCTGGTGATGGATGATGCTGATGTGCTTGCTGGTGCCTCATTTTCACTTGCATCATTTTGCACCTCCAGTTGGTCATACAGCTCACCCATGTTTTCATTAATATTGCTGTGAAGACTATAAAAAGATAAATACAGTTTACATCAAACATCTCTCAATATGCAGAACAAT
>CAIGQZ010032312.1:21397543-21413843 GCA_903798205.1 Danio tinwini
CAGTGTTGTGCAAGTTACTACCAAACTGTAATACATTACAGATTACTTGTTACTGTTATTTAAAAGTAATCCCTTACATTACAATATTACTGTCTCAAAATTGTAATGTTACATTACTCTTATATTACTTTTTAGTTACTTTTACTAAAATAACTACAGAATTAGAACTTAACATTCTAAAACTACCAAATGTACGGCAGAGCATGTTATGTCCAGTAGAAAGAGATATGATGTAGCAGAATTACTGTGACCTATCCAGGCTACTAACAATAATAGAGGTAAAGTTGGTTTTATATTCAGATATTCAGACTTTCTCCTTATAATATAATTTCAGAAAAGTATTCTTTGAAAAACTAAATAGGAAAATCATATAAGCAGCCAATGACTATCAAAGTACAACATTGTTCACAGTCAATTAGATAGTGTTAAAGTTGTTTTGACGTCATACTTGCATGCTAATTCAGATTGAATATTCAAAGTAACATAGTAAACAATATAGAGACTTCTAAATGAATGAATGTGCAAATATAAAACCAACATTACAGCTATCTATCAATATAGTATATAATTGCCAACGTGAAGGCTCAAGACAATGCAAGAAAGGATGACAGTCAGATTCACAAATGATTTGGTTAAAGTATGGTGAAGGTAAAGTTGTTATCTGGCAATATCTGTGAATAGCTTGACTATATATTGTAAATAATACTAGCCTAAAACACCTAACACTCAAAAACACTAGTATTTATTAAAGAATTTACCTTAACCTGCAGTTAAATAGTGTAGCAATATATAAACCATATCAACATTCTTGGGATAACAATGTAACAGGAGGATCTCTGGAGAGCAAAATGCAGGAAAAGAGGAGGAAACACAAGGCACAAATTGTGAGTCTCCATCATTTGACGGAGCGAGAGCAGATCATTCGCACGTGAGCAGACCAGCCAGTGTTTTGAGTGCACACGAGGAGTTTTGTCTATGAACAGAGGAAATGGACTTGTAATACTGCGCTTACGACATTTGTCAGTGAAATAACGCCATATGCACGTACGTCCATCTCACGAATGTACTGTCATCTGCCATTTTTATCTATTTGCCGCTTTTTCGCTGTGCGTGGGCTTAACGTTACTGCGAACCGGGCTGAGCCAAAATAGCCCCGGACCTCAAGCTCAGAGGCTGAAATCATTCCGCGGTCAAAGTAAAAAATTCTGATAGCCAGAAGGAGATTAATGACAACACACACGTATATTCACTCACCACGAACAGGAAATATAACTTATTATATATATATATATTATATATATATATTTCTTCTTGCCGCTGGTCATCACTTTAGTGAGCTACTCCACCATCACATATGTGCTCAGAGTAAAGTCTGACCGCATTTCTTCATCTTCATACAACAAAAGGAGAGCTGTTATGACTATTTCTGTGCTGACTGAGTTTGTGGCGTGTTTTGCTTCAACCAGTGTCATCTTGTTGTATCACTGTGTACGTTTAGCTACTGAAGGTGGTGGATGGCAGAGGGGTGTCGCAGACGAAAAAGAGCGGGGCGGGGGTGTCACGGACAAAAGTAAAGAGGGTTGGGGAGTCGCGGAATAAAGTGAAAGTAAACAGCGGACGGGGGAGGAGGGCGGTTGAGGAGGAATAGTCAAATACATATTACTGATGGCCATGTAAACGTAGTCAGTAGTGTTTTCAAAGTTAGTGAAAGATCCAGAAGGGCATGTTGCTGCTGTTTTGATTCAGGGCACTTTTTTGTCAGACGCTCACCAGTTTTACTTTCATTCATTCACTGTCATTCATTTTAAAAAGCACCCGGTCCATTTTATTTTTATATATTTTACTGGAAAGCATTAAAGGGTCACGAATCACCAAAACACATTTTTTGAGCTGTTAACAATTATATATGTGTCCCACGCTGCTATAAACACTATTAGGACACATAAATTTCACTAAAAAGTGAAAATTGGTTGTTTCTGCGTTATCTTGAGCAAATTCGTTCTTCCGGTTTGAAACAAATTTTTGAAGCTGCGTCACGGCCATGAGATACTTGCGTGTAAATACAGGGTGGAGAGTGGCTGTCTGTACCTGCGAGTACATCATGACGTCTCTGTGTGTGCGGCATTAATTCATGAGAAAGACTTTGTTCAAACCAATCAGCGCGCTCTATTGTGTATGAGGTGTAACTACATTAATATGCATGATAGCTTCAAAGACTGCTTACCTGTTACAGTGTTCAGACGACAGAGAGACGCTGCGTTGTGTTGCCAAAACAAGTGAAAGAACAAGAATTTAGAGACATGGGTCGTCAGAGATGGCAGAAGTACACACATTCTTTACTTAAGTAAAAATACAGATACTCATGTTTAAAACGACTCTGGTAAAAGTAGAAGTACTGACTACACTTTTGTACTTACGTAAAAAGTAAAGAAGTACCGCCTGAAAATGTACAAAAGTAAAAAAGTCAAAAGTACCCCTTTCAACCACAGTCCAAAGACATGCGGTATAGGCGAATAATAATTCAACTAAATTTGCAATAGTTTGCAAGTGTGTGTGTGAATGTAAATGTGTATGGGTGTTTCCCAGTACTGGGTTGCAGCTGGAAGGGTATCCGCTGCGTAAAACAAGTGCTGAAATAATTGGTGGTTAATTCTGCTGTGGCGAGCCCTGATAAATCAGGGACGAAGCTGAAGGATATTGTATGAGATAGGTAGGTAACTAGACCTTACATCCTATTGATACATTAATATAAAATAACTTACTTTCCAATTTTTATGTAAAATGTTTGTTGCCAATTTTATGAGAGTAGCCAAGCAGCATCCAACCCTGTAATATAGCCTAACAACACTGCTCAAAAAGTGGGCCCATGTATCATCATCCTGATACAAACTTACAGCGTTCAGCATGTAGTTTTGCTGCTGTTAGATCAAAAACAACAGCTGCCATTCGTGTTGACACACTCTGCCTATCTTTATGAATAAGGTCTTACATTTTACACTGAATTCTCTCCAAAATATATTGTTTTTTTTCTTTTGCTAAAATAAATATTTATAATATTTGACTGCAAACTATTTTTTTTGCATTAGGCTAAAGCTGCTTATTCTGTTTAAAGAGCAGCTCTCATATATAACCAGCTACTTCAGTGTTTTTTCAGGTATTGTGGTTATTTTATTTAATGGATAAACATTAATTCTGTTACAGTTTTTCTCAGTCACTTTGGTCCATTTCTCAGATCAGAATTGAAATTCTCAAAACTCCCTGTTCAATCTTCAGATCATCATTGTGTCACTTGTGCACATGAGAAAAGCAGTTTCTCATTATGAACAAGTTGCAAATGCTTTTGTTCATCCATGCAAATTATTGTGCAATTCTCTGATGTTTCCGACATTATCAATTGCTGATGTCATGTGGATCAAAATGTATTTTTATCTCTGTTGAGTAAACTCACCCCCACAACATTTAGTCATTTAAATGCCTGAACAAGTTGTCTTAATATTTAGTCATAATGCATTTTTTACATTTCTCCCAGATGAATCTTGACTTTTTCAAATGAAGGTCTAAAAGGAGGTTGTCCTATGTTCACATTTTTACTTTAGTTTTTTTTTCTTTGTGCTATGTGGTGCTCTCTTTTCCTTTCTGTATCAGAATGACATGATCTGGCAAGTAATTACAGTACAAACAGCAAAAATATTGCCATAGTTTACACCAGAACAGCCCTCCATAGTACACTGTTATATTGACAACATGACTACTAAGTAATTTGAGTCTTATTCATATACAATGACACAAGGACTTGTCATTTTAACGCCACGGATCCATGTTCATTGACACAGAAATTTAGTTTTGAGAGATGAACTGAAGGATTTTGAGCAGGAGACAGGTAATCCATGGTGTTTTGCTATTTATACGTGTTGTTTTGAGAAATGCACTTAGGCCTACTGTTTTACAAATTTCAGTTCTGATCTGAGAAATGTGCCAAAGTGGCTGGGAAAAACTGTAATACATTTATTCTATGCTAAAAGCAACATACACAGGTGTGACTACAACATACAAAACATGTGCATGATATTTTTAAGCATGATAAATTCAGGATCTTTTGCATTATATGTTTATTCATAAATTGCCCAGTATAGTTACCTTTTTGTTGTAAAATATTTGTTAAAATTAATAATTGAAGACGACAGTATAGGCCTATGTAAAATCATATAGTTAATTGAAAAAATTATAAAAACTGAAAAACAGCATAAATTCTGTATTAGGAAATATGAACTCATCAGAAATAAAGGAAATAAACCGCAATGCAAACATTTTTTATAAAGTATTTGATTGTTTTAGTACTAAATGTACTAATCTTTACAAAAAGCACTATTTTTCACGGTATTACACTGCACTGACTGTGGGCTATATGTTGCATGTTTTTTAACCCAAATAAGGACTAAATGTAGGCTGTGTGTAGTTTTCTATAATTGGTAACATATTGGAGACTGTAAGGGGCTGTATGTGTCCTTATATGTTGCATTTATTTATTTAATAATCGCTGACAGCTGCATAGTGGCGCAGTGGGTAGCACGTTCGCCTCACAGCAAGAAGGTCGCTGGTTCGAGCCTTGGCTGGGTTAGTTGGCATGTCTGTGTGGAGTTTGCATGTTCTCCCCATGTTGGCGTGAGTTTCCTTCAGGTGCTCCGGTTTCCCCCACAAGTCCAAAGATGTGCTATAGGTGAATTGGGTAGACTAAATTGTCCGTAGTGTATGAATGTGTATGGGTGTTTCCCAGTGATGGGTTGCAGCTGGAAGGGCATCCGCTGCGTAAAACATATGCTGGAAAAGTTGGCGGTTCATTCTGTTGTGGCAACCCCAGATTAATAAAGGGACTAAGCTGAAAAGAAAATGAATGAATGAATAATCGTAGACATTGATCATTGATCTGCAGTTTTAATCAAATCCTGTTCATTGAAAGCTTAGTAATGAACATTATGTGTGTAAAGCATCTGTTTTGTGAGAAGTTCTCATGAATGACCCGTACAGCTTTATTTTGATATTTCCTCGAGCAAGAATAACGTTGACTGAAACTTTTTGTTGTACACTGCGCCCACCAAAAGGGTACCATTGGTACCTTTTTGGCAATGGAAATGCAAGCCTGATAAAGATGACCCGTACCGTACCGAACTGTAGCACTCAGTGGAAGCGGGCCATTAAATATGCGACCATAAGGTAAACACTGAGCATTGTGCTTTGACAACACCAACACAATCAGAATGCAAGACAGGAGCACTCAATAAATGAAAACACATGCCATGCATTCACGTTTCCAATCCCAGCGCCAACCAAAACCGAAACCAACTAGACTGGAGCTCTGAGACTGAAAAACACTGCATGTAGAGATTCCCTTGCATTTCAAGAGTTAGAAAGTGACTCCTGATTGGTACTCATGGAGCTCAAAACTATTTTGCTTTACATGCAGTGTCATCTTAAATGGTAAGTACACTAATTTCAGTCTGTTTTTGTGTGGTTGAACTTGCGCAAATGTTGAGGGAACATTATTTTAGATTGCTAGTTTAAATTGTGTAAAAAAATGCACATTTTAGTTTTTAAAACTTTCGTAGGGAGATTTTACAGTTTGAACCCAAGAATGACCAGTCTGTCAGATGAAGAAGAGCCAGAGACAGAGATTCAATAAACAGCTGGCGTTGTTCTTGCTGTGGGGCAACAGTGGTCTGGGGTACGGTTTGTGCGAACTCTAGTACAGTTTAATACCGCCAACTGTACAACAAACTTCAGTTTTTATAACGTTCATTCATGTGTGTATGTCTGTGTATTACCTACCTTGGTGACAAGCAGGACTGACCCAGTGTAAACAGTGATAATGTCTGCTTGTCTCCACCAAAAATGACTTCTGCGGACATCGCATGATGTTCTGAACGTTCTTTATGTTTTTTTGTAGCAGACACAAGGGGCTCTCTGTATTTTGGTTTTGGTAAAAAAAAACAAAAGATTCAATAAAAGCTGAATGACCATGATATGCAGAATTCTCCATTTTGGCACTCTGCAGGCAATTGAATCATGTGTGAAATCATCCTTAAATTATAAGCATGTGATCCTCTCAAAATTAGTTTATAAATAAATTTCACAAAGACATAAGAAGGGATATGTGTTACTCCATTCTGGAGCAAACATACATCAAAAAATCCATGCCATAACTTTAAATCTGGGTCTTATGGTGCCAGGCCCGTAGCCAGCCTGGTGAAAGGGGTGATTCTTTTTTCTCAAAAAGTGGACCTTTTTGCAGTTATACGCCTCAGTTACTATTTAACTATGATATTTAAATACTGCATTGTAGTGACATTTTAAGCAGTACATTTTTTTTCCTGGATTAGCTAGTCCATTAGATGTCATCAAAATCACACTTTTTGATGTACTAAAAATATTTCTTAAATATTTGCAAGAAAAATTAAAACAAGACATTTTTATAACACAAATTTGTTACATACAAAATCTATTTAAATTAGTTTAATATGGTCAGCTTCTGGTGCTTCACACCTTTATATTGCTCATTTTTGTTTCAGGAATAAGGTCCAAGATTTAGAATAAAAGTTACCTGTAAATGTTTTCTCTGTTTAAAAACAATACAGTAGTGAAAGAAGACTTCTCTTGCATTAGATTATAGTCCCACGAAAGCATCAGGCGACAGAGGATTCCGTTTGGTCTTAAAGCTTTTTTCGATGGATTATTTTCACTATTTATTAGGGGTGTGACAAGATCTCGTACGACGAGATCTCGCAAGATTAAATCGCAGCGAGATTGCTAGTCGAGGTGAAAAGTTGTCTCGTGAGTTGTGATGTTATGATGGAGCGTGAGGGTGAAATTAGCATTGATGATTGGAGGCAGGATTGGATTTGATCTGCAAATAAAGTGCTTTGCACACACCTGGCAACCTCAGAGTTGCGCTTGTCACTCAGTTGGGTGAGCAGGTGTGACGTAAACAATTTTTTTCACCGGAGTTCAGCAAGTGCCGCATCCAACATAGGCTACAACTACAGCCTCACACATTATGGTTCGTATCCATGCAATGGAATAGCACTTCAGATATGCTGAAAGGAATAATCTTCGTAAACACAAATGGAATTAGGACGTACAATATTCCCACTTTAGTCGCATTATTGAAGTGCTGATATGTAAATGCCGTAATCAAACTATTAACACAGTGAAGGACTTTTTCCATTCACAGGCTATTAGCAAAATATTTAGCAGTGTTTGCATGTCCATTACTGCGTATAATTCATTAAAATAGAAGTAAAATAACATTCATTACAAGTTGGTTTAAAGAAAGATAGTTTTGCGATTTGGGTTTTTTCCCAGTTGAATAAAAGATTCATACATTTCATCATTGAGGATTTCTTTAAAATAGTGTAAAAATCTCGTCTCGTCTCATTCTCGTGAACCCAATCTAGTATCTTGTCTCGTGGAGTAGGCATCTTGTCACACCCCTACTATTTATGATGGCATAGCTGTCAAAATAGGACAAATGAGCTCAGGTATGGAGCAAATTCTGGACCTTTGTCAGTGAGGGGTGGGTCTTCCGAACACCTCCCTGGCTACAGGCCTGAAAAGTTAGAACACATGTTTTATGCTTGTAGTAAACATGTTTTGTCTGTTAAAGCGCACCTATAGGTGTTTCGGGCGCTGGTCAGATTTTCTCCAGCTCATAATTTATTTTATTTATATTAGTTTTGTCTAAAAAATGATTAGACGTGCCCAGTTTCATCTGGAATGCATCCCAGATCACCTTCTGAAGTGGTTTGAGGGATCGGATTTATATATCTGATCAGAATAAAATGAATGAAGTGACCAAACAGCCTCAAAAACACAGACCTGACGGCATTAGCGCCTTTTTCTGTGAAGTGACATCTGATGGCTGAGGACTCCGCTTGCCATTAAAGCCTTCGTCTGACAGTTATTTTAAAAAAAATGATGGCAAAAATAGGGAAAGGGAGGTCATGTACTGGACAAGTCAATAAATGTACAGAACGTGCCGGCTAATGCGGTCAGTTAGCCTAGAACCTCATGGATATGACCAGATTTTCATCTGTTGGGAAGTAAGTAACTTTAGCCTTACTCTGTTTGGCAGTCTTTTTGAACATATGCTCAATATTTTGCAATAATAATGCCGCTGCCTGCCTTTTCTGCCACTCTTGCTATTTTTCGACCCATAGCGAAATATGATTATATTATATTAATTCTATAATAAATATATTATATAATATTAAATTACATAAAATAATTAAAAGGACATATTCTGGACCTTTTGGTCATGGGGGGTGGTTTGTTCGAACCACCTGAACCCCCCCTGGCTACAGGCATGGGTGCTATGGTCTGACAAGGTTAAAGTACACTGCAAATGATATTTCAACAAAAAAAAAATGTATTATTTTATTATTTACTCACTCTTGTGTTGTATGTATGACCTGTATAGTCTGCTTCTGTGGAACATAAAATAGGATCATTTGAATAAAAAAGATGTTTTTATGGTTTGTGGATTGTTGCAACGACAAGCACAACAGGCCTTACAGCCACAGCTCCTCATGGCTGTGTCAACAATGGAGTTGAAGAACATGGACCAATCGGTCATAATGTGTCCACCATCCCTCGGGATCTGGTCAAAGCTCTTCTTTAGGTTAGAGTTGAAAATCCCTCTGACTTGAGGTTTAGCCAGATGTTCCCAGAGGACCCTCACAATACGTTTGGGCCTGCCAGGTGTGTCCAGCTTTCTCCAACAGATCCAATTCACCACCAGGTGGTGATTAGTTGACAGCTCTGCCCCATCTCTTTTCCCGAATGTCCAAAACATACAGACAGAGATCAGATGATACAACCACAAAGTCGAGCATCAACCACCGGCCTAGGGTGTTCTGGTGCCATGTGCACTGATGGACACTCTTATGCTCCAACATGGTGTTTGTTATGGACAAACTGTGATTAGCACAGAGGTCCAACAACAGAACACCACATGACATCAGATCAGAGAGGCCATTCCTAGAACCTAGAAGTCCCCCAGTAGAACCTCAGCACATCCCTGCACCCCAAGAAGGCTAGGTACTCTGCACTGATGTTCGGCCCGTAGGCACAAGCTACAGGTAGAGACCTATCTCCGACCCAAAAGTGCAGGGGGGGCGACCCTCTCGTTCATTGGGGTAAACTCCAACATATGGTGGCTAAGTTGGGGAGCTATAAGCAAGCCCACACCAGCCCGCCACCTTTCACCGTGGACAACTCCATATTAGAAGAATGTCCATTATGGTGGTGGGCCTGCAGGAGAATGGTCCCACAATGCTCCTTTATACTGAGCCCAGCCGGGTTCCATAGGATGAAACCCAGTCACTAGGTGCTCTCATACTAGCCCCAATCTCAAGCCGGCTCCAGGGTAGGGCCCTGGCTGCAGCATACCAAGTGAGGTCTTCTTGAATCGCACTTAGTCTGGCCTGTCACCTAAGACCTTTTTGCCTTGAGAGACCCTACAAGGGGCATTAGCCCCAGACAACATAGCTCTTAGAATTACTCAGGCATTTAGACTCCTTCACAACTTGAAGGTGGTGGTTCATGGACGAATATGAGGATAAATAATATGCAAATTATCTAATATTTAATTAACTATCATCATTTGCATAATTTAACCAAAATGTTTAGAAAACTTGGCATACAAAATAATGCAATTCATAATGTAATCAATCAACTGTGGATGTATGGTGACAACTATTTGTTAACGTTTACCCTTTTCATCTGCAGTGTCTTGGTTTAAAGGCTTCACCCAAAAATTTCAATGATGCCTTTATTATTCACCCTTGTGTCATTCCAAACCCTTGAAACATTCGGTCATCTTCACAATACAAATATTTAATATATTTTAGATTAAATCTAAAAGTGCCTTCAACTGCCATAGACAATGACTCATTCAAAGTGCAGAAAAATACAAAAAACAAACCATATGCCTTCAGGGCTTAAATCTGAATATTATAAAGCTACATAAATACTTTTGTGTGCACATAAGACCAAAATAATGATTTTATTTAACAGTCTCTTCTCCTCAGTGTCAGTATAGGGTGCATGTTTAAGGACTATGGGGCTCTTTATGTGTGATTCACAGATGTTTGGTCATGCTATACTGGTGTATTATCTCAGATGTGCTTGTGTTTTGTTTAAAACAATGAAAGTCATGTGTGGGCATCTAGGGTATACATCAATGCACAGTGCACATTAACATGTGCCCTATACTGACACTGAGAAGTAGAAACTGTTGAATTTTTGTTGTTATTTGTATTTATTGTGCACACAAAGTATTCTTGTAGATTTATAATATTCAGATTGAACCACTAAAAGCACATGAAAGGTTTTAAGGATATTTTTGATATCTTTCTGGACTTTGAGTGAATCTTAATGGAAATGAACTGTTAATTTGTGTTCTGAAGATGACAAAAGTCTCCGGTTTGGAATGACATGAGAGTGAGTAATTGACAACAGAATGTATATTTTTGGGTCAACTAACCCTTTAATAATCATGTTTCCATCTTGTATTAGTACCCCCTACAGAAATCTTATATATGAAATGTATAAGAAAATAAACAGATGAAAATGAACAGATATATAAAATTATAGCTAATGTATTTGAACATATATTTACATATTTGTAATTCTAGTAAAAAAATATATATATACAGTATGAAAGCAGCTACTTTTACAATCTATATGGACTTGTACGAGGGTGCAGTGGGTAGCACGTTCACTTCACAGCAAGAAGGTCACTGGTTCGAGCCTCGGCGGGGTCAGGTGGAATTTCTGTGTGGAGATTGCATGTTCTCCCTGTGTTGACGAGGGTTTCCTCCAGGTGTGTGAATGTTTCCCAGTGATGGTTTGCAGCTGGAAGAGCATTAGCTGCATAAAACAAATGCTGGAACAGTTGGTGGTTGATTCTGCTGTAGTGACCCCAGATAAATAAAGGGACTTGTATGTTATTTGTAATAATTGCTATATATCAGATTTCTATGTGGGACAGTATATGGGAATCAGTGTTGCTAGATTTAGCAAATTTTTTAAAATCACCTAAGCAACAAATTTTGCTATTTTTAACATTCATTTAGCTACTTTTAGCAATGTTAAAAAAGTGATTGAAATCAAAAGAGGAGTAGTGACTGCAGTAATTGCTTTTAGTAGTTTGTGTGCTTAAACTGATTGTGCTCAAACTGATGGTGTTTTGCTTTTTGGTTACAGAGAGCTTTGTGACCATCAGTAAATGGAAGACAAAGAAGAATAACAAAATTACAGGTAATGGGGTCTCATAGCCCTTTTTCTGACTTAAGAAATGTACTGTATGCAACCAAATTGTGGATGACACACACAAAAGATAATAATACAAGTATTGTAAAACTAGAATGCATGATGCAAAGAGAATTAGATTGCTTTATATAAAAATAATGAGCATACCAAGAGCACATTAAAATTAATTTTAATCTAGACTTCATCATCTGTGAAGAAGTGTATGCAAATTTTTTAATCATTCATTAATTTACTTCCACTTATCCGGGGCCAGGTTGCAGAGGTAGATGTCTTAGGAGGGAACCCCAGACTTCCCTATCCCCAGACACTTCCTCCAGCTTGCCAGAATCTCTTTGAGGCCAACTGGTATGGTCTTCCATGGTCTCCTCAAACTCTTTCCAGGCCTGAGTTTTTGCTTCTGCAACCACCCGGGCTGCAGCATGCATAACCTGTCAGTACTCATCAGCTATCTCAGAAGTCCTACAAGCCAACTAAGCCCTGTAGGACTCCTTCTTCAGCTTAATGGCATCCCTTACTTCCGGTGTCAACCACCACGTTCATGCATTGCCGCCACGACAGGCACCACAGGCCTTACAGCCACAGCTCCTCATGGCTGTGTCAACAATGGAGTTGGAGAACATGGACTACTCGATCTCAATGTGTCCAGCCTCCCTCAGGATCTGGTCAAAGTTCTTTAGGTTAGAGTTGAAAATTCCTCTGACTTAAGGGTTAGCCAGATGTTCCCAGAGGACCCTCACAATACATTTAGGCCTGTCAGGTGTGTCCAGCTTTTCGTTTATCCAGCATATCCAACTGGTGATCAACTGACAGCTCTGCCCCATCTCTTTACCCGAGTGTTCAGGACATACAGACAGAGATCAGATGATACAACCACAAAGTCGAGCATCGACCACCGACCTAGGGTATTCTGGTGCCATGTGCACTAATGGACACTCTTATGCTCCAACATGGTGTTTGTTATGGACAAACTGTGATTAGCACAGAGGTCCAACAACAGAACACCACATGACTTTAGATCAGAGAGGCCATTCCTCCCAATCTCGCTTTCCAGGTATCACCGCCATTACCCACGTTTGTGTTGAAGTCCCCAATAGAACCTCAGCACATTTTAACACCCCTCCCAAGGACTCCCAGATGGCCAGGTACTCTGCACTGATTTTCAGCCCATAGGCACAAACTACAGGCAGAGAGACCTATCCCTGACCTGAAGGCACAGGGAGGCAACCCTTTCCTTCAGTGGGGAAAACTCAAACATATGGCGGCTAAGTTGGGCAGCTATAAGCAAGCCCACACCAGCTCGATGCCTTTCACAGTGGACAACTCCAGAGTAGAAGAATGTCCAGCCCTTCTCAAGAAGTTGAGTTCCAGAGCCCAAGCTGTGCATGGAGGTGAGCCAGACTATTTCTAGTTCAGGAATGCTCAAGCTTGTTCCTGGAGAACTAGCTCCAACTCTAATCAAACACCACTAAACCAAATGAATAAAGTCTGAATGTGCACTTGCTAATTAAAAACAGGTGTGCGATCAAGGTTGTAGCTGTAGTCTGCAGAAAGGTAGATCTCCAGGAACAGGGTTGGGCACTCCTGCTCTAGTTGGTACTGTTCAAACTTCTGGACAAGGTATGTCTCCTTCCCTCCCTCTGAGGTGACATTCCATGTTCCAAGAGTAAGTTTTTGTGCCTGATGATCAGGTTGTCGTTGTCCTAACCTTTGACCACCACCCGTACCACAATGCACAAGCCCCTTCAAGCTCCCCCTTCAGGTGGTTGGCCCACAGGAGGATGGTCCCACAATGCTCCTTTGGGCTAAGCCCAGCCAGGATCCAAGGGATGAAACGCAGCCACCAGACACTTGCATATAAGCCCCTGGCTGCAGCATACCAAGTGACATCTTTTTGAATCACACTTAGTCTGGCCTGTCACCTATCTTTTGCCTTGAATAACCCTAGCAGAGGCATTAGCACCCGACAACATAGCTCTTAGGGTTACTCAGGCGCTCAGACTCCTCCACAACTTTAAGGTAGTGGTTCATGGACAAATATGAGGATAAAAAATATGTACATTTTCTAATATTTAATTAATTATCATCATTTGCATAATTTAACCAAAATGTTTAGAAAACTTGGCATACAAAATAATGCAATTCATAATGTAATCAATCAACTGTGGATTTATGGTGACAACTGACAAAAATACAAAAAACAGACCATATGCCTTCAGGGCTTAAATCTGAATATTATAAAGCTACAGTAATACTTTTGTGTGCACATAAGACCAAAATAATGATTTTATTTAAGCTAGGATCTAGGAGGACCATTGCTGTCTATGGAGGATGAGAGAGTTCTCAGATGTCATCTAAGAAATCTTAATTTAAGTTCTGATGATAAATGAAGGTTTCAGGTTTGGAATGACATGAGAGTGAGTAATTGACAACAGAATGTATATTTTTGGGTCAACTAACCCTTTGATAATCATATGTTTCCATCCTGTATTAGTATCCCCTACAGAAATCTTATACATGAAATTTATGCAAATTACATATATGACATACAAGTTCATGTTTGGATTTTACATGCAGGAAATAAATGTCATATATGCAACATTTATTTCAAAATATTGCAAAAATGGTCGCTTACATTTTTTTAACCATTGGATACATAGGTGTTCAATTATGTTAGATATAATTCTACATATTCGTATGTTCCTATAGGCCAATAAATGAACAGATATATAAAATTATAGCTAATGTATTTGAACATATATTTACATATTTGTAAGTCTAGTGGCTGAAAAAATAATAATAGTATTTTTCTGCACAACTGGAGAGAGTAGAATGCATTTCTAGCACTGCATTTTTAGGACCCTGTTGTTCTTGATCCGTCCAGTAGGGGGTGGTTGGGTTTATGCGCAGTGTTGCCAGATTGGGATTGGGCGGTTTTGAATTTGATTGTGCGGGTAAAAAATGTTATTGACGGGTAGACAAAATTTAGGTGGTTTTGAAATGTTAATTTTATATCCAACTTATTTAACAAAACATAATTGTGTGCTCTTACTCCATTCAGTTAATAGTGACCAGTGCACAGTGGAAACTGCGTGGGTCCAGCTGCAAGAGGAGGAAAATCTAACTCCCCGGACTAATTTGACTTCACTGAAATCTCAATCACGCAGCGCCTGCAGTTAAACTCACATCGGTTTATCATTACACTTTTATCGATCCATTTTTCCCCCCAATTGACAGCAAGAACAAACATAGAAGCATTGTCTGATGGTCAAGCAGCACCTAATAATGTCCAAAAGAATTTAAAATGAAAAATGGGATGAACTTATACCCCATTTCGAAAGTAAAACACTCCAATAGGTAGTGTAATCCACACAATATTAAGTGCAGTGTGTGGGTGAGATTGAGCAGTGTTTCTATGTGATCCGGTTATGTTGTGGTTCTGCTGGTGTTGGTTGCTGTATGGTTAAAAAATTATGACAGTTAAAGTAACTAGTTTAATTTCGATTTAAATAAAACAAAATATTCATCTAATAGTTTAGGTGTTTTTGGGGGTGTTTTGGGCGGGCTTTGGACAGCTTTTGGGCTGGAAAAAATCAGCTATATCTGGCAACACTGTTTAGGGGTAGTTTCATAAAACAGGGTTCTAAAAACGCAGTCCTGAAACTGCAGCCTCTCTGGTTCTGCAGGAACACCAGAAATATTTGTTGCAACAGCAGTAGTACACATTTGACATTTTTAGGGAAATAATTAAAATAGTAACCGAACAATAGTTTGATATATCTGTTCATTTACTGATACCTTGTTGTCAAGGGCGTTGCTAGACCACGTTTAATGCCCCAGTAAAAATCGCCAGTGAATGGGTGACGTCAGGCGTTGGGATGTATTTATTAGGAGTCGTAATCCCAGAATAAGCGTTATTCGCTATGTGCATCCGAACCAACGCTGGTAAAAGCAATGTAATTTAATCAAAAAACAAACTGACGCATTCACGCAGAAAACCATACTCGCACGCCCCACCTGCTGTAATGCCCTATTCACACGGGGCGTCAGGCATTGCCGAACTGCATTGTGGATTCATAAGCCGTTTCAGTGACATTGCTCGCTGCAGAAGTTGGGACTTTCTCAACTTTTCGAGCGCTGATGGAAGTGTCAGCCAATCAGATCGCTGTATGTAAATACACCAGCTCAGACAGTAACCGATTGCTGACTAAATTCATTGGCTGACGCTGCTGATGATCGCCTCAGCCACAAATTCAGACACGCCCTCTGTCAAGCGTTGACAATGAAGCCCCGTGAGAATCAGGTGTTGTATTTACATACAACGATCTGATTGGCTAAAGCTTCCATCAGCGATCAAAAAATTGGAAAATCCCAACTTCTGCAACAAGCAGTGCCACTGAATCGGCGCAGACGACTCCGCAATGCAGATCGGCAACGCCTGACGTCACCCATTCAAAGTGAATGGGAAGCATTGAGACGGATGCTGCGTGTGAATGGGGCGTTAGTGCCGGTTGTTGACATGCACACCGAAAAAGTATGCGCCGCTCATGCGCTGTGAAACCAGCATAAAAGCCTTCAACTCAGAGTTCTGAGTTTTGCAAGTCGACAAAACTAAAGTTTATATAATATGATGATGATCCTAATTTGACAGCATGGCTCTCGGCCATGTGTGTCAAGTCTAAGACAACAGATAATTCTGTAAAACATTTCTTTTTTTTAGTATTCTATTTCATTCTAATGAAATTATTATTCATGCAAAAGATTTCTTAAATTATCTTAGCGTATCACTCCAGTCTTTATGTTGTTTTCCAGTTACATTTATGATTGATTTCTGTTATTTATTTAGAATAATTGAATAATAACAATACATTTATTTATAATTACTTATTTTTTGTATTATCAATTAAAAAGGTTTTAAGACTTTTTATTTAAAAAACAAATGTTACACACATACTGTTTACTATGGAATGCAAAAACT
>CAIGQZ010032312.1:21441590-21462848 GCA_903798205.1 Danio tinwini
ACATCTGTAGCATTCGTTTTCCCTTCGATGGAAGTCAATGGTTACAGGTTTGCAACATTTTTCTGATATACGTCTTTTGTGTTTAACAAAAGAAAAATGTTAAAAACCTGTCCACCATTGACACCCCTAGCATTTGTTTTTTTCCTACGATGGAAGTCAGTGATTAGAGGTTTCCAACATTTTTCTAAATATCTTCTTTTGTGTTTAATAGAAGATAACATGTAACCATTGACATCCATAGCATTTGTTTTTCCAGAATGACTAACTACCGCACTTTTTTATACCACTGTTGTTATACTGCACTGTGCTTTAGAGCTATAATTAGGTCAATGTGTTGTCAGTGATGTCATATTTAATTGTTCCTAAAGGTTTAAAGGGGTAATTTACCCAGAAATTACAAATATTTAAATTATTTACTCACCATTCACTTGTTTCTTACGTCTGTTGAACACCAAAGAAGATATTTTAAAGAATGCTGATATATATTATCCATTGACTTCCATAGTATTTTTTTTATCTAGTATGGATGTTAATGTCACTCTTCAAAGTATCTTCTTTTGTATTCATCAGAAGAAGGACATTTTTTAATACCTCATTATTTACTCTCACTCATGTGGTTGTTTAAATATGGGGTGAGCTATCCCTTTAAAAACACATCTGTGTCTCTGGTAACAAGCCTTTCCCTTACAGAAAGAAACAAACTCTTAATAAAGTGTATACAAATTTGGGTAAAATATGGACCAACCCATTTTTTTAGGTTAACATTTTTGCTTAAATTTGATCCTAGCACTTGTGTTGTTTCATATTTGACTTGAATTCTGCTTTAAACACGAGCTTGATGTGTGCTTATCACATTAACCTCACATCTGGAACACACAGTTTTGAAATAGTTTCTTGTGAATTGCACATGAGTTGTCGACGTTTCTTGACATGTTAATGTTCCAGAACTGTCACATATTACACATATTTTAACCTTTGATTGAACATGTTTATTTCTTTCTGTGAGGATTGTTATTATTTCTTATAATACGAGTTTGGCTTGTAATCTGAGAACCTTCACTAACAGGTTATTTATCAAACCATCTATCAGTCTTTTTGTTTCTTATTATCACTGTAACTCTAAATGAAATGCAGCTGTTAAAACCCGCTTAACGCCTAAAGGCACATCACCTTTAAATAAATGATTTATGTACTATGAAACGGTTTTGTTTTGTTTTGTAGTAAACTGCTGGTTTCTAATGAAAAATTTGTCTTATGATCACATGTGAAGTACATAGTGTACAGGTGAGTCATGGAAACTATGACCAACTGTGTCATCCAAGCTGAAACTTAACTTGTGACGTAAGACTACATGATGATATCTTTGTTAAAAGGATAGTTCAGCCAAAAATGAAAATGATGTCATCATCTTGCTCATCTTTCAAAGCTTTATGAGTATCTTTGTTCTGTTAAACACAAAAGAAGATATTTAGAAAAATGTTGTAAACCTGTAACCATTGACTTCCATAGTAGGAAAAACGAATGCTAAGGATGTCAATGGTTACTGGTATCCAACATTTTTCTATCGTCTGTTAAACACAAAAGAAGATATTTAGAAAAATGTTGGAAACCTGTAACCATTGACTTCCATAGCATTTGTCATTCCTACTATGGGAGTCAATGGTTTTTTGTGTTTAACAGACGATAATTAGTAAAATGTTAGATACCTGTAACCATTGACATCCGTATAATTTGTTTTTCCTGCTATGGAAGTCAATGGTTACAGGTTTTCAACATTATTCTAAATATCTTTTTTTGTGTTGAACAGAAGATATTTTGAAAAATGTTGGATACCTGTAACCATTGACATCCATACCATTCGTTTTTCCTACTATGGAATATAATAGTTACAGGTTTCCAACATTTTTCTAAATATCTTATTTTGTCTTTAACAGATTTAGAGAAATGTTGGAAACCTCTAACCATTAACATCCATTACATTTGTTTTTCCTGCTATGGAAGTCAATAGTGATAGGTTTTCAATTTTTTTTAAATATCTTCTTTTGTGTTTAACAGAAGATATTTAGAAAAATGTTAAACTTGTAACCATTGACATCCATATTATTCATTTTCCCTACTACAGAAGTCAATGGTTACAGGTTTCCAACATTTTTATAAATATTTTCTTTTGTGTTTAACAGAATATATTTAGAAAAATTATGGAAACATTTAACCATTGGCATCCATAGCATGCATTTGTCCTGCTTTGGAAGTCAATGGTTACAGGTTTCCAACATTTTTCTAAATATCTTGTTTTGTGTTTAACAGAAGATATTTAGAGAAATGTTGGAAACCTGTTTCCATTGACATCCATATAATTCGTTTTTCCTGCTATGGAAGTCAATGGTTACAGGTTTTCAGTATTTTTAAAAATATATTCGTTTGTGTTTAACAGACGATATTTAGAAAAATGTTGGAAAACTGTAACCATTGACATCCATAGCATTAGTTTTTTCTACTATGAATGTCAATGATTACAGGTTTCCAACATTTTTCTAAATATCTTCTTTTGTCTTTAACAAGATATACAGGTATTTTACCTGTAACCATTAACTTTCATATTAGAAAAAAAATGCTGTGGATGTCAATGATTACAGGTTTCCAACATTTTTCTATATATAAACCTCCCACAAAATGTACACCAATGATTTACCTGCATTCTTGTGCTTCATGAATAACTTTCACTTAAATGTTTGAACGCAGGTTTCAAGTCAAAATATTTTCACGTCTGGTTGTATCTGTGAAACTGCTGCTCTTGAGAATTCACACTGTACTCTTTCGATCAACGATAGCGCAACACTGTCCACTCCCTTTAGCAAATATTTAGCATACCACACGCAATTTTGTCTGCGTCTATACAAACCTTCTAAACCTGTTTGGCCAGCTTTAGCCCATTGATTCTTAACCTACAATCCCAAAGCTTGAACACAACCTTTACAATTATTTGAGGGAGGTGAGATGTAATAAAGTATTTGTAAAAGAAATTCCCGTCTGTCAGGTGACATATGAGATTTCTTAGAAAGCACACCTCTGTTCAACGAGTCACGAGTTATTCATTTCTGTAACATGCTCATTGTCAATGGTTACAGGTTTGCAACGTTTTCCTAAATATTGTCTGTTAATCACAAAAAATATGCTTAGAAAAATGTTGGAAACCTGTAACCATTTACTTCCATAGTAAGAAAAACAAATGCTATGGATGTCAGTGGTTACAGGTTTCCAACATTTTTCCAAATATTTTTCCAAATATTTTTATTTAAACACAAAAGAAGATCTTTAGAAAAATGGTGGAAACCTGTTACCATTGACTTCCATAGTAGGATAAACAAATGTTATGGATGTCAATGGTTACAGGTCTCCAGCATTTTTTCTCTTTCGACTTAGTCCCTTTAATTATCAGAGGTCGCCACAGCGGAATGAACCGCCAACTTATCCAGCATATGTTTTACACAACAGATGCCCTTCCAGCTGCAACCCAGTACTGGGAAGCCTCCATACACTCTCATTCACATACACATGCACATACACACACACACTTGGCCAATTTAGCTTATTCAATTCGCCTACAGCGCATGTCTTTGGACTGTGGGGGAAACCGGAGCACCCTGAGGAAACCCACGCCAACACTGGGAGAACATGCAAACTCCCCACAGAAACCCGGAGAAAACCCACGCCAACACTGGGAGAACATGCAAACTCCCCACAGAAATGCTAACTGACCCAGCCTGGACTCAAACCAGCGACCTTCTTGCTGTGAGGCGACAGTGCTAACCACTGAGCCATCGTGTAGCCACTATTATACTGTGATATATGTAAAATGCTGAATGATGATATAACTCAGGTGAATATTTCACTCATATTTTCCATTTCATTTTTGCAAAAGTTATTTGAAACTAAGGCAGACACTTGCTTTATAATGACTGTATTAAACTTTATACTTAGCATTTTATCTGTATTTCCTGTTTTCAACTTTATCAGTTGACCTTTTTATCTATACCCCAAAGTGGAAACATGATTCTATATCGGCCAGCCCCTCAGGCAGCATCGGCATCTGAAAATGTCCTTTCATGTCCCGCATTTCCACTTCCCTCAGTCTCAGGTGACTATTGTGTGCGACCAGACAAATATAGCCTCCAGGCTGGGCTGTGACCAACCACAGGCTCAATAAAGGGACACGCTCGTTGTGTGCCTCGCTCTTTTTCTCACGCTGTCTCTCTCTCTCTGCTATCATCCAATTTCACACACACAGATTGTCGATTCTTGACTTCGCAGCTTTCGGACCATTTCTAGATGTGTGTTTGTCTTTTGACGTTGCTATGATACAGCACTGCTCTTGCTCATGGCATTGAGGTTGCAGTTTCTCACTGGCATCATTGGAATAATTATTAGATGCATGATAAGAGGATGCATGTGCTATTTTCCAAGCATAGTGTGGGTGAAGGTAAACTCAGTGACACTGTTATGTAGAATTTTATTTTATGCAATTGTTCTGCATTTAACAGTGACAGACTATTAGTCCCCCCCCCCCCTTGACTTAAAGACTTAATAAAACAGTTGTCATGAAGGGTAATATTAGCTATATGAACCAAAATCATCTTTTGTACCAGGCGGTAAACATGTTTTTATCAGCTGCTAAATTGGCCAATTACCATTGCAGTCAGAAAACAATTTGACTTTCTGCAGCCAGCCCTCCAAAGGCGAGTCGATGAATTGCAGTTTTAGTTACTTCTGTATTGGCTTCCCAAGGGACAGGCCTGGATTAAGAATTCAAAGGCCCCTGGGCACAATGTCTTGTTGGCCCCCATACCTGGCCGCACCCCTATAGTTGAATAAAAAAATAAAAAAAATAAAATATTTTTAATAAAATTTATCTATAATGTATTGCTTGGATTTTTTAAGTAAATGCTATACAGTACATATATTTCTAGTCTACAAAGATTTAACTTATTTTTAAAGCATTTAAAGCATACTTTGAAAAAAAAATACCAATACAACTAGCGAAAATTCATGGATTTTAATATACTTGTTCAAGTTCACAGAAGCAGTACAAAAATTAATTTTTAACGGTATTTTTACTGTATAACTTCTACAAACTTATAATGCATATAGCTATGATTTGGATGTAACACCTTGCCAGTCCAGTTCTATAATTCTCAGTTTCCATACTACACACACTTATTAATGATTCCTACTTGTTTTCCTCGTGATGAAGAGTAGGCAAAATCTGATATGTAGTGGGAGATAAAAAAGAACGTGTTTATCAGATGCTGGATTTGAACCGGGTTCATGATCAATCGTGTCAAAACATGTTGCTATGTGCTTAACAAGCTACACCACTCACTGTTATTTAATGCACTGTTTAGTTATGTTGTCTCTGTCAACATCACTTAACAAGCTGCAATGTGCGCTATTTGCACTTTAATAGACACTACAAAATCGGCATTCCCCCCTCGCAGGGGCCCCAAGTGCGCACGGGCCCCTGGGCCTGTGCCCATAATGCCCATTGGTTAATCCGGCGCAGCCGAGGGACAGCAGGATGTTGCCGCTTGGTATAGAAGCCCAAAGATTACAATGAAATTCATTTGAAATGCCATAAAATTCTGAAATGATCGTACATTATAGGATTTTTTTTCATTATTGATCGTACAGAGGTCGAAATTATTGTACAAATACGATAATTATCGTACGTCTGTCAACACTGATTAGTTAAGGGGCGATTTCAGCAGTTTTGTCATCTGAAAGTTTAAATTTAAAAACTCGCGCTCTTTACTTCAGGATGGATTCTGATTGGCTGTCAACATTTCCACCGTTGATTAAGTGGCCTAAAAACATGTAGCCTAGTTTGTCGTCCATGGGATGGCTATTCTATTTTTTATATTTAGTTCTTCTTAAATAGATTATTTAGTATCATTATAATTATTTATGCAGTTATTATAATACAATTAGCCTATTTTTTCTGAATAAGTAACCGAAATCAATCCTAAAACATTTTACGCGGATGATTTTTCTGCTTCAGAAAACGGATGTGTGATGTGAGAGCGTGAGAGTTGGCGGATCTGTTTGTTCAATCTCTTACTTGGGTAACGTGCATTACTGTTTTCTATGTGAGCAGACGCCACTTTTTGGCTTTTTCTACAGATATTTTAAGGTAAGAAGCAAACCTCAAGCTCTTTAAAAAAGATTGAAAGATAGTGAACTTTAGACTTTGCTTTGAGGAACCAGCCGCGTTTAAAGCGATAGAAGGTTATTGCATAACGCTGGCACCACAGTGAGAAAGACGTTACTTCTCTTTCTATCTCTGCCCTCCCCCTCTCCTCTCTTTATTGCTTTTTCTGCTTTTCCTCCCTGTGTTTGATAACCTGTTATTCAGCTTTGCAGTTTTCCAGGTAAGAACAAAGGCTGAGGGATAAAGAAACCCGACCCTGCCGAAAAAAACGACGCTAGTAAACATCCAGAAGTTGTAATTGTCTGTAATGATATATATTAAGTTATGTTGGTTGTAATGGAAAGTATGCTGCTTCTGTGGTAACTATTTACCTGTGGTAATTAATCTACTGGTAATTATTTTGCCTTTTATTGATGGCATGTTAAAATAAAAAAAAAAAAAACATAGGAATATGTACAAAGAACACACTAGAAACCATTGTAATGTACTGGTTTTCATGCTTAAATTTGATGGTTTGTAATGTTTTAAAGGGATTTTAACGCTAACACTTTTTACCATAAATTGCTTTAGTAGGCTATTTTTTCATGTGGGTGGTGGGGTGTACATATAAACAGTCAATAGCCTTATCCATTATACTAAATATACAACATTATAGAATGTACTATGCACAATACACCATTAAAAATGATTGTTGTTGCTTGTTCAAACTACTTGTGTATAATGAGTTAAAACAACACAATTCTTGAATTTTCTTTAGACAATTGATTCGTTTTATGTTCAGTCCACTTATATTTGTTACTTATTTGTTTTTGTGTTGGGACAACATGAAAGAATTGTGCTGGTGTAACATCTTGGTTAGTGTATATGTAATTCCAAGGTTTCCGCTACATTCATTTTTCCATGGTGGGGCGCCACGACAAAATTCATCCCGCCACGGCTATATTACAGCTTCTCATTCAAAACATTGTCTTTTTTTTTTATAAGCGGGTTATAATCTCAACAAAACGTATTAAAAGGTAAGTGAATTATAACAGCGCAAACTTTTCTGTAATTGTAGCAGTGCTGTGCGTCATTTGTTTAACCCTTTAAAGTGACATACTGACTGACTGACTGACTGACTGACTGACAGGTGCATGTTGTGTGAGGCCAGCAAACACGGCGTATAGCTTTTAGTTAGGATGAACAGTTTCCATAATTATACTTTATTTATAGATAAAGATGTATGTCTCTGCATACAATAAACAAAGACTTTATCTTGCTGGGGTTTATAGCCGTTTCACTTTACCCCAGGTCAGGACGCATTAATGCCGCTCTGTAGGTCTGCTGGAGTCGTTCATAAATATTCCTAGCAAATCTAATAGTTGGAGACATATTCACTACGTTAACGCTAAATTGCACTTGAGCAGCGTATATTTGAGGGCGTGCAAGAAGTTTTGTGCACGAATCCTAGCGCAAGCAAAAAGATCTGCATGCTCGTATTACACAAATCCGATCTCAACTTGTAGTACTGCGTCACGACATTTGTCATTGAAATAACGCCATAGGTAGTTGGTAGATCATAAGGCCTGCCGCCACAGCTGGAAAAAATCCCAGAGGAAACACTGAATTCCCAGCATGCTTAGTTTGAGATTGTATTAAGAGGGGGACATTTTGACAACAAAAGTTATCTTTAGTATTTTAAGTTAAGAAAAAGACTTGTTAGAGTTTAATCTAGGCTTAGTTTGAAGATTTAGAAGAGTTTCGTGTAATGTTTTGGGGATTACCACTTTGCAGAAGAGTAGATTCAATATCAACAATTACATTATTTGTTATTGCTCACTGAGCTACAATAACTTGTGCTAAAGCTAGTTCTGACAAAGTCTCAATCAACAGTAGGCATTAATATCAGTTGCAGTTTGTACTGCTATAAAAAAAATTGAAATTTTGATTGGCCAAATTAAGCAACTGTAAGTAATTGTCTTCTTAGAGTAAGTGTTCACAGGGTAATTCAAATGAAAGATAACATTCATAAATGGATGGAAATTAATTTTGCTCATGGGCTTTCTTTGCCTAAAATAAGTTTAAATCACGTAAATTTAAATCATTTGAAAAACATTTAAGTTACACCCACAATTTATTGTTTTACTTTTTAATGATATATTAATGTTATAAATTGTATTTCTTGCAAAGACTAATTGATTTACTTAACAATACCTAAATGTATCAGCAGGAGACACAGAGATTCATTTTGTTTTGCCTGTGTATGTTTTAGAATCCCAAAAAGCTGGTTGACATGGCAAAGACACAATTCTAACATTAAACTCTTCTTGAATGTTTTACAGATAAACAAAAGTCACCTGCATCTTAGCAGGCCTAAAGGTAAGTAAATAAACATCAATCAAATCTTAATTCTTTGGTGAACAATCTCTTTAATGTGTGTGCCATTACAGTATAGAAGGAGAGAATTAACCTTTTATATCACTTCCTGAATGGACTGTCTAGACTGAAACTATTTAAATGTATGTAGATGTGTGCAAACAACACAACACAGTTTTAGCATCTCTTGTGTGGCTATCCAAACACATGTTAAAAGCATACCGCCACCTGCTTTATGGTTCACCTCTGGTTCTGTTGGTATGCTAAATCTTTAAAGAAGACCTAATATGCCCCTTTTTATATAAAATAAGTCTCTGATGTCCATAGAGTGTGCATGTGAAGTTTCAGCTTAAAATACCAAATATTGTTTTATAATTCTTTAGGCTTTGATCCAAATTGTGCCATTTTGGTCACTGTTGCTTTAAATTCAAATAAGGTTGTCCTCCCAGCCCCCTTTTCAAAAGAGGGCAGAGCTACAAATGCCTGTGCATCAGCATAGCAGCAAATTTTATAAAGGACTTATGTTATCTCTTTGAAAAACTGAGAATGTCGTAAGAAGTGGCTCAGAAGAAGGCAGTCTATGGGGACTATAGTGTTCATTTGTGTATCCTAAAACTCAACTTTTATAATTCCTCTTAGTTTCTGACATTATCTTTAGCAGGTATGGTGTGTAAACTAATGGCGGATGCCTGCTTCTCACTCAGGGCTGTCTATGCTAATGAGGAAGAGATTGTCACTAGTGGACAGGGCTTTTTTGTCAATCATAGTGCTTCTGCAGACTGCTTTTATCAAGTGCGATTATATAAAATCATATTAATTAATATTTACCATTAGAGGGTGGCTATATCCACACACTGTTGCTACACAACTGTGTTTAAACAATTTATAAAAGTGATTTTTGCACAATAGGTCACCTTTAATGGATGTGTGCTGGCCTATATTTATAAATAAGACCATTCTGTTTGTGTCTGTCTGTCTCTAGTATAAACATTTTCTCGTCAAACCAGTTCCGACCAGTTCAGCATGTTTGAACTAGTTTGTTGTTGGTGGTGAAATCACTGTCATTAGGCATTCACATTTCAGACACACACACACACACACACACATTTCTGTTTAACGAAGAGCAGATTTTTTAACACATTTCTAAACATAATAGTTTAATAACTCATTTCTAATCGCTGATTTATTTGATCTTTTCCATGATGACAGTAAATAATTGACTAGATTTTTTTCAAGGCACCTCTGTACAGCTTAAAGTGACATTTCAAGTCTTAACTAGGTTAATTAGGTTAACTAGGCAGGTTAGGGTAATTAGGCAAGTTATTCTATAATGATAGTTTGTTCTGTAGACAATTAAAAAAATTAGCTTAAAGGGGCTAATAATTTTGACCTTAAAATGGTTCTTAAAAATTTAAAAACTGCTTTTATTCTAGCCGAAATAAAACAAACAGAATACTTTCTCCAGAAGAAAAAACATGATCAGACATACTATGAAAATGTCCTTGCTCCGTTAAACATAATTTGGGAAATATTTAAAAAAGAAAAAAAAATTAAAAGGGGGCAAATAATTCTGACTTCAACTGTATATGTAGATATATATATATATATATATATATATATATATATATATATATATATATATATATATATGTGTGTGTGTGTGTGTGTGTGTGTGTGTGTGTGTGTACAGTTGAAGTCATAATTATTAGTTATTATTTAATATTTTTATTATTTAATATTTTTTCTTCTGGAGAAAGTTTTGTTTGTTTTATTTCGGCTAGAATAAAGGCAGTTTTAAATTTTTTAACCTAATTAACCTAGTTAAACCTTTAAATGTCACTTTAAGCTGTATAGAAGTGTCTTTAAAAATATCTAGTCAAATATTATTTACTGTCATCATGGCAAAAATAAAATAAGTCAGTTATTAGAAATGAGTTATTAAAACTATTATGATTAGAAATTTGTTAAAAAAAATCTCTCCGTTAAACAGAAATTGGGGAAAAAATAAATGGGGGCTAATAATATCTATCTATCTGAAGAGTTTAGATGCAAAAACCTCTAAATGCCGTCTGAAATCCTCCTCTAAAATGATCCTTTTATCAGGCTTCTGTGTGTATGTTCAGTAATGTCACTTTTATGGCAAAGAATAAGTCCTTTTCCTGGTCTTTAAAGTGAAGTATCCTAACATAAACAACGAAGGCTGACAAAAATGTTCATTTTCAATGGAAATTTCAGACAGCACTTAGAGGTTTTTGCATCTGAACTTTTCATATACATTATCTACGTTATATTATTTGAGTATTAAGTTGTATAACACGCATTATCTTATTTATTTATTTATATATATATATTTTTTTCCATGTAGTTTTTTCCCCATCTATCAATGCTGAATTAATGATGATTGTTGAGTTGACTTTGTTTGTTAAGATATTCTGAGTCAAAAGAAACTCCAGATGCACCTGATCTCTGTTATCTTGATGAAGGCTGTTCTATGCCGAAATGTGTAGGTTTTTTAAGGATTAGCCATGTCAATAAAGGCTTTTTAGTATATTTTCTTACATTTTTCGATTTTTGCTGTTTATTCTGATGAATCCCTTACCCAAAGAGCACCGGCACATTATTTAAGCTACCCCTGAGCACTTTTAGTTTGATTATCGACTTATAGTTATAAGGTTAATTTGATTCAGTTTAAAAATGTAAGGAAACCAGGATTTATTTTACAGTGTACATATATATCATACAGCTGTGAGACACAGAAATATATGACAATTTAAATAAATGGACAAAATACTTTCTACATTTGAATAACATTTCACAACATTACCATGTTATATTTTTGTTTAATAAAAATAAATGCAGCCATACAGCAGAGTAGACTTCTTTCAAAACATTAACAATATATTTTATATAAATATTTTAGGTGGTGCGGTGGCGCAGTGGGTAGTGCTGTCACCTCACAGCAAGAAGGTTGCTGGTTCGAGCCTCGACTGGGTCGGTTGGCATTTTCTGTGTGGAGTTTGCATGTTCTCCTCATGTTGGCGTGGGTTTCCTCCGGGTGCTTCGGTTTCCTCCACAAGTCCAAAGACATGCGATATAGGTGAATTGGGTAAGCTAAATTGTCCGTAGTGTATGTGTGGGAATGAGAGTGTATGGGTGTTTCCCAGTGATGGTTTGCAGCTGGAAGGGCATATGCTGGATAAGTTAGCCCCTGATTAATAAAAGGACTAAGCCAAAAAGAAAATGAATGCATGATAAATATTTCAGTATTTGTCTTTCACAGTGTTTTTACGTTTGTTTGAATCATTATTATTATCTTGTATTTACAAATCCTACTTTATAATTATTTACAAATATAGCATACTGTTTGACTTAATCATAAACTTTTCATTTCAAATTTAAAAGAAACACCAATATATTACATTTCAGTGTAATCTGTTCAGTCCAATTGTGTATATAAAATACAATGTAAACAGGCAAATCGCATTAAATCAATGTGAAATATTAGAAATTTATTATAATAAAAAAAAACTGGTGGTACTTTGTACTCTTTTCAAATTTATCTTTGATGATGATTTCCTCCTGGTGCTCCGGTTTCCCCCACAGTCCAAAGACATGCTGTATAGGTAAGTTGAATAAGCTAAATTGGCCGTAGTGTATAAGTGTGAGTGTATGGATGTTTCCCAGTGATGGGTTGCAGCTGGAGGGGCATCTGCTGTGTAAAACATATGCTGGATAAGTTGCTGGTTCTTTCCGCTGTGGTGACCCCAGATTAATAAAGGGACTAAGCCGAAAATAAAATAAAATAAATAAATGAATGAACATTACCATGTTATTTTTTTTTGTTTGTTAAAAAGAAATGCAGACATGGAGCAGATCTGACTTCTTTCAAAACATTACCAATATAGTTTATATTAATATTTAAGTATTTGTCTACCACAGTGTTTCTTACGCTTGTTTGAATTATTATTATTATTGTTATTATTATAGCATACTGTATGACTTAATCATAAACTTTCTATTTAAAATTTTAAAGAAACACCAATATATTACATTTCAGTGTAATCTGTTTAATCCAATTGTGTATAAAAAACTACTATGTCATGGGAAAACCACATTAAATCAATGTGAAATATTAGAAATTTATTGAGATAAAAAAAAACTGGTGGTACTTTGTACTCTTTCCAAATTTATCTTTTAATATTAATGACGGTTTCCCCCACAGTCCAAAGACATGCTGTATAGGTGAATTGAATAAGCTAAATTGACCAAAGTGTTTGTGTGTGAATGTAAAAGTGTATGGGTGTTTCCCAATGTTGGGTTGTGGCTTGAAGGTCATCCGCTGCGTAAAACATATGCTGGATAAGTTGCTAGTTCTTTCCGCTGTGGCGACCCCGAATTAAAAAAGGGACTAAGCCGAAAAGAAAATGAATGAAAATTAATGATCAAAATGATCTTTCTATTACAGTGGTTAAACATTAAACAGTGGCATCTACTGTACAGATCTGGTAAGTGCAACACCTCATTTAGCTTTTCAGAATAGAGTACTTAGTGAACTGTTTACATAAAAGTGCTTACTTTGTACTTTAAAGTTATATGTAAATAATATTAATCATTTCAAAAGGGATTACATGATGCAGTGTTGCTCTATCAACTCTGCTGCATTGTTCATTTTATGTCTACGTTATCTAATTCTTTCAGAAATGTATAATTAATTTGAATGATCGATATCAATTTGAAATTGAATTGTATTTTGGAGGCTTTCTGCAATAAAAAAAGAACTAAAAGTCAATTATAAACAGATAATGGATGTTACTTCAGGTCTAATCAAATGCATTGAATTGTGGCATACAGTATAGTGTGCTCAGCTGCATATCGCAAATGTAGTAGAAGTTTGCATACTGGAAATCTTCAGACTGCATAAATATTATTTGTAGCACCATAATATGTTATTAATCTGCTAATAAGTGAATGTATTAGTGATTCATGCATCCCAGTTTGAATGTGTATTGATTTTTGTCATTCATTTCACACCACAGATGACCTGTTGATGCGTCTCAGCATGATCTTATCTCTCCTGCATAACCGCTTGCTTAAAACCCAGTCCACATTTTCTCCCAGTTTCCACATTCCTCAAGGACCCCTCTGTTGCGGTGCCAGAGGGGGAGGCGTCCACAACACTGCCTGATGGGAAATGGTTCAGGCCTTCCTGCGCTGAGCTGCAGATAACAACTTACTGTTCAGAGAGCTCAGCCTGAGGTCTTCAGAGATACTGAGCTGCTGGACGAGAGCCAGGTACTGCTCAGCCTCGCATGCACAACGCTCACATTCTTTCACGTTTGTTTGTATGTTTGTTTGTTTGGCCTCCTCCAAGTTAGCCAAAGGTTGCAGATAGCACCGCCGCCCCCCCTTTGTTAAAGGTCTTCCGCGTTGCATGACATTGCACGCTGATATCTAGCAGCGAAGAAAAAAAATTGTATCTGAAATTGTTTAGTTCCTAGTGTCATAAGCCAACTTTATCTGAATTTCTCTATCCTCTCTCTCTGTATGTCTCTTTTAAAGCATGGAGAGCTATTCTCCATGTGCCAGAGGGATCAGTAGGAGGCTGAAAGAGAAGATGATTAATTAGCATTGCTTCTCCGCTTTGGCTGTAGACTGATCTCGGCCCAGATCCTCTGCGGGCTTCTCTTATGTAAAGCTGTCGAGAAACATAGTGTGGCATAGAAGCGAACAGTGGCGCAAAACAAACACTGCGTGCTGCGCCGTATGCTCAGGCCTGTTGGACGTCCATATCCAGAAGTGCAAACACATATTGTTGCTTCTGTATAGTAGTTGGGAAAGTTTGTCGTTTAAATTTACGTTGGTCATTTCTAGCCATTAAGGTAGTCAAAATTCCAGGTTTTTTATGAATTTTGAGAGGTACAAAAGAAATTAGGGCAGCAATGAATTTGTAAGACATACATAAAAACTTTTTGAAGGGTGTTACAGTTGTTTTTGGTAAGTTTAAAGGTTTTCTCCGGGTGCTCAGGTTGACGCACACAGTCCAAAGACATGCAGTGCAGGTGAATTGAATAAACTAAACTAAATTCAATTCAATTCAACTCATCTTTATTTCTAAAGCGCTTTTACAATGTAGATTGTGACAAAGCATCATAACATAGAAGATTATAGTAAATTGAAACAGTATCAGTATGGTTTTCAGAGTTTCAGTTCAGTTCAGTGTGGTTTAATTTTCACTGCTGAAAGTCCAACACTGAAGAGCAAATCCATCGATGCACAGCTCCACATGTCCCAAACCAGGCAAGCCAGTGGCGACAGCGGAACAAACTTTACCAATTGGCGAAAGTGAAGAATTAAAAAACCTCGAGAGAAACCAGGCTCAGTTGGGCACCACTATATCTCCTCTGGTCAAACTTCTTGTGCAGAGTTGCAGTCTAGGCACCGGAGGCTGGAAAACGCTAGATGTTCATCATAGAGAAGCTGCAGGTGGGAGAGGTCACCGGCTGGTGTACAGGCTGTCCCTTTAGGATCAATGCGAGTATTTGGCTGTCACTGGGGTCTTACAGGAATGAGTCTCATGCTCACCTCTCCTTCATAACCACCACAGCAGCTGCTCAGGATACGACCTGGTCCAGGGTTATGGAAACCACAGGAATAATAAAAAAAGACTAACATAAGCACAGATGCCGTTTAAATTATAATGTCTTTTGGGAAGTGTTCCTGGCTTACTTACTATGGGCTAGTTGCACAAGAGGGCTCTGGTGAGCTTCCAAAACGCAAGTGTGTGCGTGTTTACTTCCGGTGTATACTGTAAAACTATGAAGGAAGAGGTGAAGATTTTGCATTTTTGTTACCAAAAATGAGCATGTTTAAAATAAAAAAGCAAACAAAGTATTTTTTCAGTGACAGGAGAGGACATCCTCACTACATTGCTGCATACCTCAATGCACTAATTTGCTTCCCTTCTTACCCTGTTGATGCTGAAGTTCGTGCTCAGTGGTTACTCAAATTCTGTTGGGATCATGTCTTTTTTTGTAGCGATCGTTTCTCTGAGTTGTTATAATTATTATTTTTTTACTTTTAAAAAGAAGCTCCACACAAATACGGTCATGCTGAGGTGATTTTATTTTGCTCCTGCATAATGGCAATCTCTCTCAATATCAGTTGAGTCTCTGTTTGGCCTTTCCTCTTAACAGACAGAGCAGTCAAGAGCACAAGCTCCCAATTTACACTCACACTTTACAGCATATGAGATGAATAATAATACAATAAATAATCTTCCTTAAAAGTATAATAATTATTCACTACAGCATTAGTGTTTCTTAGATATTAACGAACATCCTGCATAACACACACATTAGGCAAAGTCTCTCCATATCAGTTAAGTTTCTCTTTTGTCTGTTAACCACAAGATATGTTTGAATACATAGATATTTAATTACAACATAATGCTGCAATGTACATCCTATTTATAAAATACAATGCTTCTTTAGTGTGTTTACAAAATATATATTTACACTTATATACATATACATGTAGTCATAATATATAAACATGATCAGGTGCTGCTTGTGGTTCGCTCATCTCGTAGTCAGTCGGAGATGTCTCTGGGACGGAGCATCTTGGTTGATGATCCCAATCTCTCGGTGTGGGAAGAGTGTAGTTGAAATTGCACTGAGGTATGCAGCAATGTAGTGAGGATGTCCTCTCCTGTCGCTGATAAAATACTTTGTTTGTTTGTTTTTTTTAAACATGCTCATTTTTGGTAATGAAAATCAGTGGTGGAAAGAGTACCATTACTTGCCTAAAAATGTAGTGCAAGTAGAGTAAAAGTATCTGCTGTAAATATTACTCAAAGTATGAGTAAAAAGTAGCCCTTTCAAAAGTACTCAAGAGTAGGGAGTATTACGCTGTAAAAAGCATAATTAAATTACACGTAATTTATGGATGTGTGTAAACGTAACATTCTGTAGTGCATCTAGTGATTGCTCAGCAGGCACACAACGTCATAAGATGTTAATATTAGGTTAGATTTAGGTTGTGATGTCAGATGACCAAAATTCTATGTCTAGCCAGCGTTTAAGGACAACGTTATTTTAATAATGACATCAAGTGACGCTGATATTTGGTTGATATTAGGTTGTGTTGGAAAGTGACCAAAATCCAACGTCAAGCCAACATCTTAACGTCATATTGACGTCAAATACTGACATTTATTTATCAGTTTTGGCAACCAAAATCCAAAGTCTGATAGATGTCATAGTGGTAACATCCACACAACGTCAAGCTGTAACATCATTAGATATTGATATTTGGTTGGTTTTACGTTGGACGTTGGACATTGACTTCGGCCTGACAGTGAGTTCTGACATCAACCTGATTTTCATTTTCAAACAAAATGCAGCGTGCTGTCATCTTCTCATCAGTGACATGAATCTAAACAGTCTTTGGGTCAATGCTTAGAAAGATTTTGGACATCTTCTTGGACACTTTTAATGCTTCCAAACAGTTTGCTGCAATTATAAATCGCCCATGTCTTGAGGTGTTCATTATACTGTGATTTATCTTCTATGTGCAATTTGATTGGACAGGAATCCCAGGACTGATTTTTTCTAAAATAGTTACTGCAGGTTGAAAGAAAGTAGTGCAGTAAAAGTACAGATACAGCACCTAAAATGTACTCAAGTGAGAGTTAAAGTACACATTTTTTCAAACTACTTAGTAAATTACAATTCCTGAGAAAAACTACTAAATTACAGTAATTTTAGTATTTGTAATTAGCTACTTTACACCACTGACGAAAATGCTAAATCTTTACCTCTTCCTTCACAGTTCTTTGTGACCGGAAGTGAACACACACACAATTGCGTCTCGGAAGCTCACTATTGCCATCTTGTGTAACTAGCCCATAATAGAATGGAGGAACTATGAGGTCAATTTTTATGAAAACCAGTAAGCGAGTAAGCATTTTAGCAGTTCCGGTTTCCTCATTCCAAAGTCAATGGATTTTCTGAATAGGATTTCGATTAAATCGCTTAAAAAAGGTTTGTGGCTACCACAAATTCAAAATACTTTTACGTTTTATTCTACGACATAAAACACATCAGTTCTTGATTTTTAAAATTGGTTACACATTTTTAAAAAGACGGTTGCTATCAAGTTGCTAAATCGGACTACAGACGATGTCGGAGACATTATATGTCATCGAGCTAAACTGGTCTGGAACGCAGCTCGCCTGTTCTGGGCATTTGGATTTGTGTGTTATTTAAGTAGTTTCATAAATAGTATTTTATAGTTTGTAGTATTTTTCTAATTGGGAATTCATATTGTGTGTAGATAACACCTTCACTTGTAAAGACCGTCAAGACAGATTAATTGTTGATCATTTATTTTAATTAAACGATTTCATGAAAATACAGCTTAACAGTGCAGCCTGTCTCTTTCCTGCTCTCAGTAAGGCAAACATATGAATAATTGTGTAAAAATGCATAAATATTACCTGTCATTTTAACATGATCAATTTATATTTCATCGTTTTTTCTTCATCTGAACACATTTTACTCAGTCATAACTGCAATATTTAAACTCCTCCTTAAAATGTAAAGCTAATGTGACTGTTTGAACTGCTTTTTACTGTACTTTGTGACAAAAAAAAAAGAATATTGAACGATGTTCTCTATCCATGATGGAACCTGCAACCATATAGACTTGTCCCTCACACCTCATTTCTGTCGTCTTTTACTAAGGTAAGCAGGCCGTAACGTTATGCACGCGCGATACACTTATTTAAATATGTCTTATGATAATACTATAGGCACATTTATAAAACATACAGTATGTTTTTTTTTTACTTTTACATCAACCGAAAATCAAAACAAATGTATTTCCCACATAAAAAACTATCCAAACGGCACGTAGGTCTATATACAGATGTGTTTCTGCGTATTTGTATTTGTTTATAATATATAGCATGGATTATAATATGATAAACCGAGAGACTAATCGTTGTCTTGGTCCATATTTCTAAAAAATAAGTTTGAAACGTTGTTTGTAGCAGGGTGGTGCTGACGTCACAGGCGAGCAGCCCGAAGACACTGTAGTCTATTTATAGCCTAATGTTAGCTTTTCCATTCTTGTGTTTGCATTTAAGATCCAAAACTGTTAAAAGTTGTATTTTCGTGTAAGGATTATCCGGTTAGACAAAACGTGTAGGTGTAATGAACAGTGTTTGAACACAGAGCTTATTATCTGCAATCTTTAAAAAGCCTATAGGAAAATACTATGGGGATTTTATCGAGGGAACCAGTTTTATGCTAGCATCCGATTGGCCTACAAGGTGATGTCATAATTCCTCCACTCTATAGGTCAGTTATGGCAAGATTCAGATTTTTGTCCTTTAAGTTAGTGGTGTCAACTCCTGGGCTGCATCTGAAATCGCATACTTCTATAAAACTTTTTGAAGGGTGTGACAGTGTGATTTTTTTTCAAGTTTAAAGTTAAAGCTAAAGTATGAAGTTCTTATATTGTATTACTTACAATAAGAGGTAAATTATGAAAACAAATTCAGATTTTTATCCTGTAAGTCAGGGGTGTCAAACTGCTGGGCTGCATCTGAAATCCCATACTTGCCAACTATATAGGTTACGTTATTAACAGTATGCAAACCAAGTAGTATGTCCGAATTCATTTATTTTTTCATTTTCTTTTCAGTTTAGTCCCTTTATTAATCTGAGGTCACCACAGCAGCATGAACCGCCAACTTATCCAGCACATGTTTTACGCAACGGATGCCCTTCTAGCTGCAACCCATTCTGGGAAACATCCATACACACCCATTCACACTCATACACTACAGACAATTTAGCTTACCCAATTCACCTATACCACATGTTTTTGGACTTGAGGGGGAAACCGGAGCACCCGGAGGAAACCTACGCGAACATGGGGAGAACATGCAAACTCCACAGAGAAATGCCAACTGACCCAGCCAAGGCTCTAATTAGCGGCCTTGCTGTGAGGCGACAGTGCTACCCACTGTGCCATCATGCTGCCTGTTCGAATTCATAGTATATGAAAAAACAGTAGATGAGAAGCACCCGGATGACCAACTACTTTCAGTGAGATTCTGCTCATTCAATGGACGCTATGCTATCTCATGATGCAATGCAAGAGACTTCATCAAAAGGAGTGAAGTAGAAAACTGATGTGAGTAGATCAGGTGATCATGACAAATGGCTAATGCAGTACGTCCAAATTCCATTCCATTCATACTACTCCCATTCATACTATATAGAACATATTTTTCTAGCGGTTTTGTAGTAAATTGAAATTCAAATGTAGTACATACTCGAGTAATAGGCGATTTCTGTAATAAGCACTGTCTCCCCACAGGAAGAAGGTCGCTGGTTCAAGTCCCGGCTGGGACAGTTGGCATTTCTGTGTGGAGTTTGCATGTTCTCCCTGTGTTGGCATGGGTTTCCTCCAAGTGCTCCGATTTCCCCCACAGTTCAGAGACATGCGCTATAGGTGAATTGCATAAACCAAAATTGGCCATAATGTATAGGTTTGTGGGAGTTTTCGAGTACTGGGTTGTGGCTGAAAGGGCAACTGTTGCTTAAAACATATGCTGGAATAGTTGGCAGTTCATTCCGCTGTGGTGACCCCTGATAAATAAGGTACTAAGCTGGAGAAAAATGAATGAGATTTCAGAGCTTATGTGACTTAAATTATTGTCTGTTTTGCACATAAACTTATTAAATAGCTTTAAATGTCTTGTGTTTATGTGTACACTTAATTTTTATGGTGTTTTTGTATTTGTTTTTCAGCTTGATCACGGTATTTGACCTTTTGTATGGTTATTTTTGTATTTTTTTAAAGATTGCATAAATCCCTTTATTGGAGGAAAAGCTTGGACATATCTGTTTGAGAAAATATATAGAGCTGAAATGACTTGAATGTGAGTGAACTTTTGTGTGAACTTTCTCTTTAAGCCACGTACAGTTTAGAAATGGCATTTACGGTACATTTGCACTTTGCCATATTCTCAGTCATGTCATGTGAGATAAGAACCAATATCATTTGGCCTCAGTGACATCCAACTTGGTTAAAAGGTGCTTTTTTTGTATGGACAAAACACTTATGAGGTTTTAGAGCTCTTGTTGCCGATGCATTGATCTGCATCTCACACAGACAGATCTGACGTATGGCTTCAGAAGATTTACATGTTATGGAGCTTTTTTCATTTATTCTTTCATTCATTTTCTTTTCGGCTTAGTCCCTTTATTAATCTGGGGTCGTCACAGCAGAACAAACCGCTAACTTACCCAGCATGTGTTTTACGCAGCGGATGCCCTTCCAGCTGCAACCCATCACTGGGAAACATCCGTACACATTCATTCATACACATACACTGCAAAAAATTTAGCTTACCGAATTCACCTATACCACATCTTGGGACTTGTGGGGGAAAATGGAGCACCAGGAGGAAACCCACGCAAACACGGGGAGAACATGCAAACTCCACACAGAAATGCCAACTGACCCAACCGAGGCTCGAACCAGCGACCTTCTTGCTGTGAGGCGATCGTGCTACTCACTGCGCCACCGTGACGCCCAAGCTTTTTTCATAGGATGTATAAACACTCATTTTATATAATATAATATAATATAATATAATATAATATAATATAATATAATATAAT
>CAIGQZ010032312.1:21462858-21486823 GCA_903798205.1 Danio tinwini
ATATAATATAATATAATATAATATAATATAATATAATATAATATAATCTTCAGGAATGGCATAAAGGTGAAGAATTCGGGGGCAACTGTCCCTTTAAATCTTATAAGGGGTATTTAAATGTAGTCAAAAATTGATCAGTCACATGATGTGCATTAGCTTTAGCATTCATACATTGCATTTTAATTAGATTTTTTTTAGCTTGACAGTGTAAAACACACTCTATAAGAGCAGCTTGGACATTGTGTATGACATCTCTTTTTTTATCAAGGGAGAAAAACTAATATGAGGTTGGAATGATATACTCTATGAGTGAGTGATTTATGACCACCTTCTTTTTGGGTGCTTTGTAACTTTAAACTGGCTATGCCTTCATAATTAGCAAGCTCATATCATTTGTAATTTTCATTTACTTTCTGTACTTGCATTTATATTAACAAACACATGCAGCACTAGTGATGATGCAAGTCGCCTGAACGCTTTCTGAGCCAACTGCATTTGCCAACAAGTCTGTGTTCACACATTGTTACTTCACAAGCTCCTCTTCTCTAACGAATTAAACGGTCAATGCTTCTTTTTTGCAGCAAGCCAAATATTGCAAAGCATCCTCAAACACACAGCTGAAGGACAACTTAACAAACAACATCATTTTATTGACCCAAGTTTAGTGAAAAGTGTCAAAATACAATAACAAGCATTGGAACACAAGGCATTTTGGACACATGTATACCTCTTTAAAAAGACATTGCAAACATAAGGCCAAAACTACTAACCTGAGATATCCCACAAAAAAACAACCCTCCACAAATTGGCCAATGCTAAAGAGGTTTTCTTTTTAGAAAAATAGAGAGATTTGCAAGAAAAAAAGACACTTTATACATTCAAGGACTGTTGGGAATGTTCAGCTCTGCTTCTCCTCTACTTGCTTGTTAATAAGACACTTGATCTGCGGTTCGGGGGGGTGAATAGAGAGACGGGGGAATGTGCGAGACGGGGCGGGACAGATGGAGCGAGATGAGAGCGAGGGTGAGAAAGGAAAAAGGAGCCTCAGGCTTCCTTGTCGTCCCTTTTTTTTGTCTTCACAGGAGCCGGCATAGTCGCCGTGCCTCCTAGCCAGTCCCAGTGGGCGAAGAAAGGTGCAAAGTTGGTGCCCGGCAGCTGATGATGAGCGTCGTGCCGCAGAGCTCCACCCCAAAGGCCGAAAGGAACCAGACGGTGCATCGCCCAAGGGAAATCATACCCGCAGTGGTCCTCGGTGGACACCCAGATGTTAAACAGCATGAACGCCCAGGCAGTGAGACAGTGGCACTGAAGAAGCAAAGGATCCACGGTGGTCCAGAAGCCAACGCTGAAGAGCTCCCAAGCGGATAGGTACTGGGTGACCAAACTGAAGGTCTGGCGGTACTGATGGTGGAGCGCATGGAAGGTGCGGTACAGCCAGCCAACGCGGTGGTGCAAAAGATGCCACAAGTAGTACTGGAAGTCAAAGACCACCGTGCAGCCCACGATTCCCAGCAGGAAGGCAGTCAGCGTGGGCGCCTCGCGAGGCAGAGGGATGGGTGGCCGCCAGAGCCACTGGGCCACGGCGGCGGGGAAGATGTAGAGCAGATGGTTGTACGTGGTGAGCGCCAAAGTGGAGCCGATGTTGGACCAAGTGACAGTGCGGTCCTGGTGGATCTGGTAGCGGCGGATAGAGGGCCAGGTTGGTGCCAGTAGATCCAGCACGGTGTAGAAGAACACCAGCACCAGGTACATTGACACAGAGAGGATGACGGGAAACAGTGGTGAGCGCAGGCTGCTCTCGTGGTTTTGTTGGAGGTAGTCCCACAGGGGCTGCAGCACCGATTGATTCGACAGATCCCAGGTAGTGTTGCTGATGTCCAGCATACTGTGCGCACCGCCGGGACGCATGCTCTTCTTTGATGGCCAGATATGTGTTGTTACTCCTGCGGCGGGATGGTGAGGAGGCTGGCAGTGGCCGGTGGCGACTTTCTCTTGTTTTGAGTGGTGGATGTGGCTTTTTGTAAAGGATCTGCTGTGCGCCAAATGAGGCAGGCCTTTACGCTTCTAAAATGTGCCCAAGCACCACCTCCTGCATCTGTAGCATTTCTCTCTCTCTCTCTTTTTCTCTCTCTCTCTCTCTCTCTCTCACCTCCCCACGCTCCCTTTCTCTTGATATGGTGTGTGAGTGAACAGTCTTTTCATTGGTAGTTGGAGGATGATCCAACATTTGACCAGCCGATCTGTTAAGTCCTCTCACCACTCATTTCTGACCTAGAAACGGAGAGATTGTTTTATAGCTTTCAACTACAGTTAGATTGAATCATCGATTTATGCATTGCAATTGGCTCAAATGATGGAAGAAAATTTGTAATCGGGATTTAAATGTCATTGTTAGATTTGCTCAATGAGGCAGGGTAAATGTGTTTGTGAAAGATTTGCATCTCATACCATAGACTTGAAAGTGCACAGCTAGTGAGTGCCGGTAACAAAGTTTAAGGCTGTCATACCCACTTATTATGTTGCTGTTTGCGCATCAAAGCAGATATAATTTGATACAGGTTTTATGCATAATATTTGCATATAATTTAGCAGCACTGTAAAAAAATGCTGGGTTACATACAATTTCTACATGTTGTCCCAACACAAATCGACTAAGTTAACTTAATTGGTTTTACAAATTTAAGTTGATTGAACCTAAAACAATTATGTTATCCCAAAATAATCTCATGAATTGGGTTAATTCAGCTCATTATAAAGTAGTTTGAACAAACAGCAAGAATATTTTAGTGAGTGAGTCATTTTTAAGATTTCATTTTAGTCAATGGAAATATAGATAGCATTTAATTTAAACATTAGATGAAAAACTTTGTCAGAAAAAAAATTAAATTGACAGAGTATTCGAAATATTACAAGTAGAAATGTTGCCTTGGAATAAAATTTAAATAATGTGTTGAAGTATTATGAGGTATAAGAAAATAAAAACTAACAAAAACACAAAATGACTAAAACATTAATGAAAATTAAAATGAGAACAAAAATATAAATAATCAGTTTGCAACTTATATGTAATACTAAAATCAGTGGTTCCTACACATAAACTTTACTTGGGCGGGCTGCCCACGTTACATTAATGGCTGCCCAAATACATTTAGTGACATTTTTGTTTACTATTATCATCCTTTACACTTTTTTTTAATATCCGCCCAATATAACATCATAGTGGGTTTTTTCCCGTTTCGTTCGTACCTGTTTGTACACGCGATACCTGTTAATACTCCCACAGACAGTCTCACATGCTCTGCAGACCCACAAAGACATGCCTTTTTGGGACATAAAAAATTTGTTCGGCTGGTTTTTCTAAATCTTCTAAAATGTCTGGGATTCGCTTTCTAAAGCTGTCGTTAATCGTATGCGTTTTTGCGTGAGAGCAGCACTGTGAAAATGCTTTGGCATTTAAGTTTGCTTTGAACTTGAAAGAGAGAAAGAAGCAGATTTTACTGATCAGAGGGTGCACATGGCTCCTGAATAGCATAAAAGAGAAATAGTGGATTTCTTTTTTCCGTTAACCCATTGAAAAGAAATGGTGTATAACTGTGTCATAATACATACAATTATTGGTAAAAATGTATGTGATGTGGGTAAATGATGTGTTTCAATCTGGCTACCACCCCAAGTATATTTCAAGCCTGTGGGAAGCACTGAAAATAAAATAGTAAGTAAAAAAAAGAAAAGGCTTTGCATCAAACTTGTATGACTTGGTTCCTTGTTTTTTTAATCATTCCAGCTAAGAAAGAAAGTGAATTTCTTTAGGTTTAAGTGCATAAAACAAATTAGACATTGCTACATTCACTATTTTTATTGACCTTTTTTCATTTAAAAGTTAATGTATAGCTCCTTGGTCTCTAATAATAAACCTTTATAAGCCCTTTTTTTCTCCTGCTTTTGAATTGTATTGTCAGTGCCTCAGTCTCAGTTGGTCAGGTGAGATGCGATACTGTTTGCACCTTCTTTTAGCAATAATGTTCAGATTATATCCCTTACATCCATTTTATTTAATCTGTGATTGCCAGAAATGCATCTTAATGATAGGCTTTTTGTGGCCGTTTTAAAACGTACTATTAAAACATATTCACCAGGCACTTTATTAGGTACACCTACTTGTATCGGGTTGGATCCCCTTTTGCCTTCAGAACTGCCTTAGTTCTTCGTGGCATAGATTCAACAAGGTACTGGAAATATTCCTCTCAGATTTTGGTTCATATTGACATGATAGCATCTCGCAGATGCCGCAGATTTGTCGGCTGCACATCCATCATGCGAATCTCCCATTCCACCACATCCCAAAGGTTCTCTATTGGATTGAGAATTGGTGACTGTGGAGGCCATTTGTCATGTTCAAGAAACTAGTCTGAGGTGATTCGCGCTTTATGACATGGCACATTATCCTGCTGGAAATAGCCATCAGAAGATGGGTACACTGTGGTCATAAAGGGATGGACATGGTCAGCAACAATACTCAGGTAGGATGTGGCATTGACACGATGCTCAATTGGTACTAATGGCACCAAATTGTGCTAAGAAAATATCCCCTACACCAGGGGTCACCAATCTCATTCCTGGAGGTCCGGTGCCCAGTTGGACCTGCCTCAACACACTTGCCTGGATGTTTTAAGTATACCTAGTAAGACCTTGATTAGCTTGTTCAGGTGTGTTTGATTAGGGTTGGAGCTAAAATCTGCAGGACACCGGACCTCCAGGAACAAGTTTGGTGATCCCTGCCCTACACCATTACACCACCACCACCAGCCTGAACCGTTGATACAAGGCAGGATGGATCCATGCTTTTATGGAGTTGATGCCAAATTCTGACCCTACCATCTGAATGTCGCAGCACAAATCGAGACTCATCAGACCAGGCAACGTTTTTTTCAATCTTCTATTGTCCAATTTTGGTGAGCCTGTGCAAATTGTAGCCTCAGTTTCCTGTTCTTAGCTGACAGGAGTGACACCCGGTGTGGTCTTCTGCTGCTGTAGTCCATCTGCCTCAAGGTTGGATGCATTCAGAGATGCTCTTCAGCATACCTCGGTTGTAATGAGTTGTTATTTGAGTTACTGTTGCCTTTCTATCAGCTGGAACCAGTCTGTCCATTCTCCTCCTACCTCTGGCATCAACAAGGCATTTGTGCCCACAGAACTGCCACTTATTGGATTTTCTCTTTTTCTGACGATTCTCTGTAAACCCTAAAGGCGGTTGTGCTTAAAAATCCAGTAGATCTGCAGTTTCTGAAATACTCAGACCAGCCCGTGTGGCACCAACAACCATGCCACATTCAAAGTCACTTAAATCACCTTTCTTCCCCATTCTGATGCTCGGTTTTAACTGCAGCAGATCGTCTTGACTGTCTTGAGCGGTCAGCTGGTAAGCGCGAAAAGGAATGGCATCATACCACGCCATAGCATTTGTTTTAAAGACAAAAATCACCCATACATTAATCTGGCTACATAACACACAATCTCCAGAAATGTATATAGGGCTACTTTTTCCGAATGAGCCTACGTTGGACTAAAACCTTTATGAAATTTAAAATCAGAACAAAAAATGTAAATAAAATCAGTATGTAACTTGTGTGAAACCATAATATCCTTTATGATAGCGACCACATACTGCTTTAGATTTTTGTTTTCAGAGTATTTGGTATATAATAATAAAATGAAAATATTGATATATTGAAATAAAGATCTTTAATATTGATTCTTTAATCGCATATGATCTTTGATGCATAAAAAAACCTCCTGTCAAATTATTGCAGGAACCTATAAAATAAAGAAATTGACAGAAAAAAATCAAATGAGAAGTAGAAATGTTGCCTTTGAATAGAATTGAAATATATATAAATATGCTGAAGCATTGTCATAGCAGTCACTTAAATCACCTTTCTTCCCCATTCTGATGCTCGGTTTTAACTGCGGCAGATCGTCTTGACTATGTCTACATGCCTAAATGCATTGCGTTGCTGCCATGGGATTGGCTGATTAGAAATTTTCGTTAACGAGCAGTTGGACAGGTGTACCTAATAAAGTGGCCAGTGAGTGTAGATGTTAGTCACAGCTAAAAGTCACAGCGGACAAGTGAACTGCTGTGAACTGTTTGTATAATGTCAGTTGTGACCTCAACATTACAGCATTTTTACCACATCGTCTCATTTCCTGTTGCACCTTCTTTCAAAACCTTTTTATTAATATCAATCAATTTACATAAACTGTCATTACACAATGTCTTGATTAATATTTATGTGATTGTCTGGCAAGAAATTGCTTATAAACAACCCATCTCTGTATAATGATGAGTATAGGCCAGTCTCTCTCTCTTTCTTTCTCCTCTCTCTCATTAATCATAGTTTTTCTGTCAGTCATTGACACAGATGAAAAGCTCTGTTTATATTTTGATGTTTTTCCGACCAGGAAGTTGCAGTCGGGGTGTCACTGTGGTCATGCATAAATCTCTTTGCAGAATAAAGTTTGTTTGTTCGAGCAGAAAGCAGGACAGGGCAAACGGCCACCGAGCGGCTCTCTGTGGGGGCTTTAATGATCCACTTCTCACACAAAACAATACCCAAAAAAAAGCCATCCTTCATGATTGAGACCCCATACTACTTCAGATTGTTTTCAGAATATTCTGTATATAATAAAAAATGTAAAAGGACTTTAAACTTTAATATTGATTCTTTAATCGCAGCTGATTTTTTAAATCATTGATGCATAAAAAAACGTTCTGTCAAATTATTATAGGAAACTATAAAATAAAAAATTGACAGAAAAAAATTTAATGAAAAGTAGAAATGTTGCCTTGCAATACAATTGAAATGATATGCTGAAGTATTATGATGTATAAGAGAATAACAATTCACAAAATAAAACTCAAAATGACTAAAACAACTCAGGCTCATTCTGATTACAAACCCCTATATGTATTTCTGGAGTGCGCCAAATACATCCCAGTTACGTTTTTGCAGTCATTGTTTTCGTAAGCCCACCAGAGACCACTGTGTATGTTTTTTGAAGGGTCACGAAACACTAAAACACATTTTTTGATATGTTGACAGTCATATATATGTCCCACGTTGCTAAAAACACCATCAGGACACATATATTTCTCTAAAAAGTAAAAATTTGTTGTTTTTGCGCTGTTTAGAGCAAATTTGTTTTTATGGATAAAATTAAAAAAAAACATTGTGTAAATTCCAGCGTGGAGATTGGATGTCTGTACAGGCCGGTACAAAGTGACGTGTTTGAGTTTTCAGCACATCTGTTCATTAATTAATTTTAAAAAAGGCTTGGTTTGAATCAATCAGCCCGCTCTATTGCATGTTTTATTGCACGTTCTATTAAGCGCCTGCTTAACTTCATCAATATGCATGATATAGCTTCGAAGACTCATTTTACCTGTTACAGTGTTTAGAGAAGCGCCACATTGTGTTATCAACCGTAATTCAAACAAGTAGTAGAAGAAGAATTGTTCAGAGACATGAGTCGTCAGTGTTACGTTTATAATCTTGCCTCAATGAAGGTTTTGTTTCTATTTCCCCACGATATGAGCACAGCTCGCATGTGGACCTTACAGTGGTCTGCTAACACGCGACAAAAATATGTTTGTAAGGAACATTTTTTACCCAAGAGCTTTTTGAACCTGGAAATGTTGAAATATAGATTTTCTACTCGTCTTATTTAGGGTTCATGGCCCTTTGAGATCTCAAATTTCTGCCGTTCACCACCTGCTTATCTCACGTAGATCCAGCAGAGGCTGCTGTTGACTGACTGACTAACTCCTTCCCTAACCCAACTGATAGAGTTTCAAAAAGCACCAATTGACCCGGCCACCCCCTTCCCTAAACCCAACCGATTGTGTTTTGAAAAGCAATCCAGAAAAAGAAAAGGCCTCATGGCAGCCTGATTTTTACCACATTTTCAGATTTTACCACATTCTGACCCTGTTATTTACTTGTTTGTTTTATTTTTTGGCTTTTGTTTTTGTCTTACCTGCTGTCTGGAACCGTTCTTTGCCAGACTTGAACCCCGTCGACACGGTCAACTCCGCTCTGCATCTCAAATCCTGTGACATACGCGGCAAACCACTGGACAAACTTGTAACAGCGGGAAAGCTCTCCACATGGAAGTAAGCGGTCAGCTGGTAAGCGCGAAAAGGAATGTCATCATACCGCGCCATAGCATTTGTTTTAAAGACAAAAATCAGCCATACATTAATCTGGCTACATAACACGCAATCTCCAGAAATGTATATAGGGCTACTTTTTCCGAATGAGCCTACGTTGGACTAAAACCTTAAAAGGCACCTATGGTGAAAAATCTACTTTTAAAGCTGTTTGGACAGACATATGTGTAGGTATAGTGTATAGACTGTCATATTGGGGGGATATAAACACACTCTGTCCTTTTTTTTTTCAATTTAACAACATAAAAACGGTGGACCAAATGGAGCTGTTTTGAGATCGACCGCAACTTGATGTAGGAGTGTAGTCCCCCCGCCCACCAATATTGATTGACAGATGTGCATTACCATCTTCTCAGTATGTTGTTTCACTTCCGCCATTTTCAGCGTGTGAGTCAAAGCAACGTCACCAAAGAAACACTCTGCTCTATTTTTAGATGGAAGGCTCATTGGGCTCAACATTCACCACATTAGCGCTCTCCTCCACGCCAGTGTTTGTGAGTTTTGGTGGGTTTGCATACATGTGTACTTTTCATTGTGTCTTCCTTAAACTTCAGCGGTTTGCATTTCCCGCGTTCACAGAAGCTCCCTGTCATCTTAACTAGGCCATGCATTTCGCGTTGTCGCGGGTGAAAGTGACGACCGTGGGGTTTGCTCACTATTCTGCCGCCTACGTCGCCTCTATGGACGCTCTGGCCCTGCTCAGGACACTTCATATTTCTGCCGTGCCACAGAGCGTAATCTGAATAGTTTCATTTTAAATAACATGCGAATGTACGCGTCTGGTGTGCCGTGTCGTGGCTCTGAGCGAAGCATTCGGTGTATGACGCCCTTTAGTTATAGCCTCAAGCAGGTCGTACACCAGAAGCGCCACTTGGCGACACTCAGCGTCGCGCCACGCAGCAGCATGCATTTCTGAATTCTAAACATAAGTTTCTAACAGGTGACACACCGACGCTGCAAGTGTGCGATACTTTCAACTGTCATGTGCGCGCCGTGTCGCGGTGCATCTGGTGTGTGATGCCCTTCAGTCACAGTTAATTCACTGTGCTTTATTAGTCTCGGTGTAGGCTACAAGTTCGGAGCTTTAAACTAGCACACAGCTGGCTGTAAAACTATACAAAGACACATGATTCTGTACTCTCTGCTTGGTCTATGTCCAAGTCGTACATGTACGGCTGAATGCTGATCCTCTCACTCATGTTGCTTTTCTCTGTCTGCCTGTCTGTTGCAATACACACAGCGGGGGAGCTCTTGGCTCCGCCCCCTTGTTAAGTTGGGCGGGAAGTCGAAACTAGTTTTCATGTGAAGCAACACGCCCCTAAAACAGCAAACTGTGTACACGCCCCCAAAATGACACTTTTTAACACATCATAATAAAAAAATCTGAATTGTGTTTTGAACTGAACCTAAACTGGCACACTCAGAAGAACCATAATATTAATATTACCTCTTAAAAAAAGGGTTAAAATAGGTGCCCTTTAATGAAATTTAAAATGAGAACAAAAATGTAAATAAAAATCAGTATGTAACTTGTGTGAAACCATAATATCCTTCATGATAGCGACCACATACTGCTTTAGATTTTTGTTTTCAGAGTATTTGGTATATAATAATAAAATGAAAAGATCTTTAATACTGATTCTTTAATCGCAGATGATCTTTGATGCATAAAAAACCTCCTGCTAAATTATTGCAGGAACCTATAAAATAAAGAAATTGACAAAAAAAAATAAAATGAGAAGTAGAAATGTTGCCTTTGAATAGAATTGAAATATATATAAATATGCTGAAGCATTGTCGTATAAAAGAATAAAACAAGACAAACCTCAAAATGACTAAAACCTTAATGAAATATAAAATGAGAACAACACAATGTAAATAAAAAAATCTGTAACATATATAATACTAAAATGAAATACTAAAAAAGTAGAAAAGGCTTTGCATTAAGAAACTTTGGATTGCCAGATGCATATTTTAAAACAAATATTTCAACTTATGTTGTTCCCAGGGCGTCACGGTGGCGCAGTGAATCGCGCGGTGGATCGCATTACAGAAAGTAGTTCCCTGGTTTGAACCTCAGCTGGGTCAGTTGGCATTTCTGTGTGGACTTTGCATGTTCTCCACGTGTTGGCATGGGTTTCCTCCGGTTGCTCTGGTTTCCCCCAAAGTCCAAAGACATGCGCTATAGGTGAATTGAATGAGCTAAATTGGCCGTAGTGTATGTGTGTGATTGCAAGAATGTATAAACATTTCCCAGTGTTGGGTAAAGTCTGAAAGGGCATCCGCTGAGTAAAACATATCCAGGATAAGTTGGTGGTTCATTCCGCTGTGGCGACCCCTGATTAATAAAGGCACTGAACCGAAAGAAAATGAATGAATGAATGTTGTTCCCAGCCTATATGACATTGTTTCTTTAGTTTTTGTTTGGTTATTTTTGATTACAACATAAAATTTTTCAGATTTTTGCTGTACTGTAAAAAAATCTCATGTTAAGTTAAGTGTGATGTAATATGCAAATGATTTGTTAGCAGTATGATTAAATCACAGAAATTGGTGTTAAAATGCTGGACACACTATTAGGGAAAAAAAAAACTATGAATCACTCATGATTCACCAAAGGCTGCAATGCTTTAATGCTCTGAAGTGTCATTTTATTAAGCTATTCATATCATATCAGTGCAAGAAATTAATTTAGATTTTGCATTCCAGGAAAAATGTGACATTTCCCAAGTATAAAGTAAAATTAAATGTATAAATATATTAAATAGGCCTTTGAAATTAAATGTTTCATTCAGTGTGGGTATTCTTTTAGTCATATTTAGTTAAAATTTGCCATTTCAAGATGAGCATTATTTTTACACTTTTGTCTAGTGTATGTAAGGATTTGAGTGTATTACATTTTGATAGATTTTGAAAAACAAGAAGGTTTTATGCATTTTCTATTGCGTAACTATTTAAACACATTTTTGCATGAACATAAACGTGACACTTTCTCAATTCAGAATATTCTTGGCATTATGCTCTGGTGTGACTTGAACTACAGCATTAGAGGCCATCAGTGGATGAAAATGCTGGATTGAGTTGCTGAATGAAAATATGAATCACTTAATCATGTATGAGTCACTTTGAGGCTGACAGACACCCTTAACACTTATATTTGATTATTTTCTAAACTGTTCATATGCAAGATATTATCATGAATGCATATACAATTAAATAATTTGACATTTTAAATTAACTTAAGAGGATAGTTCACCCAAAAATGAAAATTAGCTCATCCTACAGTCTCCCTCATCTGGTTTTAAACATTTATGAGTTTCTTTCTTTCGTTGAACACAAAAGAAGATATTTCGAAGAATGCTGTGTTTTGTGTTCAACAGAAGAAAGCAACCCAGGCTTATTCTGAAAACGTACCAGTATATACATTTCTTGAGATCGCGAAATACATCTCAGGAGCTTTGTTTTTTTTTTAAGTTTTTGTTTTTCCACCAGATGCCGCCTTGTACACTTTTTGAGATCTCAAATTTCTCTCGCGAGTGCCATTCGCATCTGCTGTTCTCACGTAAATCCACCATAGGTTACTGTCAACTGACTGACTGACGGACCGACCGACCGACGCCCCCACCCACGCCCTTCCCTAAACCCAACGGATAGTGTTTTCAACAGCACCGATTGATCCGCCCACCCACTTCCCTAAACCCAACCAACAGTTTTAAAAAGCAATCCAGAAAAAGAAAAGCCCTTGCCTGATTTTTACCACATTTTCAGATTTTATCACATTCTCACCCTGTTATTTAATTGTTTATTGAATTTTTTTGCCTTTTGTTTTAGTTTTACCCGCTTTCTGTAAACGTTCTTCACTAGACTCGAACCTCATCGTCGCGGTCGAGCTAGCGAGCTACTGGGCAAACTGGTAACACCAGAAAAGCCGTCCACACGGAGGTAAGCAGTCAGATTCTGGCACTATTAGAAACAGACGTACCGCCCCATATCGTTCATTTTAAAGACGAAATGCAGCCATACGTTCCTCTGGCTACATATTTCATGCTCTCTAGAAATGTAGACTGGGGTACGTATCCACAGTGAGCCTGGGTTGCAAAAAATGCTGGGTTCAACACAATTCATTCATGTTGTCCCAACACAAATTAATTAGGTTAACTTAACAAATTTAAGTGGATTGTGGATTGAAAAAGCAGCAAAATCATTGTTTTGAGAGTAATATTAAAGAATAATAAAATCCATGCAAGTTCAAAATGAGTAAATGAGGGCATTTTCAAGCTTTTTTCTGTATTTTTCAATTGCGTAACATAAAAGTGAAGCTTTCATCATGTTTGTGTTAGACTTGAACTGGCGTTCTTTCTCATCACAGATGCTCAGTCAAAGCTACTCCAGCTTGACTTGAGGCTTTTAGCTTGGATGACTTGCTGGAAAGAGCCTTGACGAGCTCCAGGATTAACTGTCTGCTCCTGTAGATTCTCCAATATCATCTTCATCATCAGCAGCATCATCATCATCTGGTGTTCTTTGAATTTTACCCTGCACCTCTTATGCAGACATCGAGGTACATGCAGTTTGCACTATATCAAATCTGTTCTTAATACCCAAATGCACTTCTTTGAACATGTATTATACACATAGACATCACCTTTTTGAAAGAACTGGATATAGTCTATACCTGCATAGCCTATATATATAGCCTATACCTGCTCACTCTATGCACAACATAACTTTTCTGATTTTGACTGAAATGTAGTTATAATGTGCACCTTTTGTAAAGCTGCTTTGGACCAACAATTATTGTGATCTGAAGATTTAAAAATAAATAAATTTAAAAATCATAATAATCATAATGGTAGGTCAGTTGATGTTATTTGACAAAGAAATAAAGATTTTCTACGTATATTTTAAGACTATGTTATGCTTATAGGCCCACATGGAATCTGCGCGCGCAGAATTCCGCTGATTTTCCGCAGATTTTTAGCCCATCATTAATTCTGTTTATGTACTTACAGTTAACTATTTGCTGTTAATCTAATTGTATTTGCATTTTAAACATTAAATAAAAGTTAAAAAGATATAATTTTTTATTTCACATTTTAAGGTTTTAGTTATGATACTCCTAAAATAATTCCGCAGAAATCCACAGAATTTTACCAAAATTCTCAGCAGAAATAGCAAAAAACAGATTCCGTCTGGCCCTACTTATGCTGTAACACTTCACTTGAAGGGGTGTTCAAAAGACTGTCATGTCAAGTTGTCATAACAAACAATGTCATCTTTGCATTTAAAATGTCCTAGCTGAGCAGTAACAGTTGTCATAAGCATGCATAAAACCTCATTCACATTCATGACGTGTCATGTTATGATTGTAAAGGTTGAATGACGCCCCTTCTAGTATTACTGCTTAGGCTAAGCTAGCAGAAATAAACAACTACAAGCCTTTATATGGCTATAGTAAGTGACGTGTCAGGTAATATGTTGATATAAAGTGCTACTCATTGGAGTATTTAGTGTCAGCAGAGGTCTTGTACTTAAGCACAGCGAAATAAACAATACTAAAAAAGTATATTTAGTTGTTTTTTATTGAATTAATGTGGTTATTTTTAGCACATTTCTGGTAAATATTTACCAGACTTGTAAGAAACTGATATTTCTTAAAACCACAAGGAATCACATATAAAAAGTAAAAATGGTTGATACAGACAGATGAAGTATAATGAAAATTACTCAGTCATACTAATTATTCAACCTCCTTAAATTTAACTGTCAAGCTGTAAGACTGAATATTCAAACGTCAAGTTTTTTTTTTCTTTTAATTATTACATTTATCAGGCAAGGAGTGAGAATTATAATGTTAAAAATCATTTCTGTTTTAAACAAATGCTGTTTTTTCATTAATGAAGTCTTACAATGTGTCATAGCTTACATTAAAATATTAAGCAGCAACTTTTAAGTGCTAATTAAGTTTTCAACATTGATAAGGATAATAAATGTTTAAGAATAAAGGATTGCGTGACACAAAAAATCACTGATGCAGAAAAAAGTCACAGAAAAATATTATAATATAATAATCTTAAAATATATACAATTAGAAGTCTTCCAATTGTAATATTTCACAATATTCCCATTTTAATGTATATTTCAATCAATAAATGCACCATACACGTGTTGAGTATGTGTATCTCACTAATAAATGAATTTTCAATATTCATTTTAAAAGTAAAAAGTAGTGTACATAGTTACCAATGAGATCACAAGCCCTTAATTAATAAAAAAAAATCATTTAGTCAGAATGTTTTTCAGCTTGTTGCCAACGTCTCTTATTTTTTTACCTTTCTTGAATTATGCAAAATTAACACATTGAATAAATGAATAATACTACATGTAAAAAAAAACATAAACAGAATAAAATGACTAAATTTAAAATCTAAAAATATCAAACTTAGTATTAAAAAAACCCTTTACCGAAGTTAAGCCACTAGAGGTCAGAAACACACCACTATCAAAACAACAAGCAGTGTGTTTTGTCTGCCATCTCAAAATGAAACTCTTATGTGCGGCATTCTGCTGTTTACGTTCAGCATGTTTAGACAATGACTGTAATATAAATACTGAGATCTAATATATATATATATACAAAAGAAGAATTTATGCGTGATGATCTGGGTCATCGCTCATAATGTCAATTCAGTAGCTTCTCTCACTCTAATTCACACAAGCAGTAGGAAGGGAAACGTTTCATCATCTTAATGAACGGAAAACACTTTGAGCTTGGAGGGCTGGAGGTGAAGCACACCTGAGCCTCGTCCTGACCCACTGCTCGCTCCCTCAGGTAAAAGCAGGAGGTAAAAAATAGACCCGTTTCCATCCTCTGGGAGAAACAGATCTCCAAACACCACCACGCTTTATAAGGATGGCCTTTAGATTAAAAACTTGATGACATGAATAATGAACAATTGATTAAGATTTTTCACAAATTAGCAACCTTTGTAGTTTTCTTAAACAGAAGAAACCCCCATGGGATTTTTTTTTATTTTTATGCATAGTTTTAGGAAAACAAAAACGCAGCGTACGTCATCGAGTCCCATTCCTCTGAGCAATAATAGTCGTGACGTAAGCGCTTGTGCTCGGAGGATGTTGCTTGAATTTCCAATCAAAGCACTCAACCTTTCTGAACAAGGTGAACCAGACTGAATGAAGCAAAAACAACTCCACTAAATGCACTATATTGTCGGACACAGTTTTAAAATGATTTTTCCAGCAGATGAAGGATTGAAAACATGAGCAGTCAATCAGAATCCATTCAGTTTTAAGAGTACTTAAAGGCGTAGTTCATCTAAAAATAAAAAATAGTGTTTATATACTTGCCCATCCATGTTTTCAGGAGAACATGAAAGATGTTTTTAGCTTACTGCGTGTAAAAAAATATATCAGGAGGACACAGGCACTGATCGAATTATTTATTGACTATTGCTTTTGCATTAAGTCATTTAGCAGACACTTTTGTCCGAAACAACTTAAGGAGACATTGAGTGATACACACAAGAAGTGCTAATTATACAAAGGAACTGAGAATTAAGTGAAGGAGGGGAGTGTTTTTTTATAGAGAGAAGAGTGTTTCTACAGGTGGTTTGTCAAGCCCACTAACCTCTATGTGCATAGTTTTTATATTTTTCGGTATTGTTTGTGTAAAACATATGCTCGTGTAAGAGGCCAGCTAGTGAAGTGCAGTGCTGGTAAACCTCACTCCTCTGACCTTTAAAGGTGCTCTAGCAACAGATGCTAGAGGCCATGGTCTTTAGCCTCCTTGATAAAGCAATCGACTCCCATGTGGAAGGTCGTCGTTTTGATTCCACGCTCGAAGCAGATTGGGTGGCGTTGGACCGGCGGGGTTACATTGGTGCCGTGGCTTAGATGGGAATGAGATTTAGGTGGGTGAGTGTAGCAGAGGCCAGCTAGTGAAACTAGCCTAACTCCTCTGACCTCTAAAGTTGCTCTTGCGACAGATGCTAGAGATTATTGTCTTTAGCTTCCTTGATAGAGCAACCAACTCCCATGTGGAAGGTCGCCGGTTCGATCCCAGCTTGGAGCGGCTTGGGTGGTGTAGGACCGGCGGGGTTACATTCACTTCAGTGAACTACATTTATACATTTCATTCAAATACATCACATTTTTTTATTCATAGTTTTCAGTGCTTTAAATTTGCCATGAAATCGAAGTGTACTCAAATTATTATAATTTTTTTTCCTTTTCAGTTTGTACACATTGAAATACAACATTTACATTTACAATTTTTTACAACAATAACCTTGCTGCATTTACAAATTATACAAAGCATATGTACAGTACATGATAAAAGTCAATTCCAGTTGTAAGAGCAACAAATTATAACTTGACTTCTAGTTGATCATTTATAAAAGTGGCAGAAGGTAGATTTTTCCAATGAATCATCTGTTGAACAGCATCTAAATCATCACAAATACTACTGGGACCAATTGGAACCTGCATGGAGCCGAGATTCTCACAGAAATCAGTCAAGTTTGGTGAAGGAAAAATCATGGTTTGGGAATACATTCATTATGGCGTGCAAGAGATCTGCATAGTGTATGACAACATCAACAGCCTGAGGTATCAAGTCATTTGTGCTGCCCATTACATTACAAACCACAGAAATAGGCAAATTCTTAAGCAGGATAGTGCTCCTTCTCATACTTCAGCCTCCACATCAAATTTCCTGAAAGCAAAGAAGGTCAAGGTGCTCCAGGATTGGCCAGCCCAGCCACCAGAGAATAACATTATTAAGCATGTCTGGGGTAAGATGAAGGAGGAGGCATTAAAGATGAATCCAAAGAATCTTGATTAACTCTGGGAGACCTGCAAGAATGCTTTCTTTGCCATTCCAGATGACTTTATTAATAAGTTATCGGAGTCATTGCTTGTCCCCCAAGCTCATGGTAGTCATACACAATATTCATTCTTTTCCACTGAACCATGACTTTATATGTTATACTGTTCATTATTTCTTTTAAGTGACAAGACTTTTTTTTTTAAAAGTCAAACCTTACTGTCCTAATGAAATCATTAAAAATCAAGGCATGGTCATATTTTATTTTGGTAAAACCAACATAATCTAGAGGCCTTTGCCTGTCAATTAAGCCACTTATGATACCAAGTGATCAAATAAAAGTCAAGTTATTATTTGTTGTTTCTAAAACTTTGATAGGCGACAAGACTTTTGTCAGGTAGTGTATATATATTAAAAGCTAAACAAAAAACAAACAAACAAACAAACAAACAAACAAACAAAAAATTAAAATGCTCCTCTTTATTCATTCATTCCTTTTCCTTCGGCTTAGTCTTTTTCGGCTTAGTTCTTATTTTTATTTGTGTATATAGAAGTTCGTGTTATGGACAATATATCTGTGCACTTCATTATTTTGTAAAAATGAATTTGCTCTCACTAACTTACATCAAATATCATAACCTTTTCTTCCTCTTGAAATTACTTTCTTTACTTCCTGGTCACATGGAATTCCATTAGGGCTGAGCTATCAGTGGCATCTCATTTCTGCTCTAAATTCATCCATTCGTTAATCTTCATTCATTTTGTTAGCAATGCCCGTCTTTTAACAAACCAATCAGTTTCCAAATAATAAAAACATGTGCCCCCATTTCAGCACCGTTTCAAGTGGATGTACATTACAATAGCGGACAATCTTAACTTCCTTTTCATGGGGACTTTAAGGGATAATGAGTACACGCTGAGCTGATAAGCTATTTCAGCAGATGTGTGTGATTCTCAAAGACCAACCATTTTTTGATATAAAACAAACAGTAACAAGTTTGCATTCCTGCACCAATAAATGGATGACCATGAAAATTCAATTCAAGTTTATCTGTATAGTGCTTTTTACAATATTTATTGTTTAAAGCAGCATTAAGGTGCACATTATTGCATAACAATCAAATTAAGTTGCAGGTACAATCAAATTTAGGTTATTATATACAGACATGGTTAACCTGCATTTTTATAGTATATAGGTGGTGTCTATGTGGCAATGTTTAAAGAAGTGTATTTGTGTATTAAGTGTATTTGTTGTCCTCGAAGTCCTCTAAGGTTGGCATCATTGCCAACTTGCACTTCTTATTTTGCTGCTTAATTTCCATGTGCAAGCATAGGTTTCTATTAAAATAGAAACTATTTATCTAATTGTACGTTACTTTAAGGCTATATACAAACATATATTTTACAAGAAAAGTGTCTATAGTGAACTGTTATAAACTGATGAATCATTTTCCTGCATAGACTGCAGGGCACGATCATGCATTCACAATTGTATGAACCATTTTTGGGTAGTCAAATGTATGTTTATATTATCTATTATTTTAATTCGTTCAAATTAATATTTAAAATTAAGGCTGCATGATATTGAAAAATCTGACATTGCGATATTTTATTTTTCTGCTATATAGATTGCAATATACTGTATCTACAGTTTCACCAAACGATTGAATAGCACTATTTGGAAAAAAATGTATAGTCACGCTTTATTTTAACGTCCACCTCTCGCTATTAGCAAACCAATAACTATGACTTTTGCTTCAATAAACTAACTCTGAATTTGCTCTTTATTAATAGATATTAAGGTAGTTTAGGTATTGAGTTAGGGATGTAGAATAAGATCATGCACAATATAATTCATTTATAAGTACTAATAAGCAGCCAATATCTAAATAACATGCAAGCTAATAAGCAATTATTTAATAGTTAGCATTGGTCCCTAAAGTGATACCAAATGCATTAATTTAGATTGATTGGGATGATTATGCATAAATCATCATATAAAATGTAATAAACAAACTACAAGCATAGGTGAATACAATAAAGCAAAGATAAAAGTGAAATAAGCAGTGCATCTTTTGTGGTTTGTATATATAAATGTAAAAATTACACTGCAAATTCTTCATTGTAAACATAATGCAATATAATTATTTTTTTATTCAATTTCCAATTGGCAAAGGGTCTTGTGCCTGAATACTTTAATCTCTCTCAGGCCTTAAAAACATGCAAACTATAGCATTTTACCTCCGTTGTGCTTAAAGGGCACCTATGGTGAAAAATCTACTTTTTTAAGCTGTTTGGACAGACATATGTGTAGGTATAGAGAATGTACTGTCATATTGGGGTGATATAAAGACACCCAGTCCTTTTTTTTATTTAACAACGTAAAAACGGTGGACCAATTGGATCGTTTTTCAGATCGACCGCAACTTGATGTAGGATTGCGGTCCCCCCGCCCACCGAATTGATTGACAGCTGCGTATTAACATGTCTCCATAGTAACGTGCATATTCATATCAACCAGACACAAGACCAGGACGTGCGCACACTAAGCAACCGTAAATAAAAAATCTGTTCAGTTTGCTAGGATCATCAATCATCATCAAATGTGATCAAGAGTGAGTTTTACAAGTTTAAAATGTTTTAAAACAGTGCATGTGTGTAATGAATTACAGCGATTTACTTCAGATTTACTTCATCAACACAGGCCGCGTGTCAGAACAATTATAAAAAAAGACGCTTCAATCCCGGTTTGTGGACATTAAATCAGGTTTATTTTGTACACTAACATAACAGATATCCATACAGCAGTGGAGATTAACCTGTATCCTGTCACATTTGCGTGCAAAAACAGTGCAAAGCTAAACGCGAGCTGTCTGTGTGTGTGCCTGTCAGCGCTGTGTGTGTGTGTGTGTGTGTGTGTATTTGTGTGTGTGCATGAACTTTGTAACGACATTGTGTGTGACTTATCCTTGCAAGTCCACAACATGCATCAAATACTCATTGGGTAAAGTTTTTACTGTAGTTTTTCCTCACAAACATTACGTAAGATCTTATTCTTTTGTGTTTGTCTGTTGTCTGACGCAGCCGAGGGAGCTGCTGCCAGGCACGTGGAAATGGTGGGCGTGAAGGACTAGCCTTAAAGGCGCAGTACACAAAAACCGCTAGCTGATGCTAAAAGCTACAAAATTGCTTTCTATGGAGGGTCAGAGAGCTCCTGGATTTCATCTAAAATATCCTAATTTGTGTTCCAAAGATGAACGAAGGTTTAAGGGGATTGAAACGACACAAGTTTATATTTTTGGGGGAACTAATCCTTTAACGTTCTATTGAAAAAAATAAAAATAATCACCAAAAATTTTGGGTGAACTGATCCTTAAATGTTCTCCTGAAGAAATAAAAATAATCACCAAAAATTCTACATATAACCACGCAAGCCTTCAACCATACCCATCTTTCTCTCTCTCTCTCTCTCCATCTGGTCTTCTAGTACCATGAGTCACTGATAATCATATGATTAAATAAATGCGCTCTAGTCAGCTGATGAGAAGAACATTAATAATCATCTTCTTTCTTCTCTCACACTCGCTCTCTCATTCCCCAGTCGGAGGTAATAGGCCTTGTTATTTGATCAGTTGCAATGACTTAATGAACAAAATGAGAGCTCTTTTGTATGTATCTAGAACAGAGATGCTGATGAGCCGCTTTTAGACAGACGTGACAAGGCAAGTGCCACTGTATGTTTTAACCTATTTTTTTTTACTTTGACCATTTGAACTGCAGGCATGAGTGAAGTGAGATGTCAGACTTCAAGACTCCTGCTGTGTTGTGACATGAAGGTGGGCCCTTTTGACTTGGGTGTACTTTTGTGAGGCCCCATATGGGGTCCAGTGAGCCCCGGAGGCCTCTGTCATGTCAAAACACCAAAATGTGCTGGAGACATGAGACATTGGCCACCATAATATTCACAATCAAAGGCATTTGCTATAAATAAATTCGATTTTTTGTGTACTGCTTTGCATTACACATTTATAATGTGATACTGATTTTACACAGCAGTTACATTTACATTTAGTCATTTAGCTAATGTTTTTGTCCAAAGCAGCATACAATTGAGGAGGCATTCATCAATTCAACAAGAAGAGGCAACACATACACACAAGAAGTGTTAATTATACAAAGGAACTGTTAGTGCTTAGAGAAATCAATGATGGAGTGGAGGGGGGGTGTTTCTTTTTATAGAGAGAAGAGTGTTTCTACAGGTGGTTTGTCAAGCCCACTCACCTGTGCACACTTCATAAATGTACTATGTTTTTTTTTATTTGAGATATATTAAGTGATTGTAAGAAAGTGTCTGGGGCAAGTGTTGGTTAAAATGTCAGAGAAATGAAAGAGTATTTTCTACAGGTGGTTTATCAAGTCCTCTCACCTGTGTGAGGCACATTTCATAAATGGACAATGTTTTTCATATGTGTTGATTGTAAGAAAGTGTCTGGTGCAATTGTGCAACGATACAATGATTTGCCTTATTACTCTAACTTGCCTAGTTAAGCCTTTAAATGTCACATTAAGCTGAATACTAGTATCTTAAAAAATATCTAGTATAATATTCTGTACTGTCATCATGGCAAGGATAAAAGAAATTAGTTATTAGAAATTAGTTATAAAACTATTATGTTTAGAAATGTGTTGGAAAAAATGACCCAGCCTGTACTCGAACTAGTGACTTTCTTGCCAACCACTGAGCCACCGTGAAATCAGTAGTTGTTAAATCAAAATGTTTAATTTGCAATCTCCTGTCATCAATAGTGGCTCACTGATTGTTTATTTGACATTTCTATTAAATATAATGTCTATTTAATGTTTTAAGACAATAATGGCTTTACCTTTAGGGGGGTTGTAATTTCTTGACCAAATTTAATGTGCAATCAAATTGAGATTAATCAGTTGCCACATAGTGTACCTAAATTAATTGGATAGGTTTAGTAGGACATCTAACAATAAAAAAACACACTAAACACACACCACCTGATTAAAACATAAGAAGCAGAAATGACTTATGACTTAGGAAATTATGAAAAGTATAGCTAGTTAGGCGATAACAGCTAGCAAAAGCAATACCAGCTAATTTTGACATTGTGGTGACATTGTTTTTGGTCTCCATAAGAAAATTGGCTCATAAATCACACAGAATTAAGTATTTTGAAATTGTAAAAATGTAGATTGTTTCCTTTTGAGGATTGATTTAGGGGTAAAGGGAAAGAATATACAGTTTAAACATCTTTACGTCTATGTGAAGTCCCCATTAAGATAGCTGTACAAGTGTGTGTGTGTGTGTGTGTGTGTGTGTGTGTGTGTGGCTCTCAGGAGGCCTCGGGTCTTTAATTTGGCCTGTGTTTTGTGTGTGCAGGTGTGTTGTGTGGGTGTGGATCAGGATCACACAGTTACTATGGTGCAACACCTGAGTCACAGTGACAGAGGAGGGTCTTTTCCAGCGCAGGTCTCCTCATAAACAACTGCACACACTTCTCAAAACAGTCTCTTCAACAACACACACACACGCGCGCACGCACGTTCACCTCTCAGCTCTCAACCAGGTAAAACACTTTCTATTTCTCTCTTTGGCAACAAACTCTAGGCTTGCTTGATGCTTGAATAATGATTATCTTATTTTTAAACACTTTTAATTTACTGTATTTGGTTTACTTGCACAATAAGGTGTTTTACTGTAGCTATTGTGATAGAAATAATTGTTGCCAAAGTATTGCTATGGTAGCACAGTCTAAAAGTGTATAGTGGTGTAAATATTAAGCTGACAATAACAGCTGTACTCTCAAAACAAAAATTGATGGGTTGTTGTAACACAACGTTGTGATTACAAACCCAACCATAATTTAAATTTAACAGTAAAAATTAACCCAATGTAGGGTTTATCCATATTTGACCCAACACTGTAAAAAATGCTGGGCTCCACATAATTGATTTGTGTTGAGGAATCATGAAGGTATTAAGTCAGCTTATTAGTTGTTAAAGTGGGTTGAACATAAAATAATTAAGTTGTCCTCAAAAAACCTCAAGAATTGTATTGTTTCAGCTCATTTTAAGTAAGTAGTTTGAACAGCAAACGTTATTTGTTTGAGTGAACAAAAACCCAAACTTAATGTAATGAAGTGCAGGGTTTCCATCCAATAAATTTGTTAGCGCCAACCTAAAAAAATGAGTTGCTCCAATAAATACACTATCAAGTACAGTTTCAATCAAATTAATATTCAGTGAAATCAAAGTCATTTAAACTGGTAATATATTATTGGTTAGAAATTATTTTTCCTTATATAAACAAATAAAATACAAAGCTTGGTTAAAACATATAATTGTACACTTAAAAAAAATGCTGGGTTGTATTAACCCAATGTTGGCTTAAATATGGACAAACCCAAATTTTTACGTTAAATAAATTTAAATTACATTTTTGAACCCAACTGTTGTGTTTGTCCATATTTGACATAGCATTTAGATTAAAATAACCCAGTATTTTTGTCTGTGTGTGTGTTAGTGCAGTTTTCAATAGGATTATGGAGGATGTGAGCGACTCATGTCTCTTTTCTCCACAGGTACTCTTGTGTCTGTCATGCCCAGTAAACTGGAGGGAGCGATGGATGCGCTGATCACCGTCTTTCACAACTACTCCGGCAGTGAAGGAGACAAATACAAACTGAGCAAAGGAGAGCTGAAGGAGCTTCTCAACACTGAACTCACCGACTTCCTCATGGTTAGACATCACACTGTTTTATCACTGTTTCTACTGTAGCTTGATCTATCTAACATCTACCACTTATAATAATTATAATTATATATATATATATATATATATATATATATATATATATATATAT
>CAIGQZ010032312.1:21489798-21518316 GCA_903798205.1 Danio tinwini
TGTGTGTGTGTGTGTGTGTGTGTGTGTGTGTGTGTGTGTGTGTGTGTTAATAGCAGAATAAACTCTTTCACCCCTCATCAAAATTATTAACCTTTTGTTAGCTTGTTGATCATTTAATAAGGTTCATTAGTTAATGTTAGTTAATGCATTTACTAACATGAACAAACAATGAACAATACATTTACTACAGCATTTGCTCATGTTAGTTAACGTTAGTTAATGAAAATACAGTTGTTCATTGTTAGTTCATGTTAATTGACGGTGCATTAACTAATTTTAACAAGCATGAACTTGGATGTTAATAATGTTTTAGTGAATGTTGAATTATGATTAATAAATGTTGTACAAGTGTTGTTAATGATTAGCTAATGTTAGTAAATGCATTAACTAATGAACCGTATTGTAAAGTGTTACCAAATCAGTTTAATGCTAAATGAAAAATTTAAAAACTTATCTTAAAAAAAACAATTCCTAAAGATTTCTGATTTCTTTACCAATATTTTAGGATATTTCCTATTTTATTAAATTATCATTATCATTCATTCATTCATTTTCTTTTCGTCTTAGTCCTATTTAATAATCAGGGGTCGCCACAGTGGAATGAACCGCCAACTTATCCAGCATATGTTTTACGCAGCGGATGCCCTTCTAGCTGCAACCCATCACTGGGAAACATCCATACACTCTCTTTCATGCACATACCCAATTCACCTATAGCGCATGTCTTTGGACTGTGGGAGAAACCGGAGCACCTGGAGGAAATCCGTGCCAACACAGGGAGAACATGCAAACTCCACACAGACATGCCAACTGACACAGCCGGGACTCGACCCAGCGACCTTCTTGCTGTGAAGCAATCGTGCTACCCACTGTGCCACATTAACAAACTTCATATTATTTTAGTATTTATATGAAGCCACGTTAGAACCCTGCCATATTATTTATAATAATGTAGATATAAATAAATAAATACATACACTCACTGGCCACTTTATTAGGTACACCTTACTAGTACCGGGTTGGACCCCCTTTTACCTTCAGAACTGCATTAATCCTTCATGACATAGATTCAACAAAGCACTGGAAATATTCTTCTGAGATTTTGGTCCATATTGACATGATAGCATCACACAGTTGCTGCAGATTTGTCGGCTGCACATCCATGATGCGAATGTCTCGTTCCACCACATCCCAAAGGTGCTCTATTGGATTGAGAATCGGTGACTGTGGAGGCCATTTGAGTACAGTGAACTCATTGTCATGTTCAAGAAACCAGTCTGAGATGATTCAGGCTTTATGACATGGCGTGTTATCCTGCTGGAAGTAGCCATCAGAAGATGGGTACACTGTGGTCATAAGGGATGGACATGGTCAGCAACAATACTCAGGTAGGCTGTGGCGTTCCACGATGCTCAATTGGTACTAATGGACCCAAAGTGTGCCAAGAAAATATCCCCCACACCATTATACCACCACCAGCAGCCAGAACCGTTGATAAAAGGCAAGATGGATCCATGCTTTCCTGTTGTTGATGCCAAATTCTGACCCTACCATCTGAATGTCGGAGCAGAAATCGAGACTCAGGCAATGTTTTTCCAGTCTTCTGTTGTACAATTTTGGTAAGCCTGTACGAATTGTAGCCTCAGTTTACCATTCTTAGCTGACAGGAGTGGCACCTGGTGTGGTCTTCTAATGCTGTAGCCCATCTGCCTAAAGGGTGGATGTGTTGTGCGTTCAGAGATACTCTTCTGCATTTTTCGGTTGTAATAAGTGATCATTTGAGTTACTGTTGCTTTTCTATCAGCTGGAACCAATCTGACCATTCTCCTCTGACCGCTGGCATCAACAAGGCATTTGCACCCACAGAACTGCCGCTCACTGGATATTTTCTCCTTTTCAGACCGTTCTCTGTAAACCCTATAGATGGTTGTGCGTGAAAATCCAGTAGATTAGCAGTTTCTGAAATACTCAGACCAGCCCGTCTGTCACCAACAACCATGCCACATTCAAAGTCACCTAAATTGCCTTTCTTCCCCATTCTGATGCTCGGTTTGAACTGCAGCAGATCGTCTTGACCATGTCCACATGCCTAAATGCATTGTGTTGCTGCCTTGTGATTGGCTGATTAGAAATTTGTGTTAACGCATAGTTGGACAGGTGTACCTAATAAAGTGGCTAGTGAATGTAGCATGTTTATTGGTTCACAGCTAAAAGTCACAGAGGACAAGTGAACTGCTGTGAACTGTTTGTGTAATGTCAGTAGTGACCTCAACATTACAGCATTTTTACCACATTGTCTCATTCTCCGGTAAATGTACCTACATACACACATACAAAAACATACACACACCTAAATTTGCAAACAAAATGGTATAGGTTTGGTTCTTTTTTATTAATTTATACTGACTTACATATGTTAATATGTACACATTTATGTAAAAAAAGGTTAAATGCAGCTTAAAATAAATACACCTAAAATGTAAAAATATAGAAATAATATGTATTGTTTGAATAGTTTATTTCAGTTCCATTCATATTTATTTCTATAGCGCTTTTAGAATGTAGATTGTGTCAAAGCAGCTTAACATAGAAGTTCTAGTAAATTTCCTTTTTTGCATATTTTTATCATGCCCATAACACATTTATTATCACAGTGTAATGTAAATATATACATATAAAGGCATATAAAATGTACAATATCTAACTCAAAATTCTTAATATATATGAAAATATATACATTTCTTAATATCTTTTTGTAAATAAAACATGTTATACTATATTTTTGGATTGGTGTACTATTAATAAATCAGCATTCACAAAATATAGAACATGTTTTTATATTTCTATGCTATTGCATGATCATATTAATTCAGCTTCAATAAATAAATATGCTAATTTATAGGAGTTTAAATGAAAAGCACAAAAGTATGCTTTAATTGCATCATGATTAAGAGGACAAATGTGCATAATTGTCATGCAAATAATGTCTCAATGCACCAGTGATTTAAGGGCTGAGGAAACAGGCTTATTTCCGTTACGTAAGCTGTAGGTTTTTGGGGTGAAGGGTGTTTTGCTGTGGGTCTCAGCTGTGTGGAGGAGCTGCTGCTGCTTACAGAGCCTGATATAAATACTCTCTCCTGCGGGACTGAGTACTGTAACATCATGAGGAGGAACAGTAATGAGCGAGAGCTGTAACTCTGACTGGTGGCTCCACACACTCACACACACACATTAGAGCTGAATGATTAATTGTTAAAAAACTGCGATCGCAATTCAAACACCCATAAGATCTTGATTGTAAATGATTGTGATTTGCATGTTTATTAAAGCTTCACAGCGGTATATTATAATCTGCGTTTGATCCAACAAGTGCATTCGACACATATGAATAAAACTGCTTCAGTCTTATTAGTTATTGTTATTAGTTACAAACATTCAAACTGTCATAGATAAACAGAGATATGTTTATAGTTAGGGAAAAAACATTGATGTTTAGCTTAGCAATCGAAAACTTTTTTTGTAAACAACTTGATGCTTCAAACAAGGATTTTTAGCAATTACGTTATAAAACCATCAGGTGGCGACAAGCAACCATTTACATGTACTTGTCACAGATTCAAGTGATTCGTCAAAAATGCTGATTTATCCATTAAAGGGATAGTTCACCTAAAACTGAAAATTCTGTCATCATCTACTCAAACCTGACTGACTTTCTTCTGTTGAACACAAAAGACGATATTGTACACAGGAAAGCTGTACGCATCAACTTCCATGGTATCTGTTTCTCTTACTATGGAAGTAAATTGTTCCAAGTTTTCAGCTTTCTTCAAAATATTGTATTTTGTGAGTGGGTAAATGGTGTGTACATTTTCAGGTGAACTATCCCTTTAAGAAATATGTAAAGACTTATGGACGACTTATTCTATAATTCGTTCAAATTAATATTTAAATTAAATGACAAAATAATACAGTGCATTATTTTGCAACAAAATAAAGATTGTTGCAAAAACAATTGTCTCAATAGAAAAAAAACAATCCTGATTTTAAACCTTCAAAAAATTTGATTCTCAATTGATCTGGAATTGTGCTTACGTCCATACGTTGTCTTTATTTGGATTAAAGTTGGAGGGAGTTTGCTTGAGTCAGCATGTAAAATCGGCATCAGCTGTTGGTGAAAAAGAAGGCTCTGATTGGCTGTTTAGATGAATCAGACCTTAGGACTGAACAATGAAAAAAATGTCTGGCTACCATTATATACAAATATTTGCATACAATTGCCTCACAGCAAGAAGGTCGCTGGTTCGAGCCTCGGCAGGATCAGTTGGCCTTTCTGTGTGGAGTTTCCTCGTGTTGGCGTGGGTTTCCTCCAGGTGCTCCGGTTTCCCCCACAGTCCAAAGACATGCGCTATAGGTGAATTGGGTAAGCTAAATTGTGAATGAATGAGAGTGTATGGGTGTTTCCCATATGCAATATGCGAAATTGCTGAGTGTTGCAATAATAATATTTCTTACGATATAACTAACTTCCAAAACACTACTTTATGAGCATATATATATATAATTTATGTAATGACCATACTAAAACAAACATGTAATAGATATTTTTCTGAGCAAATAGAATTTAAAAATGGTGTAAAAAAAAATAAGGAAGCTAGGTGCAAAAGATAGTAAGGTCTGGCCTGATTTGGAAAAACAACCTATGCATGGAGTACATAAAATTAATTTAATTTATCCCACTTCTCTGCGATATGGATATTGCATATTCTATTATTGCGATAATAATAAGATAATAATCTGTGGCTCAGTGGTTAGCACTGTCGCCTCACAGCAAGACGGTTGGAGTCCCAGCTGGGTCAGTTGGCATTTCTGTGTTGAGTTTGCATGTTCTCCCTGTGTTGGCATGGGTTTCCTCCCAGTGCTCTTGTTTCCCCGACAGTCCAAACACGTGGTATAGGTGAATTGAATAAACTAAATTGGCCGTAGTGTATGAGTTTGTGTGTGAATGAATGTGTAAGGGTGTTTCCCAGTACTGGGTTGCAGATGGAAGGGCATCTGCTGCGTTAAACATATCCTGGAATAAATGGCGCCTCTTTCCACAGTGGCAACCTCTGAAAAAGAGACTCAGAATGAATGAATGTGCAGTCCTAGCTTGTCGTTTTCCGGCCTCAACATACACACACAGAAAGCAGAACCTCAGGCTGATGAGGTGCTGGTTTACAATGTTTTCTCCTCATCGTTCAGCAGCCTCAGCACCTCTGGGTTCAGCTCATTGTCAGGACAGACAGATGAACATTTATTAGACACATCTGCTCTTTTGGAGGGTTTGAAAACAAGCGATTACACCAGGATCAATGACCTACACATTCAGAGTAGAGTTTATGTCAAAACAACACTTACACACAGCCTCAAGCAGTTTCTGAAGAAAGAGGCACACAGGATTTAAAGAACTGGACAAAATAAGGTTTTTGCTGTGGGTTTGAGGATGTCAATATTTGTTTTATATTTATATCATTGGAATAAATGCTGTCAGCCATTTACAGAAAAAAAATGTTTTACTCAAACAAATACATTTAATTTGTAAATCCAGACAAACTGAGCTGTACCTATAATAGCTTCTGCATGCTTTGAGTGCACCTGTAGAGAGATATTCTTATTACAATTTAATCAAATATAATACAACATCAATATTCATACATTTAACTTTGGCTTAGTCCTTTTTTAATCTTCAGGGGTCGCCACAGCGGAATGAACATGCAAACTTTACACAGAAATGCCAACTGACCCAGCCTGGACATGAATATATATTGCTATTTAAATTTCTATTTAACATATAAGACTGCAACATCCGATTTAAAAATAAATATTGAGCATTTTAAAAAAGTTTTCAGTTTGTACTGTTTAGTTGCGTTTAATTGCCGTTTCCTAAATATTAGGGTGCATCTCAATCAGCTCCCTTGTTCAGTAGTCAGGGCACTGGCCAAGGAGTCAGCCATTTTAAGTGCTGTCTCAATCACAAAATTGTTCCAGTGCACTAAAACGTTTGCTCCCTGAAAAGTCCCACAATGCACCATGAACAACAGGGTGCATTGATGTTCACTATGTGCCCTTAACAGTATTCTGAGCGTGAATTATGAACTCACTAAGCAGAACAACAAACGAGAGATATTTTATTAAAGCCAAGTTATCTAAGTACATATATAACCATAAACGAAGATAGTTAGACAGAAACAATCTAGCAAACATTTAAAAATGATTACCAGTTGAAATGTTGTTGCTATATAATATTAATTAGGTTCAGGGGAAGACTGGCCGTTTCCTGATGGTCAACAACACCCCCACCCCCATTTACTTACCGATCGCTCCCCCCACCGCTCTACACTTACCGACCGCTCAACAACACCCCCCCCACCCCTTCACTTACCGACTTACAAATCGCTCTTCACCCCCCACATTCACTTACTGGTCGCTCCCCCTACAGCCGGCTCGTCACTTACCAATCTCTATCTACACCCCCCTCATTCACTTAAAATCGCTCCCCCCACTGGTCTTCACTTAGCCACCCCCCCTCCTTTCACTGAGCTATTGCTCTCCAACCCGCCTCCTCCTTCACTTACCAATCGCTCTCCCCAACGCCCGCTCTTCATTTACCGATCTCTCTACACCCCCCCCCCTTCACTTACTGATCGCTCCCCCCACCGCTCGCTCTTCACTTACCATTCTCTTGCTACCCCCTATTCACTTACTTATCGCTCCTCCCACAGCCGGCTCGTCACTTACCGATCTCTATCTACACCCCCTCATTCACTAAAGGATCGCTTCCCCCACCGCTCTTCACTTCCCAATTGCTCTCCCCCCCCCCCCCACTTACCCATCGCTCTCCCCACCGCTCTTCACTCTTTTGATCGCTCAACAACCCCCTTAACCCAAACACCACACCCCCGCCCACCCCCCTCTTTACTTAACGATCAGTCCTCCCACCGCTCTTGACTAATCAAGTGCTCAACAACCTCCCAACCCCTCCCAGTGCGCCCTAGGTTATGTTGTTTTTCATAAATACCATTTTTGATTTTGTACAAAGAGGATGTTCTCAGGTCACACTCACCATCTCCTAACGACACATGATAAAATGAAAATATCTAGAAATTTTTTCTATTTTTGCAACGTATCTGCAGAACACCAGAAGCATAAACCACTATGACAATGATCGCCTCAAGTTCTGATTATGTGCTTTATTTAGTGTTAAATGCTCCCAATAAGAGTTTGGATACTATTTTAGATGACATTTATTGCCATACTACTGAAAGCAGCAGCAGATAGTTTACCTCAGATCTTAAAAAATTAAATAACAGGTTTAAAGTCCTGTAAAACTAAAATAGTTTCTTTATTTAGATGTTAGTATCAGTATATTAGTTTTAAGGACTTTAATAAAATAGTGTGCTAAGAAACAGGACAAAAAATTTGTGTATAGAAGATTTCCCCCAAAATGGATCAACGTTTTTTTTTCATGCTTCAGTTTCTGATCAAATCTTTTGACCAATCAAATACGCTCTAGTATCTGACATGCTCCGCCCCCTGCATAACGCTTCTCATTTGCTTTTTTTTTATTTGATGTGCTTGATTTCAACCACTTTCACTGGCAGAGCTGTGATAAAAACCAAGCGCTATTGGCTGTTTTTAAAGGGGAGGAGCTACTCTATGTCCCGCCCTCTTTTTATGTTTTAGTTCGATTAAACAATACACACTTTAAAGCACTTCATTGGGCCTTTAAATAACTAGTATTTAAATGTTTCTGTCATATCGGATCATGTCACATTTCGTGCAGAGAATTAAATGTTTTGTCGCGTGTTGTTAGGACACAGTGTCAGTGTCCTAATGTCTAGGGAATAAACCTCATCACTGTCCTTACAAGTGCTCAAATTCATGTACACTACCTATTGATTGACCACCAGCTGATTGAGACGCACCTTTAGAAATGATCATTAGTATTTATTAAAATTCAAATACATAACTGAGTCAACACAAGCTTGTTGTTTGCATATGCACATAATGAAACTCTTTATCTGTGTGCATCTGTGCTGAGCAGTTTTTGTTGTTATTGTGTGTGTTTCAGTCTCAGAAGGACCCGATGCTGGTGGAGAAGATCATGAACGATCTGGACTCCAACAAGGACAACGAGGTGGACTTTAATGAGTTTGTGGTTCTGGTGGCGGCGCTGACTGTGGCCTGCAACGACTTCTTCCAGGAACAACAGAAGAAAAAGAGCAAATAAAACACACACATTATACACCCGTAATGCTCTATGATGCATTAAACCATCACAGCAGTCCTCCTGTTACTCAACATTCATCTACATGTTTGTATTTAAACTATTTCAAATGAGTTTTCTCACAATAATGTATTTATTATAAACTGAGTGCTGGATTTCATTAGTTTGTAGTTCTTATTAGTTTGTAGTTTGCATTTCATTAAATCATTCAATCAAAGCAGAGTTATTCATTCATTTTAGCCACAGCAGAATGAACCGCCAACTATTCCGGCATATGTTTTACACAGCGGATGCCCTCCCAGCCGCAACCCAGTACTGGGAACAACCCGTACACTCTCGCATTTACACACACTCTCATACACTATGGCCAATTTAGTTCATCCAATTCACCTATAGCGCATGTCTTTGGACTGTGGGGAAACCGGAGCACCCAGAGAAAACCCACGCCAACATGAGGAGAACATGCAAACTCCACACAGAAATGTCAACTGGCACGGCAGGGACTCGAACCAGTGAGCGTCTTGCTGTAAGGCTATATAGTATTCAGATTGTATATTTTAAACTAAAACTATTTAGACATTTTTGATCATTGAAAATGATTGCTAAAATAAAAGAATTTAGAAATGTTTCCTCAATGACTAATAAAAAAACACTAAAACAATATTTTATATATATATTAAATTAATCATAATTATTGGTTAGTTTTAGTTCAGTTTTATAACATTTCATATTTAAAGAATTGAAACCTAACAAAATCACAAAAATACCACAAAGATTATAAAAAGTGCTATTAAGGCTAATTTTAAATATTAATAAAACCTATAATTATATAAATAACACAAAATACAGTAGCCTTATATATATATATATATAAAGAGATGGACATAGTAAGCAACAATACTCAGGTAGGCTGTGGCGTTGACACGATGCTCAATTGGTACTAATAGACCCAAGTGTGCAAATCTCCCACACCATTACAACACCACCACCAGCCTGAACCGTTGATAAAAGGCAAGATGGATCCATTCATGTTGACACCAAATTCTCACCCTACCATTCAAATCTTGCAGCAGAAATCGAGACTCTTCAGACCAGGCACTGCTTTTCCAATCTTCTATTATCCAATTTTGGTGAGCCTGTGCAAATTGTAGCCTCAGTTTACTGTTCTTAGCTGACAGGAGTGGTACCCTGTGTGATCTTCTGCTGCTGTAGTCTATCCGCCTCAAAGTTGGACGTGTTGTGTGTTCAGAGATGATCTTCTGCATATCTCGGTTGTAAAGAGGGGTTATTTGAGTTACTGTTGCCTTTCTATGAGCTTAAACCAGTCTGGTCATTCTCCTCTGGCCTCTGGCATCAACAAGGCATTTCAATTCAATTCAATTCATCTTTATTTGTATAGCGCTTATACAATGTAGATTGTGTCAAAGCAGCTTCACATAGAAGAATATAGTGAATTGAAACAGTGTCAGTTCAGTTTTCAGAGATTCAGTTCAGCTCAGGTCACTGTGGGTTAATAATCACTACTGAGAGTCCAAACACTGAAGAACAAACCCATCGATGCGCAGCTCTACTGCATTTGCGCCCACAGAACTGCCGCTCACTGGATATTTTCACTTTTTCGCATCATTCTATGTAAGAGCTCTAAGTAGAGATGGTTGTGCGTGAAAATCTCTGAAATAGTCAGACCAGCCAGTCTGGCACCAACAACCATGCCATGTTCAAAGTTACTTAAATCACCTTTCTTCCCCATTCTGATGCTCGGTTTGATCTGCAGCAGATCGTCTTGACCATGTCTACATGCCTGAATGCATTGAGTTGCTGCCATGTGATTGACTGACTAGAAATTTGTGTTAAGGAGCAGTTTGAGGTGTACCTAATAAAGTGGTATACAGGCTATATATACACACACGATTTTTATTCATTTAAATGGCTAAATAAAAGTAATAATAATAATAATACAATAATACATAAATAATATTGATTTGGTCTCAAAATAACGTTTATAAAAATTTAGCTAAATAATAGTTTTTTATTGCATAACAAGAATAATAGCATACAAAAAATTATTAAAACATAAATTTAAATTAAAGAAACAAATCAATAGAGAATAAAAACAAAATATAAATACAATTAGAGGGTATATATTAATTACAAGTAATTCGCATAAGTTTAATTCCAAAATCGCATTCATTCTTATAGCTTTTTTATTTTTAATGTATTTTTGGGAATGCTTAAGATCAATTTTAAACAGATAAATGTTAGGTTTATCATTGGACCATTTTTCTTTGTGTACACGGTAATTCCCATATATGATAATTAAATTAATAGTTCATAAAGAGAAAGCCGTCCATTTGATTGTCACTGGAAACGGAAGATTAACGCAAGTGCATTGGGGGATAGCCTACGTGACGTGATTTATCTGCTTACCATTGTTGTTTTTCACAAAGTAAATCGCCTGTATTGTCAAAGAAGAAAGTCATAAAGTTTGGAAAGACGCCAGGGTCAGTAAACAATGACGCACACTGTAGATGTTTCATTTCGTAGTAAATGACGAGCTCTTGCGATATCTGTTTGACGGGAATGTTGATGTTTATCCATTAAACATATTCCGCTTTATCAGCTGAGTGTCTCTATAAAGTTGAACCGTGTGTTCATGTGCTTTATAGTCCACATTATTCGTCTGTATTGGAAAGTACATCAGACAAAAGATATGATATTTTACCAGAAGTGTCGTTTCCTTTCCTAGGACACTTGATGTTCTCTGAAAGATGCTGGGTTCTGTCAATCGTGTTTGCAGACACTCGCTGTGTAACATGCAATTAGCAGCCACCACAATTTAATTGCATTGTCATTATTGGATATAGGGTTGGGTTTTAATGAGCTGATTAAAAGTCGTTTAGTGCACATTTGCGGATTGCAGGCCCGTGCAGAGGCTTTCAAAGGGGCATGTGCAGGCGATCACAACCTGGGCCCGGTTTTTCAAAAGTAATCCACTAGGATTTTGGATAACGGATTGGATCAAATCTTGAAAATGGGTTTTTCAAAAGAAAAAAACGGATTATATAATAGGATTAGATCACGTAACCCAATCTTGGTTTTGATCCAGATCAAACCTTTAGTTTGGGTTTTTCAGACCTTTTTTATAGGATTTGGATCACTTTGATCCAAAAAATCTGGATTAAACTGATCCCATCAGAAGGATGGATTCAGCATGGATTTCATGCCCAAAATGTAATGAAAACTTAAAAAATGTATCAAATAATACTATATTTGGATCATGCAGCAGTATCTTACAAGAGATCCTTTTTATTCATAAGGTTTTATTATTATTTTATTTTATTATTATTATTATTATTATTTTTTTTTTAAAGGTTTTAATTGTATTTGTTTATCCGTCAGGTTAGGTCATGTTTGGAGTACACAACTTATGAAATGCGTAGATGAGTTATGAGTTTTATTTCAGTTTGTTTACTGTACACCATGTCAGTTTTTGGTCATGTTTTCTTTTTTAATGGGCGTAGTCAAGCTGACCCCATCTACTAATTTACACATAGACACATAGACTAGATATTGCATATGGGCCCTGAGCGTACCGCCACCACATTTGTACAGTGCTCCCAGGACAAAAGTCACACAATCACACAATCAAGCCTTTATTTGTCACATATACCTCCATGTATTCACATACACTGACATATAGTGAAATTGGACCCCCCCGACCATACACAGACATCACATTTCAGGGAGAGACAGGTCAACGGGAGGTAGCATTTTGAAAAAAAGGAAGCAAGATACATAAGGAAAGATAGGCAAAAAAAACTCCCTCTCACCCTGCTCTTAAATTAGGGCAGAGTGTGACCAGGGAATTAAAAAAGCCTTGGCAATCACGCACATACATAGACAAGACAAAACATCGCAACAGGGAATTGGAACAGGGGATGTGGATATAGTCCGGTAAGGGCGGGCAGCCATCCGTCCTGCAGCTGTAAGAAGCGCTGGTCACAGACCCGCCTACCCCCTCCAGTGGGTGAAAGCACACGAAGGCATTTAACCGCATTAGTCAAAACTAAAGCCAATGTGTAGATGTTGGACTTTTGAGCTGCATACTGGTGTAGTAACGAGCAAACAAAGAAAACAAAGCACAAAGGCAGAACATTTCATAGGTAAGGTTTTGTTTTTTAACGTTACAATCTTTTGTGCTAAACAAGAAACATTATTGATGATAATACAGTCACTTACTGCACAGACTAAATGGTAAAGTAGCACCAACTCGCACTAAATTCTAGGCTCATGCTAGTTTTGTAGAATAAAATCAGCAAACAATGTAAATGAAATATGATAACAAGACGCTGCAGTGTCAGGAACTTTTATTATTGTCGGCTAAGTTAAGTAATGGCTAGTTTTTGACGTAACTTATAAGGCTGCCTGATAACATAGCAGTGCTTGTGCCTCAATGTGCATACTGTACACTATAAATTCTTGAATACTACAAATGTTATATACCATTTAGATTAGAAAGGTGGATATGCACATTGCAGGGATATCGATGGTTCACATGAGTTGTTCATAATGGAGATTCATTCGCAAACAAATCGCTCCCTCCATTAGAATTAGAAGTTACATTGGGAGAGGGGGTGTGTTTCAGGGCACACATTAGATTAAATTTAACAGGAAGGGACATAATACATTTTCATGCACACAACCACATGCTCTTTGTCGGCAATGGCCATGCAATTTTCGTAATTAAAAAAAATATATTTGCATACTGACCACTAGGAGAACCCCCGATCATAGATAAATGTGTATAAATTTATTACTCCAGATGGTCAGTCCTCCACTGCACCTTGGTCCCACATTCATTTCAAAGGAGCGCTACCCAAAGACTATAGAATACAGAAGACATGTCACTCGTATCTTTTTGAATGGGGAAAAGTGTAACTGTCAATATGGTGAATAAAGCCCCGCCTACTAGTACAGTACTAGTACAGTATTGATCGATATAGACTGATGATACTCTCGGGGAGGTGCTCGGACCAGACATGAGTTTCTGAAGATTTTGGGTGATTTGGACGTTTAGAAATTAAACTAAAGAGACAGTTGTTGTTTCATTTTATTGGTGATTTCTAATATGAAATTCAATCGTAAGCTTGGCAAGCAGTTTTGGAGAATTTGATGTTTCCCCATTCAAACAAAATGCCCGAGCATACTGCCCAAGAGGCGTTTCAAAGATGGCCGCCGAGTGAAATGACTTGCCTTAAAGGGACTTTGGAGCTACCCTGTACCAGAATGGCGGCTCTATTGACACATTCCTTGTAATAGAAAGCAATAGTGTAGACGACATCTAATGAAAATATATGTGGTCACTTAATGCCAGCTTTTGGTCATTGTTCAATTTTTTTATTCTTTTATTATTATTATTTTTATTACAATTTTTTTATTTGTCAATAAGTTTAGCTTTCAGATTATGACACGTTGCGCTCTCTTTTTACACAACACAGAGTAGAAACGCACAAATAAACATTTTATATAACGATTATTTTCAACCAAACCAAATAAAGTGATATAATTTAAAAACTAACCGATTGCTTATTAATACAACTAATGTTGTTAATGTGATTAAATAAACTGACCAAAGATAAGGTTTATTCCATCTGCGTACCGCACGTGTTTTCAACAGTTAGCCAGACAAGATTAAGATTGCTCACGGTAACTTCAACTCAACAGGAATGCTAATAAACAAAGCTAGCAATGCTGAGTTCAGACTGCATGATTTTAACCCCGATTTTGACTGAGAAATCGCTGACAAATGTCTGAAATCACAGGCAAATCGGTGCTCGTGCATGCGAGAGACAATCACAGTTTGAACTACCAAAGACTTGATCTAAGACAATCGCAGATAATTCGCTGATGCCCGTGAGATATTTGGCATGCTAAATATCTGGAGCTGTCAGTAGGCCTGTCACGATATCTATTTTTTGTTGTACGATATATTGCATCAAAATATATTGTGATAAACGATATTATTGTCATTTTAAGACCATTTTATGCCACTTATTATCTAATGCCAGAATGACAATATAATATCACAATGCAAGTACATTCTTTCAAAAAAAAAAATCACAATATTTTATTCTTAAGAATATTCAATTTAATTATAGTCATTTTAACAATTCAATAATTAGGCATTGGAATCAGAATGTGAAAACGCATATCCTACATGAATAATAATTAGTGTTAACAAAAAAGTGCAAGGTGAAAAGTTATATATCTGCTACCAGATCTATTTTCAGTTGTCAGACATCCACATGAAAATATACTATCATAATTTATAGTAAATACTATAGTCTTTTTAACCATACTGACAACTCCAGTAGAGGTAGAGATGTTGCACAATTAGCTAAAATGTTGCTAGAATTGTTTTTATGTATGGGTGATATATATATATTGCATCACTAAAATAATTGAATTGATGTTCATATGTTGTGCGATAAGTCAATATATTGATATATATATATGAGCAATTCTGTGCAAATGTCAACCTTGCCATGAAGAATATTAAGTACGAAAACCGTTTCAGGCTTTTTTGGGTAAGCAAGTGTTTTACAGTACTTTAAAAAATACTCATAAATGTATCTGTCAATGTTTCAAACTATTATATTTAATTTACCAAAATCACGCAAGTGGCAATTTCACATCCATAACAGAAAAGTGTCACATCCATAACGACACTTTTTCCTCATGAATGCAAAAATGTCAAATAAAATAAAATCAATCATGTTTGTTCTATAGAGAGCCGACTCATATCGGTTTGATTAGCATGATTTCTTTTGGGTTGTGCAGTTTAATTCACAGAATTTCTGCAAAGTATGTCATATACTGTAAACTGGCAGACTTTTTTGTCCTATCCATAACGCTTCTTTATTTTCCTCATTTAATGAATAAAAAATGTTGACAGATTGATATTTTTCTGATCCCAAAACTTTGTGATTAGTTGTTTTGGAAAATATAAACAGATGTGTCAATATAATGTTAACATATGATGGTCATATATATATATATATATATATATATGATGGGTCAAAAACACCATTCAGCTTGACAGTCTTTATGATAGACAGCTAACGTATGTGAAGATTGCAGCATGATATGAATCGCGGGTAGCTATCGGTAGTTAACTTATCTAGCTCTTATGGATAGCTCAAACTGCTGTTGTGTATTATAGTATCTTTAACTTGACATGTTTCTTCAAATGCGATGGTAGAGTATGCACTTCATTCTATATGAACTGTCTTTCACTCCGACAAATGCAAACATTGGTTCTAAATAGAGTCACGGGTGGTCTTTTTCCTCATCGCCACAAACAGTTGAAAGTGAAGGAGTTGAAGGTGGAATTTCTGAGTTTTCCATGACTAAACCAAACTTAAGTGCTCTCAATGCAGGCAGGCAGCGCTGTCTTCTTTGATCGTCTGATCAATAAATGATTGATTCGTAACATTTTTATAATTGTAACGAGTAACTATGCAACACATAAAAAATCTACTGGAGTAAAAGTATTAGGCTCATCGAAAATATGTACTGAAGTAAAAGTAGAAGTAGGAGAAGAAAACAATACTCCAGTAGAGTACAGATACAACCTTTTAGTACTTAAGTACAGAAGTGAAGTAGTTCTACTTCGTTACTATACATCTCTGCCTACAGCCAATCAGCGAGCAGCATTCACTATGGTTACCCGCAGGACAGCGGGAGGCTGGGATAGAAGTTAAAACCGCTCATTTTATGTTTATTTGGACCCAAGAAATGGAGGAAAAACTAGCAGAAATTTGGCAGGAGCACCCATGTCTGTTTGATGTGTCATCTGAGCAAAACCATAACCGGGTCCAAAAAAAAAGTTAAGCAGAAATTACTAATTCCCTTTTAACCCAGGTGAGCAAATGCGTACATTTTCTACCCCATTAAAGGCTTCTTGCTTGTTATGTAGTTTTAATATCAAAAGATATACTACGTGTTTTTGGTTGTCAGACGTAGTTTGGATAAAGTTGTTGGAGATTCTTCCTATTTTAAAGTCATACAGTGTGAAACCCCCTGTCGTCCATCCATCTTGCAGTGTAAACAAAGCAGCGGCAAAACAATAGTCCAGATAGTCACACAGTGTGAAAACATCCATGACACGACTACTTTGAAAATCATGCAGTCTGAACTCGGCATAAGTGTGCTCTCAAATTTTTCAAAATGGACTGACTAATAAACAAAACCGGTGTGGCGTTTTTATCACTTGCATGAACCTTACATTATTAAACCAAATTAAAGAGTGAAGAAAGTAATTAGCATGGTGAACTTAGCTAGTCAGTATGAATGAATGTAAAGGGTGGTAAACGTGTTGTGAATGCATTGAAAGGACCTAGCAGCTCAAGAAAAAAAAATATCTTAGCTTCAGTGGTCAGCTTGTTCACCGGGTCTCATTAATTTATTCATTTTATTTTCGGCCTATTCCCTTTATTAATCTGGGGTCGCCAAAGTGGAATGAACTGCCATCTTATCCAGCATAAGTTTTACGCAGCGGATGCCCTTCCAGCTGCAACCCATCACTGGGAAATCCACCGGGTCTCTGTCTGAATACTTATGGCAATGACCCATGGCGTCAGGTGGCGAATCTCTGCCCAGTGATCTCTTTCTCATTAGTCAAATGAAGTGATGCTTCAATGGGTGGGTGATGGTGGGCTGGGGTCCAGTTCGGGATGACATTTGATCTAGTGTGCTGGTGTTATAGTGGTGTCCCATTTCTTAGGGGTACATTTTGAAGCCCTTCCCCTTCACACTCTGTTTCAAGGGCCAAGTGTACAAAAATGGAATTGGGATTGAGCCTTAATGTACTATTAGGTACATATTTAGTTATTAATATCTTTTAATGACCTGCTAGGAACAAAAATCTACCTTTTGAAATGGTTTCACCCTAGTGACAGATTTTGTACCTTTATTTCTAAAAGTTTAGGCTAGCAAAATAATTATTGTAAATTCAGCAAATTCAGAGTATTTCCGAAGAGTGTCCTCATTTTCCTCAGCTGTATAAATATTAAAATATATGAACAAAAGCTTCATTCATTCAATTACATTTTCTGGATGTGCTTAAGCGGCTCTATGAAATTAAATTTTTCATATTCTGCTAATTGCTACTCCTATAAATGCAGGTCCTATGAAAAGCGTCTCGTTTCTCTGGCCGAACGGAGGTTATGAAGGTTAAACTGTTTTCAGCTTGTCCTTTTTGACTGGTCTTGACTTCAGGTGTCTTCTAGCGGGCGGTTAATGTTTCACACTTGGGAGAGCTTGTGATGTCAGCGATGATGCCATGATGTGATGTAAGAATGATACACGACCTCATTTCCAGGCGCCGTCAATCAACCTGGGTATTTTTTACAAAGGACGAATGAAGATCTTAGCCGAGAAGCGTGACTGCAAACCCGAGCACAGAGACACGAGCTGTAATATCACAGTTCATTGTGATAAAGTGCCAGAACGCTGCTATTTATGAAACGCCCTTTAGTAGCCGGACGATCGCTGCTACCTGAGAGCATTTCAGACTGATATTAAATAAATAAATCCACTCTGCTTCCCTTTTTTCTGCAGATGAAGCATGCGGGATTGACAGCGAAGGGCAGAGATGCGATAATTATCCGTTGTCTCTTAATGGTCTCTAATTCTGTTTGTCTGTTTGGTGATTCATCGCTGCCTCTTGTTTTTCTCCATTTGTATTCTCTGAGTGAAAGGTCTCGTTGAGTAAATGGCACGGTAATGCCTTAATGTTGGTGTTTGGATAGTAGTACAAATTCTCTATTATGCATCTTCCATCACTTCATTTCATGCTGGGGTCGTCACGGTTCATTTATTAATATGTTCTATTCAGAATGTACAGACATAAACTTTGTCAGAAAGGAACAAAATAATTAAAACATATGCTTGTCTGTCTGCCATGTCTCGTCTGAACAACATTAAGAGAAACAGCAGGGTGAATGGTGGATTTTCAGTAGGACTGCACGAGATTGGAAATATCTGACATAGCCATGTTTTGTTTTGCTGCAATATGACTATAATTTCACAAGATGCTTTGAATAGCTCTATTTGGTAAGATTTCATTTATTTTGATCAGAAATGCCCAAACTAGGGGCCGTAGACCTTAATTGGTCTTTGGTAAACTTTGATTTGCCCCACCATATCATCTGAGAAGAGATGGGGATGGCTTAGAGATTGTCATTTAAAATTTTATGTAACCTTTTATTTGTGTGTTTTATTGTTAAGCTACAAAAAAAGCTTACTAAAATTAAACATTTCAATTCAAATAGTTTAAATGAATCTGATTTAGTTTAAGGGTGTTTTCACACCTGCCTTATTTAGTTTGGTTGAACTGCACTAGAGTTGGTTTTCCCTCTTGGTGTGGTTCGTTTGGGCAGGTGTGAATGTAGCAATCGCACTCGGTACGCTTTCAAACGAACCCTGGAGCGGTTCGTTTGTGGTAAGAACATGATCTGAACTAAAACAAACCCAACTGCAAAACGTACTGTGCCTTTTTGGACTAATCTAGCTGCCGTAGTCTGATGCGCAGTGCATTATGGGATGTGGAGGAAAAATATTTGTTGACAGCGCTTTACGAACAATTTTAAACAGAGAGAGAGAGAGGGGAAAAACATTACCTGATGGATTGTTGGTAATATTTCCGGAAGATGACAATGTCGCAGTTTGGGATAATCATGTGCATGTGCATAAAGTCAATTAAATTACAAACATATCTAAATACAACAGAGCAAAAAAAATGTAGGATTTGTTTTATGATTTTCTGGAGAGTATAACAGTACTCAAGTACAGAAATGTAGCAATGTACAGCCAGGTACACAAAGTTCTTGTGTGATTTAGGCGATACTTCTGGGTTTCTTCTCACCGCAGCCTCGATTTCACTTTTAAAAAGATGACAATGTGAAATCAGTTTATTCAGACTCAACATTGCAGATTCTGAAATGTGACTATTAGACATGCGCACATTGCGATATTGAGGCTAAAATGATATATTGTGCAGCCCTACACTGGTGGATACTTTTAGTTCTGTTTAATCCTAGTAATTGAAATAATGAAATCACCTTTTTTATTTGGAAATTTGTACAAATTACATGCACTATCAAATAACCACTTTTTACTTCTTATAACTGCGTAGGAGAACCTATTCAAATTCAGCATTTTTTATTTTTAATACAGTAAAATATGGTTGATAAACACCAGGGTTCTCTCTTAAACCTGCAGAGCTGCAAAGAAGCATTATGTTTACCAGGATTGTTGGTTGTGCTGCTATCAGTGAATGAGTTTGGGGAGATGCTGTCTGAGATTAGACCTGGCCTCGGCTGCAGAGGAGAGATGCTCGCGTCAACAGCGGCTTTCACAAAGACAAATCCAGTCCGTCTGTTTACCAGTCACAATGATAAGAGAAAACTAGACGAAACAAGGACGAGCCGAGGATGCGATTACACCCCCTTCCCACCGAACCTGTCATTTATCACTGACGTCCACAGATATAAGAGTCAAAGAAGAGGAGGAGAAGTGGCGTGTGTTTAAAAGGAGGAGTGTGTGCACGGCCCTATTAAAACTCCACTCCGAGACCCATTTCCGGCGTGTTCCTGCAGGGTAATCACAATCACCACCCCTCATTCGGCCTTATCTAAGAGACTTTCAGACACCTCACTAGCTCCTTATCTCCCCTCACACACTCCTCCGTCAGCCATTGCATCACTCCCACCATCCTGCAGACTCTTCATTAGAAGTGAGTGAATTGTCGGAGAGCTGGGCAGTTGCATCCATCTTTCCCACGCCCATTCTTCCGGACATCTGTAATCTGTTTTAGACCTGAGTTACGGCCCGTCGCTCTATCTAAAGAAGAGCAGGCCCACTAAAACTCGCTCGGCAGGTCGTGCGCACACTAGACTGCACAGATGGGTCATTACACAGCCAGAGAAGTGGAATTTATAGCTGAAAATAATGAGGATTATTCACTTACAGGCTATTTGAAGAGCAGACGAGGCCCTGTAGCTCACGTCATCAGAGAAAATGCTAGGATGATGTACCTGAGACCGATTGACTGGAGATAGTAATTATGGAAGCAATGATGTGTAAACTACAGTTCTGGTTTTTAAAATAGAATCTAAAAATACTTTCTTAACCCTTTAGGCAGTGTTCACTAAATTTATATCTGCCACATTCATACACTTAAAAAATGCTGGGTTGTTTTAAAGACTATAGAATACACAAGATGTGTCACTCGTATAGTTTTGAATGGGGAAGAGTGTAATATTAATATGGTGAATGAAGCCCCGCCCAGTAGTACAGGAGCCAATCATCAATTACTATAGACTGACATTTCTCCGTTTCTGACATTTAAATCTGTATGAAACGAACGTGAGGTACAGTCCGTTCTGTCAAATATACATCACATAACAGCAATTACTCAAATCCCACACGCTTGTAAACAAAGTCACTGTCATTTCTGGAGGAGATTCACCATCAAGGTCCAGTTGTGAATTACTTCTGAAGGCCATCGCGATGACGAAGCATTATCCAGAAGATGATAATTTGTAAAACGGCAATACAGTAAATGAGGTTGTTGTTGTTGTGATCTTGTTCCTTTCGAGTGCGCATGCGCATTAAATAAGGCAACTTGAAAAAATGCAGATTTTGTGTGATTTGAACATTTAGAAACAACTTAAGAGACGGTTGTTTCATTTTATTGGTGATTCCAAATACGTAATGTAATCGAAAGCTTGGCAAACTTGGTTTTGGAGAATTTGATGTTTCCCCATTCAGACAGAATGCTCGAGCATACTGCCCGACAGGTGTTTCAAAGATGATCGCCGGTGAAATGACTTGCCTTAAAGGGACTTTGGTCTTAACTTAATGTAGGGTCAAATATGGACAAACCCCTCCAAAAATGTAAAATGTGATTTAAATTTAATTGAAAAATGTGTCCATATTTGATCCAACATTGGGTTAAAACAACCCAGCATTTTTTTTTAGAGTAACACTGTGTCCTAACTACAGGATATGCGACGCTGCAACATGATAAAAGCTATCTTTTCCATGTTTTCAAAAAAAGTTTTTGACCTAACCATCCGTGAAGCACAAAATTTATATTTTAGAAGCGGAATTTATTTTTGAGAGGTCGCAGCTGAACAACAGCATAAGCTACTATGACTATGACAGTTAAATGCTACTAATTTGAGTTTGAATATCATTTTACATGACATTTATGGCCATACTGAATGCAAAAGCAGATAGTTAACCTAGTCTTAAATAGCAAACATATAGTTTTAAACTAACATTAGTACTGTAACAAAAAACAAACAACTTTGTTAGCCAATGTCTTCTCTTGAGACATACAGTGGGTAACACTTCAAAAGGACCATTACCGCCATGTGTGGCACCGCCGCCGCACTATGGGGTTAAGAACATGTTTTAGGTGTAACAGCAGTTTGCAACAATGTGGGCACAAAGGGACGGGATGCGAATGGACAGAAATATACAGTAGCTGTAAATAACCTGCTACTTGTATTGAAACAAAGCATTATAGTTTCTTAATTAATCATTTAAAACTTGTTAACAAGCTTTATTGTCATTGTAAACTTAAGTGAAATGAGGATTCATTTTGCAAAGTAAAGCTAAAGAAATAAAAGACAACTAAAATGAACTTACAAATACTTACACAAATAAATAAATAAATAAATAAAGCAGTCTTTTAGCCTAAATATAGAGAGATGTACAATGTCTGTAGGTAAACAATGTCATATTTACAGCGGGTTTTTTTTGTTTTTGTTTTTGTAATTTTAAAGTTTTTGTGGAGCTTTTGTGATTACAGTTAAACCACTGAAGTTACACTGAATGTTTTTGGTTCTACTAGAGAGCTTCACAGCGGACCTGAGATCCTTGCAGGTTTCAGTCTTTTTTTAAAGGGTCATTCGGGCCCAGGCCAGTTCCCAATATATTATATAATATATCAGGGCTCTGTGTAATACCCCTTCTACCAGTGATTATACACAGCTCCAACGTCATCGTTAAATTTGCTGATGACACAACGGTGGTGGGCCTAATCACAGATAATGATGAGACGGCCTACAGAGAGGAGGTGCACACTCTGACGCAGTGGTGTCAGGAAAACCACCTCTCACTCAACATCAGCAAAACCAAGGAGCTGGTGGTGGATTTAAGGAGAGAGAAGAACGAACACACTCCCATCACCATCAACGGGACACCAGTAGAGAGAGTCAGCACTTTCTAGTTTCTTGGAGTACACATTGCTGAGGATCTGACATGGACTGCCCACACAGACGCAGTGTTGAGGAAGGCACAACAACGCCTCTTTTTCCTCAGGCGTCTCAGGAGATTTGGAATGAGCCCCCACATCCTCCGCTCGTTCTACACCTGCACTGTGGGGAGCATCCTCACTGGCTGCATCACCACCTGGTACGGAAACAGCACCAGCAGCAATCGCAAAGGTCTACATAGGATTGTGCGCACTGCTGGACGTGTAGTAGGAGGTGAGCTTCCATCCCTCCAGGACATCTACACCAGGAGGTGCACGAGGAAAGCCAAGAGAATCATCAGCGACTCCAGCCACCCAAGCCATAGACTTTTCTCTCTGCTACCCTCAGGCAGACTGTTCCGCAGCATTCGGTCACGCACCAGCCGACTAAAGGAAAGGTACTTCCCTCAGACTATCAGGCTGATGAACACTTAACACACCCCACGCAAACTCTCCCATACCCCACACTGCACACCATAAAGATGTAGCATGCACTGCACTTTAACCAATCCATACTTAAACAATACTGCCTACAACTATGTGTACACCTATCCATCGTACGCATCACTGTCAACATTGCCAAATTTACACTATCTTGTTTTTTTGTGAGTATGTTGTTGTATTTTGCACTGTCGTTGTATTTGCACTGTCTGTATTTTGCACTGTCTGTATTTTGCACTGTTGTTGTATTTGCACTGTCTGTATTTTGCACTGTCGTTGTATTTGCACTGTCTGTATTTTGCACTGTCTGGAGCCAGCACCTAAGCTTTTCACTCATCATAGCACACGTGCTGCTGATGATGTGACAATAAAAGTGATTTGATTTGATTAGTCGGTGGCACTTTGCGTGTGCTTTGTAACGTGCAACTTGTAAAATTATAATGGGTGTAAGCAGGAAATAAGGTGTTAAAAACAAGAGCGCGCATTGCTTCCATCATAATAAGCAGAGCTCGGTTTTATTTTCAACATTGGTCAAAAAAAAGTAAATCTAATGCTTCAGTTATTCCCTTGGTAATGCAAGAGTAATGTAAACAGGACGATGATCAAATATTGCTGTTTTTGGCCCTTTTTTTCCTAATATTTACTTTATTGATTAACAATAAATAAATAAAAAGTGCTCTTCCACCTATAGCTAGAGAATTTGTCAGTCAGGCAACAGAATAGTGATGTCATGCGCAAAGTTTTTTTTTTAGCAAGATATTTATACTCGTTATTAGCAGTTTGCTGTCAATATGTGTCGATCGGATACAGTCGGACTTGTGTCTTCCAGTCCAGTACATTTAAAGCTATGTCTGCACAGGTTTGGGTCTCATAATCAAATAACATACAGATCCAGGTTGGGTCCTTGCAGCACTTTTACGGGTCTCTGTGGGTTCGGGTCTGAATTGTTGGACTCGTGAAGACCTCTACTTTGAACATCTCAGGACCATTTCTTTCTATAGAGGATGAGAGAGCTCTCTGATTACATCTAAAATATCTTCATTTGTTTAATTTAAGGGTGACACAGTGGTGCAGTAGGTAGTGCTGTTGCCTGACAGCAAGAAGGTCACTGATTCGAGCCTCGGCTGGATCAGTTGGCGTTTCTGTGTGGAGTTTGCATGTTCTCCCTGCGTTCGCGTGGGTTTCCTCCAGGTGCACCAGTTTCCCCCACAGTCCAAAGACATGCGGTGCAGGTGAATTGGGTAGGCTAAATTGTCTGTAGTGTATAAGTGTGTATGAGAGTGAATGGATGTTTCCCAGAAATGGGTTGCAGCTGGAAGGGCATCCGCTGCATAAAAAATATGCTGGATAAGTTGGCGGTTCATTCCGCTGTGGCGACCCCAGATTAATAAAGGGACTAAGCCAAAAAGAAAATGAATGAATATTTAATTCAAAGGGTGGCACAGTGGCTCAGTGGTTAGCACTGCCACCCCACAGTAAGAAGGTCACTGGTTCAAGTCCCGGCTGGGTTAGTTGGCATTTCTGTGTGGAGTTTGCATGTTCTCCCCGTGTTCGCGTGGGTTTCCTCCGGGTGTTCACTGGACTGACTTTGAGTTTTGTAACTTGGAAGATCTCTTTCATGCTCAAGCAGCATCATTACACACTAAATCAGCACCAAGTTCCGATGAATCCAATTATCCAATCCTTAGCATTTGAGTTCAGTTTGACCCAATAGTTTGCTTGACAAAATTCGTCTTTCAAATTGAATTATGTTTGGTTTTATAATTCGGATCTCCTCAATCCAGACAGAAGAAGCAGAAGGTTTGTGTTAGTTCATGTATGCGCTGTAATTGGCAACTTTCAAACGTCCTCTAAAGAAAACTGGTCAAAGTGACGTGAGGATGAGGAGTGTGACGAAGAGGATGACGCTCGTCTCGGTGGGGTTTGCCCTCCAGTGGCATAAGATGAAAGCACTTATCAGCGCCAACAACGTCACGTCACCCTGAGTTAGTACCAGTGTCTTTCACACCTTTATAGACTTTCACAGCAGGTGTAGGAGAGCGTGTGTGTGTGTGTGTTCGTGTGTGTGAGTTTGTCATGCTGAAGCTGAACGACTCAGAAAGGCTTTGCATCACTTATGGCTCTCATATGATTGACTGGGCGTCCAATGTTATGCTCAAAATCCCATTCTGTGGACACCAGCGAACGTCACACCAATATCTCTGAAGACACACACACACACACACCTGAGGCTTTTGTGTCGGCTGCTTTCTCTGCAGAAAACTTTCCCAACGTGCTTCACTGCGTTAACTTCTGAGAACCAGATTGTTATTTGTTTTTAACAAAACCAAATGAAGGAAAAATCACTAGAAATATTTTACCCCCATAATGCCTCCAAACCTCTACTTTTCTACACATTGCAGGTCTTTTTGGGTGCTAAGTAATTGTTATTTTTTATTAAATAATTAATTTTACTTGCAGGCGGCATGGTGGCTCAGTGGATAGCACTGTTTCCTCATAGCAAGAAGATTGCTGGTTCGAGTCCTGGCTGGGCTAGTTGGCATTTCTGTGTGGAGTTTGCATGTTCTCCCAAAGTTGGCGTGGGTTTCCTCCATGTGCTCCGGTTTCCCCCACTAGTCTAAAGACATGCGGTTCAGGTGAATTGGATTAACTAAATTGGTCATAGTGTATGAATGTGAGTGTGTAAGGGAGTTTTTCAGTATTGAGTTGTAGCTGGAAGGGCATCCTCTGTGTAAAACATATGCTGGAACAGTTGGCGGTTCATTCCGCTGTGGCGAAAGACAATTAATTGATGAATTTTATTTGCAAAATGACTGAATTGATGGTAAATGCTTTATGCTGCAATAGTTTGTCTACAGGGGACCATATCCAAAAGTGTAAAATAATGGCAAACTCTAAATATGTTTTTGACACTAGTATAACTAAATATTATGACCAATTCCACCTGTGTGTCCTGTATATAATGACCAGAACGCAACATGCAACACAGTTAAACATCCAAATTGTAATAAATCTGAAGTAAATAAATAATAAATGGTGTGTATTTCCAGCATTTTTTATTCCCCTACTGAAAATTATGATTCAAAAAATAATGTCAAACTGGAAAGCATTATTTCTTCATTAATGTTTGCTTAATTTTTTAAATAATAATAACTAATTATTCTGAATAGTTTTCCTCAAAGAAAAGGCTAATTTTATAGTCTCTTATGCTGCAGTCACACTAGAGTTAAGCATGTGAAATTCTGCCTTATGGCACGGCGCTGCGCAGGGGCGGGACTTAACCAATAAGTGAGGTATCTATCAAGTATTATTATCTAATATATTTTCTATCACATGTTGTACAATCTGTTTATAACCATTAGGGCCTCATGCCTGGAATTACTTAGGGCCCCTAAATCACAAGTCCTCCCCTGGCGCTGCGAAAAGTGGCAGGAATAAACAAGATGATTAGACATTATAAAAGCGAGCGATTGGTCCATATTTTACATTTCTGTACAGAGAGGTCATGTTTTGAGCTTTGATTGGTCTCATGCTGTTAGGTGATGCCATTTCGCGGGTCAGAGTTCACCAAGCTTGAACTTTCCAATACAGCAAACTGCGAAACTTGTCGCATGAGCTTGCGTTTCCACTCTGTCGCATTCGCATGCGTATGAATAGAAGTTTATGGGCGAAAATTGCAGTGTGACCATGGCTTTAAACTGTGCTCAGATTTACCAGAACACTAAATTCAACAAAAAACTGAAATCTTCAATTTAGATCTAGATCAGGGGTGCACAAACTTCGTCCTGGAAGGCCGTTGTCTTGCAGAATTTAGTTCCAACCCCAGTTAGAAACGCCTGAACCAGCTAATCAAGCTTCTCCTACAGTTGCAATCAGAATTATTGAACCCCCTTTGAATTTTTTTTCTTTTTTAAATATTTCCCAAATGATGTTTAACAGAGCAAGGACATTTTCACAGTATGTCTGATAATATTTTTTTTCTTCTGGAGAAAGTCTTATTTGTTTTATTTTGGCTAGAATAAAAGCAGTTTTTAATTTTTAAAACCCATTTTAAGGTCAAAATTATTAACCCCTTTAAGCTATTTATTTTTTCCATAGTCTACAAAACAAACCATCATTATACAATAACTTGCCTAATTACCCAAACCTGCCTAGTTAACCTAATTAACCAAGTTAAGCCTTTAAATGTCACTTTAAGCTGTATAGAAGTGTCTTGAAAAACATCTAGTCAAATATTATTTACTGTCATCATGACAAAAATAAAATAAATCAGTTATTAGAGATGAGTTATTAAAACTATTATGTTTAGAAATGTTGAAAAATCTCTCCGTTAAACAGAAATTAGGGAAAAAAATTTACAGGGGGGCTAATAAATAAATGGGGTTGAATAATTCTGATTGCAACTGTAGGTATAGTACTTCCAGGCAGGTGTGCTGTAGGAAGTTGGATCTAAACTATGCAGGACTGCGTTTAGACACCCCTGATCTCGATGTTTTTAGATTAAATGTTTCTATATTACCATTCACACATGTGGATTGTTTTAAAAGAATTTGAGTGATCAAATTAAACTGAAAGATGCATTCAATTAATTAAAGTGACAAGAAATACACTTATAATTTACCAACGGCATAAAAGTATCAAAACATTGTAAAATAGACATTAATTACAAGGAAATTTGTATTACAATTACAAGAAAAATGTCTTCAAAGGGGGAAGTAAGAATGGTTCTTATTTTTAAAGACATTTTTTTACCTATTTAAGTGTGATCACTCCTATTATATATATATATACAATATTTATAAAGCAAAACTAAACACCTCATGTTACGATACTGTAATGAAATTAGGACCAAATAGCAAAACATTGATAAGAAATAAGCAGTAAATTAACATATTACAATGATTTCTGCGGTGGCATGGTGGCTCAGTGGTTAGCACTGTCACCTCACAGCAAGAAGGTCACTGGTTCGAGTCCCGGTTGGGCCAGTTGGCATTTCTGTGTGGAGTTTGCATATTCTCCCTGTGTTCATGTGGGTTTCCTCTGGGTGCTCTGGTTTCCCCCACAGTCCAAACTAAATTGGCCGTAGTGTATGAGTGTGTGTTTGAATGTGAGAGTGTATGGGTGTTTCCCAGGTTGCGGCTGGAAGGGCATCCGCTGTGTAAAACATATGGTGGGATTGTTTGCGGTTCATTCCGCTCTGAAATAGAGACTAAGCCAGAAGAAAATGAATGAATGACAATGATTTCTGGAGAGTCACATCACTGGCTGAAAATTACAGGATTAATTATATTATCAAATATATTAATAGAACAAAAGGACTACATTTGCTGTATTCGCAATCATGATAAGCATTTTGAGGCTTTCAGACGCATTACAAAAATCTTACACTCCAAACTTTAGAGCTTATTAGGGATTTAGCAGCAATTGTCTCTGTATTTATTTCTTCCAATGACTTTTAGGAGACATATCTTGGTGTGTGTATCTT
>CAIGQZ010032312.1:21540492-21553148 GCA_903798205.1 Danio tinwini
GGGTGAACTATCCATTTAAAAAGGAAAAATATTTAAACAAATTTGTTAATTTTAAAGCGAGATCCTAGTAATCTAATCTCATTCAATGATTTATGCTTAGCTAATAGTGCCCCCAGCAGACCCGGAGATAGGCTGAGTATATTAAGCTGGGGTTAAACCTAACTGTTTAACTGTAAAATAAAATAAAAAAACATTTGGTATACAGTTTAAGACGACGTGAATATACATTAAATAGGGAAGTTTAATCAGCAAAACAAGTGAGTATACTGATGGTATACGCAATTACTGATCCTCAGAAGTCGTAATATCCTAACAGCTCGTGGAAAAAAGTAGACATACGGAGTATACGGAGCCCCAACTACACCACTGGTGAAAACATCAATTATTTAAAAAATATATAACAAAATGATTTGTTTTTTGTCCGTTTTTACTTAAATTTAGGTTGAAATAATAGAGCATTTCTTAGAGTGTAATAACCAAGTGTGACTTGTGGGTTGTACACTAAAATATACATTTTTTTATTCAAATTCAAATTTGGGTAAAATATGGACAGACCTAAATGCTAGGTTGAATTTGTAAATACATGTTTTTTTTTTACATATTTTACTTACATTTTCTTTTAAAATAACCAAAACATTTGTTTAGAGTGTAGCAAATCCTATACTAAACTCTCCCACTCTCTTATTTCTTATCTTAGATGAGCTCTAATTTAATTCATTTTACATGATCCCCACTCATTTCAGCCTGACTGGTCAGTTTCAGGTCAGCTGACGTTCATAAATGATAATAAATTTCCACTCATTTCACATCCATTCCAATTAATTCGGCACATTAACTTTAATAATATGCCATATGCAGTTTTCAGTCCTATTAAAAAAATGAATGGACATAAGTCATGCACAGAATGCTGAATTAGTCAGGAATGAGCAAAGCAATTGCTCTGGAATGATTTGAGCTTAATTAGATTTTTAATTCACTTTCTTTGGAAAGGAATGCCTTTAATCGGTGTAAACAAGGTTGTTGTTGTACGGTTTGGCTTCAAATGGCATCACATGTGATCTTTTACAGTCCTGATTTAACCTGGCTTAGTGTACAATTCACAACAACTACAAAACACACTGACAAACACCCCACTGTTTTCCCCTGCCTCCACATTCATAATAAAATAAGCCAATTGTTAAATGACTTATTGCATATGAACATTATACCTTTATGAAATCTCCTCCTCTGCAGTCGATGTTGACCGAATCATACTCGATGCTAATAACGTCAGTAGGTTCGCCAATGAAAAACACTGCGCAGTTTAACTGTGGTCGCTCTGCTGTGAATGTAAACTGACCCTCTACAGCCACCATATCCAGACACCCTGAGGAAAATCAAGAGGAGAATGCATTGAAAATGTTTGAAAACAACCACACTTTAAATGTTATTCAGTGTGCTACCATATCAATTGGGCTTTCAGAAAAATAAACGTGTTTGATAAACCGAATATAAAGTCAGCATGGTGATAGGAATCAGTCATTTGTTATCCGTGATGTGGTAAATGAAATCCCAGAGGTTTGCTGTCACTCACTGAGCGCTCGGCGGTACACAAACTCCTCCGGTAACTCTCGCTTTAGTTCAGAGCTCAGCAGAGATAATAATCCTTCCGGGCTGATCTCGTTATCCTGATAAAACAACAAGAAACAGGACGGTGGGAATGAACATGCGGTGCTTGGAATTGAAAATAAGCTATATAAATAAATTGCATTTGAATCAGGGTTGCTCAACGGGGAAAATTAGTAATTTAGGATGCAAAAGAGATTAAAATGGTCTTGAAATTTCATCGTAGGATGGAAATTTATCATACTAGAAGATAATATGCAAACATACAAATATGGAAAAAATAAGAGAACACTTGAATATGTTTCTATTTTACTCATTGATTAGGTATGGGTAAAATGTTCATATTTTTATTCTTTAAAGGTGTGATAAAATTTCAATTCAGAAAATGACCCATGACAAATACTCCATGAATTTGACTCCTGATCTTAATAACTGGTTATTTTAATTTATGTGCCTTTTTCTGTCGTTTAGCTATATTTTATCTTGTATTTGATATACTATTATGCTTATTTTGTTGTATATTTCTGTACAGCACTTTGGCACACTTCTGTGTTTTTAAAGTGCTCTATAAAAAAGTTTGACTTGACTTGAAATATTGATTAGTTAAAACATTTTTATTGTGTTGTTTAAAAATTTATATTAAAAAAGTCTGTCAACAGTGCATTTTTGTTATATTGTAAACAACAAATTGCACCAAATGACAATGTGTTTAAGTAAAACATACGTTTTGGTTTTGTTTTTTAAAATGCTGATGACATTTCTTCCAAATTCATTCATTCATTTTCGGCTTTAGCTAATCTGGGGTCGCCACAGCGGAATGAACCGCCAAATATGTTTAACACAGCTGATGCCCTTCCAGTGGCAACCCATCAACCTCATTCACACACATACACTATGGTCAATTTTAGCATACACAATTTACCTACAGCGCATGGCTTTGGACTTGTGGGGGAAACCGGAGCACCCGGAGGAAACCCACGCAAACACAGGGAGAACATGTAAACTTCACACAGAAATGCCAACTGACCCAGCCGAGGCTCGAACCAGCGACCTTCTTGCTGTGAGATTTCTTCCAAAACTAAATGTTTACATGAAGAGCAATATTTTGTGGAAAACAACAAATAAAACATTTGCTATTTTAACAAATTGTTTCAAAAAAATGTGCATGTGCAAGAAATTTAAATAAATAATAACATTTTACTATTTATTCAATTTAAAATATTTTTATATTATAACCCACAACTAAAAAAATCAACAGAAAACTGGGAATTTTCATCTGGTCTCTTCATTATCTCCCCCATCCCCCCTATGTCATTCAAAAAGCATATGTGCATTGTAAAAATGGACACTATAAAAATGACTGCTACATCTGACCCTTAAAATGACTTTCAATGATCAAACCTGACTGATTTAGTTATAATAAACAGCATTGCTTGCCTTTAAATAAAACTTGCTAATTTAGCAGTTACAGTGCTCAGCATAATTGAGTATACACACAATTTTGAAGATCAATATTTTTATCCATTTCTCAGTGAATAGAGGCAATGTATTTTGGTGCATTTAAACAAAATAGATTTATTAAAACAGATATATTTATTAAAATAATATTTTAGTCACCAAACATATTTAGAAATTGAAAGATAATACAATAAAATTCAAGCAAAATATTGCAAAAAAAATTACAACCTACAAACCTTCTACTAATTTCAACATTTTTTGCTTCTCTTGATTTTTCCTCTTTTTTGAAATTTGTATTTAATTTTTTTCTATAACACATGAATTTGGGTGTACTAGTTTTTGGACCGCTACCATAAGTAATTTTGTAAGATAAGCTCCAGATTTGGCTTCAATACTGACTAATGTAATGTATATGCACAAATATAATATTGTATAAGAGATTTTTGAGTGGTGTACTTGTATATGCTGAGCACTGTACCTCATTAAACAAATGCTTACCTAACAAAACATGCGTTAAAATTGCATATACTCCTTAAAGTTCTGCATAAACATAATTGATTGGCAATTAAATTGCGTAAAATATGGACTCACCCAAACATCAGGTTAAATTTGGCCCAATAAATTTAATAAAAAAAATTAACCCAACAGTTAGTCTCTATTACACCCTGACTTATGTTGAAATAACCTGCCATTTTTTTTTTGTGAATATATTAAGGTTAATTGAGGTACAGTTGGTTTTATATTCGCACATTCGTCTCTATATTGTTTACCACGCTACTTTGTATATAGGGTCTGAAATCGGATTTTAGTATGACTTCAAAACAACATTAGCACTATTTCGTTGACTGTGAACAATGTTATAGTCCCAATTGATAGCAATTGGCTATTAATATGATTTTTCTATGAAGAATTTGCAAATAATACTTTTCTGAAATTATATTAAGGAGAAAGTCCGAATGTGCGACTATAACGCCAACTTTGCTTCAATTTAAAGTCATAATATAGCTATATAAGCATGTTAAATAGCTACCAAAGCGTTACTAAACGAACTCATACTGAGCCCAGAGAACATGACAAACGCATTAAAAGTTGTATAAAGCGTTCTTTGTGTGTTTATGTGCGTGTGAGAGGTGAGCAGGTGTAAATATCTCTCACCTGTATGTCCAGAAAGCGCGCGTGTCCCCGGAGAGCCGTGACGCTCAACAGGAGGAAGCACAGCTGCGCGCGCGAAGTGGCCGACATGTCCGTTCCGTCTGTCCGCCTGGATCTGAGCGAAAAAGAGCAGTTTTTCCGCGAGCTCCCGAACAGACCGCTGCTTTTATACCCGTCGCGTAAATACAGGAGGGGGGGCTGAACGTGTCGATCAATTCAAGAGAGTCCGAGAGGGAGAGTCAGTGAGGGAGAGAGAGAGAGAGAAAGAGGGTATGACAGAATGTGTGGTAGTTTTAGAACAGGTAATTAAATAGATTTGTAAATGCATACATGTGTACATTTGTAAATAAATTGACTCAAAATTATAGTAAAAAGCACATGGGAGCGGGGTAAGATCAACATTTTGACAATATGCAAATGCAGACATGGCAGAATGTGTGTGGTAGTTTTAGAAGAGGTGATTAAATAGATATGTGAAATGCAGTAAATGTTCAAGTCGTAAATAAAATGATTCAAAATTATATTTAAAAAAGCACATGTAGCAGGCTATGGTAAACAAATTAGACTATGCAAATGCTGTCGGTAGATACAAAATAGCCTACTTTTGCTGCTTGTTCAGGCTGCTTATTTAAATTGAGCTGAATTAACACAACAGTGTTTAATCTACTTAAATTAGTTACTTTAACTTAATGGATTTGTGTTTGGACAACATGAATGAATTGTGTGCAACCCTGCATTTTTACAGTGAAGATTTGTGATAATTTTAGAAGAGGTCATTAAATAGATTTGTGAACTGCATACATGTTTAATGCGTAAATAAAATGATTCAAAATTATCGTAAAAAAGCACATGTAGCAGGCTATGGTAAACAAATTTGACTATGCAAATGCAGTCGGTAGACAAAAATGGGGGAGAGCGGGGCACAAAGTACACTTTTTGGTTTTGGTCAAATAATGAACAAAGTAATATGGGTTAGACAAACTATTTTTTTTACCAACAACACACAAGCCTCTCCTACAACTGAGTACTGGAATTATGTTCGCCGGACCTTTGGTTTCTGTGCAGTATTGCCAAAAGAGCCAGGAGTAAAAATGTTACTATTTACCCCACCTGCGGGGCAAGTTGTAACAGACAGAGGGTTAGTTGTAACACATGCTTATAAAGGCAGATTTCTCACAATTAATTTAAATTCAGTTTACCTTAAATAGCAGCTGTATTTCCTCAGTAGTTGGCTCATTTATTTTTATTCTACATAGCACATTGTTTATTTGTTTATTGGATAAACACATTTGAATCTATTTGCATTATTATCATTTATCCATTATTATACAATGCATTTATTTGCATTATTAGCAATAAAAAATTCTATTAAAACTATATTTTATAAAAACATTATGTAAAAGTTCTCAACATTACACTCAAAATTCTAATAAATATTTTGTTAGTTTAGTTGTGTCCAACAGTGTGTGGCTTAATTGTAACACCCTGTTACAACTAACCCCGCTTGTGTCATGTTTTCCTCAAAACTGGCTAGCAGTCTCTGTGTTTTATACATCTAGGCTAAAAGATTAAACCATTTTGAAAGAAGATGGTGATCACAACAATATAAGATTTTACGTACATACTTTCACCGATTTATATGTATCGACTGTAATAAAACAATACCTTTATGCTGCAAAAATGGCTTCTCCTGTGTTTCTCATTCAAATTTTGCCAAAATTTTTCAATAATTGGCAGGAAGACGTCTGCCGACACTGTGGTGAAAACCTCGGAACCATGCCATGGTCAACCCTGAGCAAATACCTTAAAACTCTGTGTTACATTTAATCCCGCATTACTTTGTGCCCCGCGCTCCCCTAGTCTACTTTTGCTGCTTGTTCAGGCTACTTATTTGAATTGAGCTGAAACAACACCGCTCTGGGGATTTCTTTGGGAAACTTAATTGTTTTGTGTTTAATCTACTTAAATTAGTTACTTTACCTTAATTGATTTGTGTTGGGACAACATGAATGAATTGTGTGCAACCCTGCATTTTTACAGTGAAGGTTTGTGATAATTTTAAAAGAGGGTCATTAAATAGATTTGTGAACTGTATATATGTTTAAATTAAATAAATGATATATACGTAAATAAAGTGATTCAAACTTATAATAAAAAAGCACATGTAGCAGGCTATGTTAAACAAATTTGACTGTGCAAATGCTGTCGGTAGTCTCTACACTCAAAAAAATAGCCTACTTTTGCTGCTTGTTCAGACTACTTATTTGAAATGAGCTGAAACAACACAACTCTGGAGATTTATTTGGGAAACTTAATTGTTTTGTGTTCAGTCTACTAAATGGATTTGTGTTTGGACAACATGAATGAATTGTGTGCAACACTGCATTTTTACAGTGAAGGTTTGTGGTTTTAGAACAGGTCATTAAATGATTTGTGAACTGTATACATGTTTAAATCGTAAGTAAAATTATTTTATATTATAGTAAAGCACATGTAGCAGGCTATGGTAAACAATTTTGACTATGCAAATACAGTTGGTAGACTACACTCAAATAAAAAAGGGGGGATTTTGGTAACATTTGGAAATCCGGGACACCTAAGCAACAGTGTGTTTAGAAAAGTATATGAGAAGTTGTTCTGATTAGTTCTACTATGTTGTCCTAATAAGTAAGATATACATTGAAATAAATTGCTGAATCAAAATTGCAAAAAGTGTCCCAGATTATCCAAATTCACCCTATTGAGCTGAAACAACACAACTCTGGAGATTTCTTTGGGAAACGTAATTGTTTTCTGTTTAATCTATGTAAATTAGTTATGGTAACTTGATGGATTTGTGTTAGGACAACATGAATTAATTGTGTGCAACCCTGCATTTTTACAGTGAAGGTTTGTAATAGTTTTAGAACAGGTCATTAATACGATTTATTTGTGAATGTATACATGTTTAAATTGTAAATAAAATGATTGAAAATTATGAAAAGACACATGGAACAGGGTAAGAAAATAAATTTGACAATATGCCAGACTGGCAGAATGTGTGTAGTTTTAGAAGAGGTCATTAAATAGATTTATGAACTGTATGTTTAAATAAAAGTATTCAAATTATAGTACAAAATCATTTTAAAAGTGGGAGGGACAGCTGTATGAGATCCAAAAGTTTGCATTCATATAATTATTTATCAACTGTTCCTAAATGGTCTGTCTCTAAAAGTGAGGAGGATGTATCCCCCGTCCAACGGTTGTTACACCCCTGAGTAAACTCTACACTTCAAATGAAATCAAATCACTTTTATTGTCACACCATCAGCAGCACGTGTGCTATGATGAGTGAAAAGCTTAGGTGCTGGCTCCAGACAAAATACAGACAGTGTAAAATACAACAACATACTCACAAAAAACAAGACAATGTAAAATGTGCACTTGTTAAAACTGCTTATTTAAAATGAGTTGAAACAACACAATTCAGAAGTTTTAGTTTTTTGGGTACAACTTAATTGTTTTATGTTCAATCAAGCTTGTTAAAAAAAACACGATTAACTTAATTTGTGTGGGGACAACATGGAGGAATTACATGCAACCCTGCATTTCTTCACAGTGCATGACAGAATGTTTGGGATACTTTTGAAACAGGTAATAAAGTCAATTTGTAAAATGTGTACATGTTTTTAATCATAATTAAAATTATTCAAAATTATAGTAAAAAGCACATGTAGCCGGCTAAGATTTAAAAAATTGACAATATACAAATGCAGACTCTACGCTCAAAAAATAGCTTTGCTGTTTGTTCAAACATATTTAAAATGAGTTCAAACAACACAATTCTTAAGTTTTTCTTGGGACAACTTAATTGGTTACATGTTCAATCCACTTAATTTGTAAAAAAAAAATACCTTAAATCGATTTGGGTTGGGACAACACAAAGGAGAGGAAGCACGGTGGCTCAGTTAGCACTGTCGCCTCACAGCTTAAAGGTTGCTGTTTTGAGTCCCAGCTTGGCCAGTTGGCGTTTCTGTCTGGAGTTTGCATGTTTTTTTTACAGTGTATGTAACTAGAATTAAGATTCTATGTAACTAGTTTAACTTGAGGCTAAATGTGTGTAAATATAATAGCATCATGAATAATAATTTATAATAATATTAATAAAAAAAACTACTATGGCATAGGGAATAAAAAGCTACAGCTGCTAAAAACATGTAATCATGCATAAAAACAATAATCCGACAAAATACTTATAAACTAAAGTAAAAAAAACTATAAACACAGCAATATAAAAATATAACTAATGCACACATATGTATTTTTATAAATATGTATATATATTTAGATATCAGCACGGTGGCGCAGTGGGTTGCATGTTCTCACCGTGTTCATATGGGTTTCTTCCGGGTGCCCCTGTTTCCCCCAGAAGTCCAAAAACATGTGGAATAGGTGGATTGAGTGGGCTACATTGTCGATGGTGTATGTGTGTGGATGTTTCCCAGTGGTGGGTTGCAGCTGGAAGGGCATCCGCTGCGTAAAAACCATGTGCTGGATTTGTTAGCGGCTCATTCTGCTGTGGTGACCTCAGATTAATAAAGGGACTAAGCCGAAAAGAAAATGAATGAATGAATGAATATATTTAGATTTTATTTTCATAGAATATGGTTTAAATAGTTTCATATAATACTACAAATCAAAAAAAAAATGTGCATTATTGTTTTTCAGCTCTGAATGAGGTTTCACTGCAGTGGGAGGAATTAACTAATGTCAAATACAGAACAAGACAATGAGTCATTGATGTACGATTGGGTGCTTAAGGAAACTAAAATAGCAATTTTGCCATTTACACTCTTATAAGTGGTGCTAAATGTCTCATAATCATGGGGAAACCACTTTTAGCACCTAAACCCACCCCAAAGAACCATTACTGGTGTTATATACAGTGGCTAAAACTAAATTGGCCGTAGTGTATGTGTGTGAATGAGTGTGTAAGGATGTTTCCCAGTACTGGGTTGCAGCTGGAAGGGCATCCACTGTGTAAAACATATGCTGGATAAATTGGCGGTTCATTCCGCTGTGATGACCCCTGATGGATAAAGGGACTAAGCTGAAGGAAAATAAATGAATGAATATACCATGGTACTGAAAGTGTTCAGACCCCCTTAAATTTTTTGCTCTTTGTTATATTGCAGCCATTAAGTTCATTTTGTTCCTCATTAATGTACACACAGCACCCCATATTGACAGAAAAACACAGAATTGTTGACATTCAGACTTATTTAAAAAGATAAACTGAAATATCACATAGTCCTAATGATTTAAATGATTTTAGCAAATGGCTGCAATATAACAAAGAGTGAAAAATTTAAGGGGGTCTGAATACTTTCCGTGCCCACTGTATAGTAGCATTTATATTGGTTTCTCAATGATTATGAACCAAAGCACCACTTAGCTGAGTTAAACAGCATCCTAGTTCAGAATCAGAATCAGTTTTATTGCCAAGTGTGCTTCACACACACAAGGAATTTGTTTTGGCTACAGAAGCTTCCAGTGTACATAAAGTGACGTGACAACACAAAATAAATATGAAAAAAGACGATAAATATTAAACAAAGAGGCAGTTAGTCAAAGGAACTGAATGTTGAGTTGTATCTACAGATTTGTTATAAATATACAGGTCATAAGGTGCTGTGTACAAATGCGTATGAGAAAGTATTGCACGTTTATTGCACAGTAGGGGAATATTTAACTGTTCATGAGGTAGATGGCCTGAGAAAAGAAACTTTTCCTGGCTGTTTTTGTGCTTGGTGCTCTGTAGCGCCGACCAGACGGTAACAGTTAGAACAGGTGTGCTGGGTGCGAGTCGTCCAGAGTGATTTTACGAGCCCTTTTACTCACTCTGGAAGAGTACAGTTCTTGAAGTGTAGAAAGGTTAGTGCCAGTGATTCGTTCAGCAGTCCGGACTATTCGCTGTAGTGTACGGAGGTCCGTTTTGGCAGCTAGGCTGAATCAGACGGTGATTAAATTGCAGAGGATGGATTGGATGACAGCTGAGTAGAACTGTACGAGCAGCTCCTTTGGCAGGTTGAACTTCCTCAGCTAATGAAGGTAGTACATTCTCTGCTGGGCTTTCTTTACAATAGAGTCTATGTGAATGTCCCACTTCAGATCCTGAGAGATGGTGGTGCCCAGGAACCAGAATGACTCTACTGCCGCTACAGTGCTGTTCATGATGGTGGGAGTGCAGGGGGGTTTCGCCTTAAGTCCACTATCATCTCCACTGTTTTGAGTGTGTTCAGCTCCAGGTTGTTGAATCTGCACCATAAAGCCAGCCTCTCCACCTAGTTATCACAAAGAACAGCTGAATTACCTTTTTTGCCTTGCATGCTTATGTACTTTTATAATATCAGTTGCTTTTATTGTTTGTTTCTTTATGAAAAACATTCACAACAGCATGAAACAACAAAAATGTGAGTAAATAATGTTGTTTTTTTTTTTTTTGGTTCTTCCTGTGAGCAAAATAACCTTTTAGCACTCATTTATTATAATGTAATGAGGCAGCTGAACTTTTCACTTGCATATTAATATGACTGTTCACTAATTGTCTACGACTGGTGTTATTTTCTCACACCTAACAGTGAAACGAGTGTCTCAGGTGAGCTGAACAGCAGTGTTTCACCTCACTAAAACAAATTCACTCCACTTAACCCTGTTTGCTCTCAGCTTAAAGGTCTTGGAGAATTAGAGTCGGTGAACGTCACCTCGGGTCAAAAACCTCAATCAGTTTATAGTCTCAAATGGCAAAACGTGTGCATTTAAGGATGTGGTCAGTTTAATTAGCTGAGTTTAGTAAATTAAGGTTCTAGAATCAGATTAAAATCCATACATTTTTTGTGTCCCTTGTTTCGTGACCATTTTAACACAAAAGAAACACCCCCTTTTGTGTCAAAATGCTAACCGCTGTGCTTTAGTTTGTTGCTCATTCAGAAACATGTATTTATCGGTGACATCAGGAGGTTGTGGAAAACATCAGGTGACTCATTTTTGCTGTACTTCAGTAAGCGCTCTTGTTGAATAGAAGAGGATGTTTCAAGTTGTAAGAGTCGCAGTGTGCTTTTATAGTATCCACCTTTTTTCCGTCCATGACTGTGTTTCAAATTATAGGTTGCACTTCCGGTTTCAAAAGCACTGAAACAAATCATTAAAAACAATAATGCTGTGCTAGAAATGATCCAAACAGGCTACATAAAGTGAAAACTAATTGAGAGGTACGTTTGGCGTACGTTGTGCTTTGTTTATCCTTCATGAAAATAACTTCTAATATGACAGTATCACATGCATATCTGTCCAAATCCTTTCTTTTCACTATTTGTATCCTATAAAACCCATGTTTAGCCTATTAAAATGACAGTTATGTTAACTGCTTAAAATGACTAAAGTACAAACGAAATGAAAACCCATATGATTTTGTTAGCTCACATTGTAAACTTTGGTGTTTATGTTTTTAAAAAAGTATACATTTTGTTGACCATATGACCATTATGCCATTAGTAGATTGCAAGTAATACCAGCAAAATATGCATGTGCAGTGAGTGGGAATGATCACATACAGTATCATGTGTTATTGACCTTATTCTTCATGCAAAGTAAGAGCGGGTGCAGCCGTTGGAGTCTTTTTGGCTCAAGACTTCCGGTGTTCTGTCGATTTGTCCTATCTTGTCAGATTGTCCTAACTGCCATTCAAAAAGTAGGTAGCACATTTTGATGCCGCATATGCTACCCATCAGTTTTTGCTACAATTGAAGCTGTAATATCATCCTTACCTACTTAATCCCTAACTTCAGAACCATTCAAATACAGTGTTAGTAGCATAATCTGATGGGTAGGATAAAATGTCAGGACACCGGTCTCACAGCTTATATAATCTACTTGAATTCAAACACTGTATGGGATAGTTTTGTAGTGAACAATTCATCTGTGCATATCATTCAGTTTGCCTTTCTGAAATCTGAACCTGTTTCTTTTCAGTTAAATTCACAGATTACGTCTGTCTTATTGGTATTGTGGGTGGCTAATATACTTAACCACACCCCTTAAACTGACAACAAACAGAAAGGTGAGCAGGGATTCGTTCTTTGTACGTGGATTACTCAATTAGTTGGACTTGGTTATTTACGATTTGACACGATCCAGTACTGTTTCGTTCTGCAAAACTCTTCTGAGAGATGTTGTCATATAGCAACAGGTCTGGAAGCTCAAACCTGCTCATTTATTTCATATAAACAGGATTAGATCGGGTCATTTTAAGCAAAGGTAATACTGAAAGCATGTACCGAATGCTGAAATTAGTAACCCATAAATAGTAACCTATAGGTTATATACACTGGAGAAAAGAGTAAAAAAAAATATATACATATATATATATATAAATATATATATATATATATATATATATATAT
>CAIGQZ010032312.1:21594309-21611587 GCA_903798205.1 Danio tinwini
GGAGTAAATAAATATATATATATATATATTTATTTACTCCTTTTTAGATTTTTTAAATATTTGAACTAGAAATGAGACAAAAAAAGTTTTTTTTTTTTTGTTTTTTTTGCATTGGGATTATTCAGTCTCTGTACCCGGATATGCTGTTAGACTCCCCAGAAAATCATCAAATGGTGTTATTCAAACCATCTCCTGAAACCGTATTCATATCGCAATATTTAAAAAAAAATTAAGATATCAGATTTTTTCAATATCATGCAGCCCTATTGTATATGCTTTCAGATTTAGTACACACAAAGTCTTATTTTGGTTATAGTATGCTTGCCTGAAAAAAAAAAATCCAGGATATTAACCCTTTCACAAGTGAGTGTTATTTAGAATGTAATGCTTTAAAGTTTTCATGACATCAAATTTTTCACATGACATACCACAGCCCCTATGGTTTATGGATGTATTGTATTTAGTTTAGTTTTTTTCCCCCTTTTCTGCTTATATTCACACACATTTGATGCATGTGTCTGGGATATTCTGATTCATTTGATTTTATTCTGATATATTTATATATTCTTATAATCCAGATTTATTGTATTAATTTGAGAATTAACGTGCGTAAAATAATGAAATTTGCCCTGCGCGCTCGCGTTGTTTAAGGAAACTTTTTGGTGCGTTAATCAAGTCAATATTATTGTTCAAAATGGTAATGATTCGCACTCATTAAGTATTTACTTTGTGTTGTTTTTATTTTTACATTCTACGGGTGACTCAGAAAACACAAACGTTTCGGCACAATGCCTTCCTCAGTGTGTAACACAATCCCCTTACTCCACCCCTTTATCCCACAGTCAATCACATTGCGTCATTAGACATTATCATTATTCTCTTATTCCAGTCTACATCAATACCGTGAAATTACGACAATTCAAACACACAAAAAAATCCATTTTCATCTCATTATTTGTGTCACTGTAACCTCAAAATACATGATTCCCAATGTTATAGTTAAACAACAGGCTGTTAAAGAAACACAGAAAGTCCAACTCCTCATTCATTCCTCTTGGTGCCAGTGATTTTAATTTATGAATCCAGAACGCTTCTCTTTGTAACAACTTTTATTTAGATTACCTCCTCTATGTAATTCAAATACTTCTTCAATTCCTATACATTCTAGTTGTTTAACATCATGTCCGAAATCTATTAAGTGTTTTGCTACTGCCAAAGTTATGTCTTGTTAATTTGATTAATTTGAGAATTGCCATTGTGTTTGTGTTGTTTTAGGTTGATAAACTGAGTGCAGAAATCCATGAGCGAAAGAAAAGAGACAAGGAGAAAGTGGATGCTGAGACTCAGACTGAAGAATATACATGGACCGAGACGGGTTAGTGCATTATATTATTGTGAGTTTATAGTTGATGTGAGATTTTAAATATTGTTTTCTGCATACTACAGATTATTATAATTATTACTATGGTGGATACTACCAGTCTGAAACAACAACAGCAGAACAGGAGACAACAGCAGAAACTCAGGAGAATGCTGTCATGGAAACTCAAGAGGCTTCTGTACATGTTGAGGAGCAGCATCCCAGAATAGCTGAGACTGCGGTAGCCAATCCTGAGCAGCCAAATGAAACCAGTGATATTCCACAAACTGAGGTATGAGAAGTGTTGGACAGTACATTCATACTTGAGAATTATTTATTTAATGAGTTTGACTGCACTTCATATCAGGGCACGAAATTAACTTTTTTTACTTGGTAGCACCGATGCTCCCAACTTCAAATATTTAGGAGCACCAGCAAAAAATTAGGAGCACACACCAAAAATGAATGAGCACCACTACAAATTGTATATTAAGGGATTTATTGTATTTGAAAACAACATGAATTAGGACTAACAAAAACCACAAACAACTATCTAATGCTGTGATAAGTTATTGATATTTGTGCAATAATTCCAAAATGAATGTCTAATAATTATAAAATATTAATGATGACGATGATGACAATAATACTAACAATGAATTACATTTCTCATTGTCATGCTGCTTGAATGCGAGTTATTTGCTTTAAAAAGTCCTACTGTTACCTTATGAAAAAGAAATTTATGGTTTGCATCAAACAAACATGAAGCATTGCAGTAAGAAATATTTATTTTGCACTATTGTTTTTATATGCATGTCAATTCAATAAATGATATTTCTGCTACAAAACAAACGAAAGATTATAATAAATCATTAAATTTAAGGCTGAAAGCTGCAAAGCAGTCATCAGTAACTAAATAGAGAAATAATATACATCAAGAAAGAATGGACAAAAGAAAGTATGAAAAGTCTCACTTCTACCACTCTTTAATAGTTTTGGTTTGGGTTTGTGTCATTGTAAATGCTCAGTCTCGTTATGAGCTGATTTACAGTTTTTTGTGTTTGTGGAAAAAAAGCAGGCGAGTCAGCCGGTCTATTATTGAGGATTCTCGTAATGACCACCGGCGCAATATTATTCTTTGTTATGAGCCGCAGATTTAGTTCAAACTCAGTAAAGGCGAGCTTCTTTGGCGGTGATGTGTACAGTGTTAGATTTTACATTTAGCGGACATTTGCGCTGAACACGCAGTGAATGCAACGCATCGAGATTCGGGCACCTTCTCTGAAACACTCGATTGATCTTGACTGGCCGATCAATATTCACCATATGATCGCTGTCATCTGCGACATTATTTGTAACTTGGGGTTTGCAAACCTGTGTACTTTTCACTCTTCAGCAGTTTGCATTTCCCGCAGTCGCAAAGCTCCTTGTCATTTGACAGCGGAAAGCCTTGAGTGATTGACCGCTAATATGAACCAATATAGCGACAGGGAAGACCGATTCAGCACGTTTTTAGAAAAAATCAAAACAGGTCACACTACAACCATTAAATGCAGTCGCACAAATGCTACTTAATATATTCTAAGGTTGCATAGGTTGAATTTTTGGGCCGCATATGCGACCAAAATGGTCGCAATTTCGAGCGCTGCATATTATGTATTATATATATCATATAGTTAACATGTTCACGTCCCATGACACTCAAACTCTTATACATCTTTTGTACAATACTTTCTCTTACCATTCAATCACTGTGTAGTATTGTTTCAATACTCTATTCGTCTTTCAAATTTTGTGTTTTACTATTCTTGTGTATATGAAAACTCCCTAGTCCATTACTGAGCAATATTTTATCCTTTTTTTTTCCACTGAAATGATTGCTGTACTAATTTTGCTGTACTAAGGCCCCGTTTACACTAATAAGCTTTAGTTTTAAAACGCATAAGTTTGTCTACAGTTATGCCTTCTGTCCACACTACCCCAGAGTTTTCGAGCGCCGACTGAAGAGGCCGTTTTCATTTTAAAGCGCTGCTGCTCCGTGTCAGTGTGGATGGGGCAAGACGGAGACCTCTGAAAACGGAGGCGTGGCTGCAGACACTTGACTGTCTGATTGGGGCTTTTTCCTCAATATTAAGTAGCCTACACAAAGTTCAGTCTTGAATCCGTTCCTTACGTTCAGACTTCGCAAGTTTAATATGGAAAACAAACTACCGAGGAAACGTCAGGTTAAAACGGTGTGCTTTATTACGTCATTTGCATCACACTGGCTATATTGTTTCACTATCTTTACAATAAAATGAAAACATGATATAAGGAACTGCCTATTTCATTTTAATTTTAACTTAACAGACTTTAAAATGTTGAGGTGTCCTGTAACCAGGGCTTAATTTGTGATCTGGATCCGGCACCTCTGAAAATACCTCATTTTACCAATCCCCCAATCAACTGCCCTCCTCCCCCGTCCGCTGTTCACTTTCACTTTCTTCTGCGACTCACTTTCGTCCACAACATCCCTACCCCCTCACTTTCGTTCGTGACACCCCTCTGCCATCCACCGCAAACAAAAAAAATGTATCACTTATCCATCGATGTAGAAAAAAGTTGTAAAATGATCATTTTCGTAATAAAAAAAAATATGCATACTGACCACCGGGAAAACTCCCGATCATAGATATAGGTATATAAGTGTATATATATCTCTGGATGGCCAGTCCTCCACTGCACATTGGTCTTGCGTTCATTTCAAAAGAGTCCTACCCTGTTCTAAAATGGCGGCTCTGACACATTCCTTCCAATAGACAACAACAGGGTAGGTGACATCTAATGTAAATATCTATGTGCAGCGAGCAATGCTGCTGAAGCAGCACTGACGTACCCACTTTTCAGTTCGGCAACGCCTAGCGTGACCCATTCAAAGTGAATGGGAAGTGTTGACGCTGACGCCCCGTGTAAATGGGGCGTAACAGATCTATTTCCAGTCATCAGACACCCACATGAAAATATACTATTGTAATTAATAGTAAATACAATAGTGTTTTTTTCCATCAGTCTTCCCACACTTTACTTGAGCTACCGCCCAAGTATATTTAGTGACTTTTTTTTTTACTATTATTGACATCCATTACTTTCTATGTGCTGTTTTTTTACGTTTTTGTTAACATTTATTATTATTATTATTAATAATTCATTCATTTTCTTGTCTGCTTAGTCTCTTTATTAATCTGGGGTCGCCACAGCGGAATGAACCGCCAACTTATCCAGCACATGTTTTACGCAGTAGATGCCCTTCCAGCTGCAACCCATCTCTGGGAAACATCCATACACACTCATTCACACACATACACTACGGACAATTTAGTCTACCCAATTCACTTGTACCGCATGTCTTTGGACTGTTGGGAAAACCGGAGCACCCAGAGGAAACCCACGCGAACGTAGGGAAAACATGCAAACTCCACATAGAAACACCAACTGACCCAGCCAAGGCTTGAACCAGGGACCTTCTTGCTGTGAGGCGACAGCACTACCTACTGCGCCACCGTGTCACCTGTATTATTATTATTATTATTATATATTTTTATATTTTTATCATTAACATTTATTATTATTAGTTTTCACATTCTGATTTCAATGCCTAATTAAATTTTTTAAATATCTATAATTAAATGAAATATTCTTAAGATATGTGTACTTTGGATGAGTGTACTTGCATTGATGCTATTATAGTCTCGAAATCGTCTTAAAATGACAATAATATCATTTATTGCAGTAAATTTTGTTGCTATATATCTAAAAATAGATATTGTGACAGGCCTAATATTAAGATTTGGTTTCTTGTTTTTGTTGTCAGGAGGCCTCAGGAGAAGCCGGCTCTATAGCAGACATGTTAAGAGCGACCGCAGAGGAAGCCATGAACCAGACCAACTTTGTGTTTGACGAAAGCTCTGGCATGTACTACGACCACAGCACTGGATTTTACTACGACTCCGTAAGTCTCGCTCTCCTCTCGGGACCGCTGTTATTTACGTAATGGACATGTGTAATCTTAATCGCCCGTGCTAATGTGTTTTTTCCTCTTCCTTCAGTCCAGTCAGCTGTACTATGATGCGAACACAGGAATGTACTATTACTACGATCCCGAAAGCGGAAAATACCAATTCCACTCTAGGATAGAGGTGCCTGCAGCCCTACACCCCGAAGTGGAGCAGACGCCACAGAGGAAGACCAAAGATCGGAAAAACAGGAAGTCGGTGAAGAACACAGAAAGAGCTTCCTGTCCCGACGGAGGGGTGAGATGCACACGGACACATTGCATTGTCTTTGTAATCGCAGAGATTTGCATTTGGTGGTTGACGTTAGCTATGTTTCCATCAATCTATTTTTATGCTCATTTTAGGATGTCTGATAAAAAAAACGAAACAAATTGAAAAAAAAAATGCTGAATGAAATCACCAAGATGTGCATACGTTTTTGCAAGTGTGCATAATGTGTGTGCGTTATTGAGGCAGATACATTTATAATCTGATAAAAAGATAAACATAATAAATAATAAAATAATAATAAAAATAAGATAATAAAACTACTATTTAAATTAGGGATGCACAATATTGCAAAAATCTAACATTGAGATATTTTGTTATTCTTCGAGATTACTATATATATATATCTATATATAATTTCACCAGAAGACTTGAAGATTTGGAAAGAATGGATAATTTTGGATTGATTGGGGGAGGGGAGTGCGTCTGCAAAAAATCATATTTTGCGATCAGAAGTTCCCAAAAAAAATCTAAAAGCACAGATAAATACAGTAAAGTAAAAGATACAATTGAAATGAGTGTTTTCACGATAATGGAATTTGATACCAGTCTGTACTGAAGAAAAAAAGGCAAATTCCTGCAAACGATCAATTATAATACTCAACATTGCATATCCTGCAATGTGACAATTGCGACTGAAACGATATATGTAAATGCGTTTACGAATAAATACATTGATGCGGATCAAAAAAGCCTTGACAGATGATTGGATAAGTACACTAACCAGTCGACTGCTCTTTTTTTAAACATGTTTCTGCAAACACATAAGTAAAAGTCCCATCGTCAAAGTAATTTAGTGTAGTGTGTGTAGTAATCGGCTCACTGTGTAACACTGTCGGCTCATAAAAAAAATCTATGCTTTTCTTTGACATTGCTATGAGGTTTCAAAGAGCCGGAAAGTAAATAAACGCCAGGCTGAAATGATCCCACTCGAAGCGTCATCAAGCGCATATGCAGTACAGGGATGAAGTTTCAGTTGTTTCAGTGTGGATGAACAACTTTTATAAAACAATTGAAAAAGATTTTTTGAAAATGCGTTTGTTTGTTTTTTTACACTAAAACACCATTTTCAAATGTATCCAGATTAATTAAGATGTAGCCTGTGTGAAAGCTACACCGGACCTACTGCATGCACTTGACACAGAAGCAAAAATTGACCTTAATATGGCCAAAAAATTAAAATGAATATGTAATACCTTCAAATGCAAGAAAACATGATAGTTTATTACATTGTGTGTCGTCTGCCAGTCTGAAGTACAATTTATGGGAAAAAAAGCTACAGGCCTGTAGCCAGCCTGTTGAAAGGGGGGCTTTTTTCCCTCAAATTTGACTTTTTTTCTGTTGTTATACGCCTCTTTTCTATTTAATTTTGAGATTTAAGTAGTGCATTTTAGTGACATTTTAAGCACTGTTTTAGCTGAATTAGCTTGCCACACTTTTTGATGTACCAAAAATATTTCTTAAAGATTTTGAATAAAGAAGTGGAAAAAAAGTGATTTCTTAGCATGTAAAAATTCATTATTTGCAAATGTTTTATACAATTCTTTTGAATTTAAATTTAATTAAAAAATCCTTGGATGGAAACCTAGTTACTAAATCCACCTTACCTTTCTCAGCCTAATTTTCACTTTACAATCAGTCTCTCAATTGAAATCAACTTTACCACCATCCTGAGTCTCAGTTTTCAGTATTTTTCAGTCCACAAATGACTTAGGCTTTTTAGTCATCATAGAGTAGTGTTTGTGTTTATGAAGGTGTTCGTAGGGGTCTCAGAAAGGGGTCCGTCCAGTATTTGTATAGGTTCTGAAAGATTTGAAGGCTAGTGGAGCTGACAGTGTGCTCTTCCTTTGGCTGTAGGTTCAGGATTTGACTTGCACATTGGCTCAGTTGAAGATAGAACAGTTGAGACGGGTTGGAGTCCGAGGTACGCTCTTGTTTATAGCTATAAATTTATATGGATAGGGTTCCCTCGGGTCCTTGAAAGTTTGTGAATCTGAAAAAAAACATTTCAAGGCTCTGGAAAGTTTTTGAAAATAAACATGCATAGATGGAGGTCCTTGAAAGTGCTTGAATTTTGCCTCTTTCTAATGGGGAAAATTCCATATTATTCTCTATGATCAGTGTTATTTCGCCTAGGTGTAACCCTATATCTAATTATGTAGGATTTCCCTCAAAGATAAAGTTTTTGAGTGCATTTTTGTTTTTAATTTCAATGATTTTGCTCTTGTGTAATACACTACCCTTCCAAAAAAAATGACACATTAAAGGGATAATTCACCCAAAAATTTTAATTCTCTTCTCATTTACTTGTTTCAAAGTTGTTTGTGTTTATCTGTTGAACACAAAAGATGATTTTTAGAAAAAAGCTATAAACATGTAACCATTGACATCCATAAATTAGTTTTTCATTATATGGAGGTCAAGGGTTACAGGTTTTCAGCATTCTTCAAAGTATCTTCTTTTGTGTTCAACAGAATAAAGAAACTCATAAAGGTTTGGAAGTAACCACTTGAGGGTAAGTAAATAGTGAGTAAATTTTCAGTTCTGGGTAGACTATCTTTTTAAAGTAATCAAAATTGGCAGTGTATATATATAAATTCAGATTTCAATTGTTCATCAAAGATTTCTGGAAAGAAGTGCATCTCAGTTTCCAGAAAAATATCAAGCATGGCAATTGTTTTAAATTTTAATATTAAAAAGAAATGTTCCAACGTTAGCACATGAGAGTGATTTGTTTTTAAAGAATCTTGACACAAATGCAAATTAGAAAAATTACAAAAGCAAATAATATTTTACTGTATATTTAATTAGTAAAAAATCACTAAGTTATATTTTTCTCACTATTATTATTTTTAATGTGATATTTTTCTCAATATTTTATGTATTATTGTCATTAATGTAATTCAACTGTAACCAAATTAATAATAATAAATTTGTAATGCGCTTTTCTTAGACTCAAAGCGCTACAAGGCAAAACACTAACAATAGCAGAAACAACACAACAATAAAAATATACAACAAAACTATAAAAATATGAAACATAAGATAGAATGATAAATTAACAAAAAGGCAGTTTTTGTTAGGTGTTTGAAGTGGGAAATAAAACTGAGCTGTGCATCAGAGAGCACCCCAAGGTTACGAACCTGGGTAGAAGGAAACAGTTGAACATTGCCGACCGAAATTGTTAAAATATTTTACTGGTTAACATTAGTAGGAGTACAATTTTTATTTAATTTTATTTGTTATTATTATTTTTTTATAATAATTTTTTTGAGGTTTTCACTTTTGTTGATAGGACAGTGGAGATGTACAGACAGGAAAGTTTGGGGAGCAGAGATAGGGGAAGGATCGGCTAAGGACCTCAAGCTGGGAATCAAACTCGGGTCGCTGCGATCACCTCAGTGCTATGTGTAGATGCAGTAACCACTAGGCTATTGGTGCGGATGGAACTGTATAATTTAAGGAAGTTTTGATTCATCCAGGATTTAAAACTGACGTTGCAGTGATAAGATTAGGGCAAGCACTAACATAGATTTGCTTGAACATAATTTGCGTTTAGAGTGGTAAATCTTTTATATTTTGTAATATTTGGGATCTCAATCAAATATAAATCACAGCACTCTTCCAGAGTTCGTTTCTGTGACCAAAATTTATTTAAATAACAAGTAAAAAAGCACTCAATTTATTCAATATAAACAGCAGGAGAAAGAGAAAAACAAAAATTTCAACAGTGACCCTTGTCAGTAATATTTTGGATTTGCCTCTGAGCAATACTTAAATGCTCTTTATTGGATGTGATTATTTTGGCCAGGTCAAGATATCATGCCAAGTCAGAGAATATGCTTGTTTCTTTAAATCTGGTATAAAGGCGTTGCTTTATACGATGTAAAACAATAGCTAGACCTGAAAGTGCTTTTTGTAAGCGGAGGTTTTAGATGCATCCTATATTTCTTGAACAAACTCAAAACTGAGACTCAGATGGACCTTGGAAATGAATACAAATTTTATATTTTGATGATGGAGACACTTGGCAACATCCTGATTGGCTCAGTGTTTGCTCACTGACAGGAAAACAAAGAGGTAGTGCCTGAGATCGACAAACTGTCTGAAAACCACCACAGAGGAAAGAAAGGTGATGCTGGGTCTTTTAAAAAAGGCAGAAAGTCCCGCTCCCGAAGCCCTCAGCAATCCAGGAGGACCAAGAGCCGTGACCGAAGCAGAAAGCGATCTACGAACAGAAAGAAAACACGGAGACGGAGCGACAACTCTAATGACTCCCGCTGCAGGAGGCGAAATGAGAATGGCTCAAATTCTGAAGACAAGAGAAAGAAGAAGACTAAAAAGAAGAGAGCGCTCCGAGACAGAAAGTCTGAATCTGATGAGGCGAGCAGTGAGAGTGAGCCGGAGGAGGGAGAAATCACTGAGTCGGATGGAGAGAATCAATCGTCTTCAGTTTCATCTTCATCCACATCTCCAGTCCAGAAAACACAGGACAGTCCTGATGAAGAAATGGAGACGCAGATGCAGGAAGGTGAGGAGGACTTCAACAGGGAGTGAGCGCTTCGTGCACTGCTGGTTGTTTGTTTGCTTTATCAGGAGGTTTGCAGGCTCTTAAAGTCTTTAAAGATCTTATATTTCAAAAACAAAATACCTTAAAGTCTTAAATTCACTGAAATGTTGTCTTGTTTTTGTCTTAAATCATTTTAAACAGGTCTTGATTTTTACAACTAGGGTGTACTTGTTTAACACATTATTTAAAACCGGGGTTCCCAAACTTTTCAGCCCTTGACCCCCAAAATAACAACTCCAGTGACTTCCGACCCCTACTATGCTCTGACGTGGTTATAAACATACAAACATTGCACATAATGGTCCACACGCACCAATAGGAACTATATAATCACGAGCATATAAACAACACAAAAAAGCAGTCTAACAACCATATAATTTTTTATAGTCGTTATTTATTTAATATTAACCTCACTTAATGAGACTGGAGGGCACAGTGATTACAGCACAATCACAGAAATCACTCTAATAATAATAATAATAATAATAATAATTATTATTATTATTATTATTATTGTTATTATTATTGGTCATAGTAATAAAAGCAATAATGAAATTTCATTTAAAATTTCATACAATAGGAAAGCAGTTATTGAATTTTTTTAAATAAAATTGTTAAACGTTTTAACATTTAACAAATGCCACCTTGGGGAATAGAATAATAAAAAAAAAAAATAAAAATAAAACTTGACTAGTAGCGTATAGTATTTTAAGTACACTGTAAAACCCAACAGTCAACTTGATCAAATGAAATGAGTATAGTTAACTTAAAATTTTGTGAAAGTTAGTTCTACTCATTTGAAAAGAGTTTTGAGCTGAAGTTGAAGGTAATGAGTTAATTAAATACCTCATTACTTCAACTCAAATGGATTAAGTTCACTGTACTCATTAGGATTAGTTTTTGAACTTAAATGGTTTGTTGCAATCGGTTTCCTCAAACGGTTAGATACCTTAACTTTTTGGGTTTTACAGTGTATAAATATTTGCATCTTGTGAGATTATTTTTTTACCCTGACTTAGATTTACCTAGATCTGAATGTCCATTAATTATTCACTTTGGTATTATTACATCATTTCATTTAAGGACTAATAAAAATAGCATTTCTGCACCAAATGTTATATCATTTCAATACTTGACAACAATATTGCTTCTCTCATATTTTCCCAGTATCATGCAGCCCCTAATTTACTGAATTATTTTCTTTGTACTTAAATTAAGGCTAAGGAGAATTAACAAGTCACAATTTAATTTTTATTGCATTTCACAAAAAACATCTCAACTTCTTTTCTGTAATGGGGTTGAATGTGGTTTGTGTATTAGGTCAAATGTGGTCTATTAAATTATTTATTTATTTGTTATTTCAGAAGCCTGGCCGCCATGTGTTCGGGTAACTGTGGTTCGCTCTCCTGTTCTGCAAACCGGAACGCTCTTCATCCTAACAGCCGATGCGGTTGCAACCATCGGCAGGTCAGTTTGGTTTTTTATATTCGTCGTCTTATATCTTGTTTTGAAAGACTGCGTTCGAATGTTTGTGTTCATCTATTCACAGAGAAAAGGACATGAATCATGCCATTAGGATTCCAGAGATGGGAGTCAGTAAGGTAAAACAACCTGCTACTGGAATGCATTCAGATCAGATGCATCTCAAGTCAATGAAAAGAATGTAACTAGAATTTAGCCCTAGTTTCTAGGCAGATGCACTCTTATACAAAAAAACTAACATTCCCAATTAGAGCTATTCAAGTCTAGTGAAGTCTTACTCGTATTGCAGAAAAATGAAATATTGTGATGTCATTTTGATTTCTAATATTGTGCTGCCCCATTCTTTAAATCCCCTGGACCAATTGCAATTGGTGTTCAGGAAGAATGTCAAAAGGTCATGTCGATGGGAAAAAAAAATTCTCTCTCTGAATAAAACTGTAAGTATTAGGAATCAGGGTTCCTACGGTCATGGATTTTTTTAAACACCTTTGCCTTCAAGTCCAGGCATTGAAAGCCAGGCAATTTTATATTTGTTTTGTCCAAGTCATGGAATATCAGGGAATTTTTGTTTGTCATTTTAAAATTTGACATCGCAATATTTATATTTACTGCGACTATATGTTGCGATATAAATGCAATTTGACCAGATGACTTGAATAGATTTGCGGGAAATCTGCATCAATAAAAAAATGCAAGCTCCTCTAAATTTTGTGCCACATTATGTGATAGATGTGACAGAATTTTTAGCCTATTGAGTCTATGTATTTACTTGTGTAAATGTGTGTAAATTAATATTTATTCGGTTTTTTTATTAATTTCACTAATATTATTGTGATATAATAATAATAATAATAGTAATATTAAAATGTCCATATGATTTATTTACAATATAGTTTGTAAAGTAATATTTTCTGTCTTTTAGTAGATCTATTATACAAGAGACTTGCTTTAACAAATAAGTAGATCTAATTAGATTTGCATTGTAAATAATAAATAAAAGTAAAAAATTTATGATTTTTTATTTCTTATATTGCCATTTGTAGTTATGATGCTTCTAAAATCGTTTCACATAAATCCGCAGATTTTTACAAAACTCTCTGCAGAAATAACAAAAAATGTCTGCCGATTGTGTGTGGCCCTACATATAACTGTTCTGATTTAGATTGTAATGTAATAATGTGAACCTTTTATAAAGCTGCTTTAAAACAATAATTATTGTGAAAAGTGCTATACAAATAAACTTGAATTAAATTGATAATACTCTTTGATGATGTGTTGTTTCTGTGTTTAGTCCCATGCAGAAGTTTATTTTGACCAGGATCAGCAGTGTTATATGCTGATAGACCAGGGCAGTCAGAACGGGACCGTCCTCAATGGCAACAGAATATTACAGGTAACACGGACACCTTTCACACACGTGAATATGATGGCATACAGTTGAAGTCAGAATTATTAGCCCACCTGAATTTTTTGCTCCCCTGTATATTTTTTCCCACAATTTCTGTTTAACAGAGAGGTTTTATTAGCACATTTTTAAACAATAGTTCTAATAACTGATTTCTTTTATATTTGCCATGATGACCGTAAATAATATTTTACTAGATATTTCTCAGGATACTAGTATTCAGCTTAAAGTGACATTTAAAGGCTTAACTAGTTTAATTAGGCAAGTCATTGTATTACAATTGTTTGTTCTGTAGACAATCCAAAACAAATATTGCTTAAGGGGGCTAATCATTTTAACCTTAAAGTGGTTTTTAAAAAATTAAAACCTGCTTTTATTTTAGCCGAAATAAAACAAGACTTTCTCCAGAAGAAATATTGTAAAAAAATCCTTGCCCTGTTAAACATAATTTGGGAAATATTTGAAAAAGAAAAAAAATGACAGGAGGGCTAACAATTTTACCTTCAACTGTATATCATACACATTTCTGCATTCTGTCTGCAGCCCAAAGTTCGCTGTGACCCTTGTCCTCTGACCCACGGGGATGAAGTGAAGATGGGAGAAACGGTTTTGTCTTTCCACATCCACGCAGGCACGGCCACATGTGATGGCTGTGAACCAGGACAGATCATAGCACACTTGAGCCGCCATAAGAGAGACGAGAGCTCTGGTATGCACACCATGACTGCATTAACTTAACCTGATTATGCTTAATAAGACAACACTGCATGTGGTCATGTGAATACACTTACCTGTTTTCCGTTACAGGAGTTTTAAAATAAACAAGTCTCATTGTATTAGGGGCGCCTTGAAGGTCAAGTTATTTAGTTGTATTTCCTTATAGACTGTTGAAGTCAGAATTATTTGCCCTCGTGTGATTTTTATTTTATTAATATTATTTTTTTTATTTTTTTTTTCACATATTTCCCAAATGATGTTTTACAAAGCAAGGAATTTTCACAGTATTTCCTCTAATATTTTTTCTTCTGAAGAAAGTCTTATTTGTTTTATTTCGGCTAGAATAAAAAAATATATTTTTAAACCATTTTAAGGTCAATATTGTTAGCCCCCTTAAGCAATATTTATTTTCGATTGTCTACAGAACAAACCATCATTATACAATAATTTACCTAATTACCCTAACTTGCCTAGTTAACCTAATTAACCTAGTTAAGCCTTTAAATGTCACTTTATTCTGAATACTAGTATCTTGAAAATTATCTGGTAAAATAGTAGATTTTAGTACCGAAAGTTCCGAAACAAAAGTCTAGGTGTGAAGCACCCTAAGATTCTCTTTAACACTTATGTTTATTTTATTATAAAGAAATCAGATATTTTGTTAAAATATTTTAATGTTTTTAATGTTTTAACTATTAAATCTATTTGCTTTAGTAATGTTGGTAAATTAAAATAAAGTGGTTAAAAAAATAATAACAATATTCCTAAATGGATTGTTAAAAAATATTCAATAATTGTCGATACCGAATGATATGAAACATGATGTTGTGATGATGTTCAAGCTACTTATTTAAAATGAGCTGAAACAACACTATTCTTGAAGTTTTGAATTGTTTAATTCACGTAAAATTGTAAAACACAAACAAGTTAATTTACAGTTTTTTACAGACGCTAAGACACATTTCTCAATACTTGGGTCACTTTTGCAAAACTCTTTACACAATTCTTCAAACCAACTTTCAGCTTGACAAAGCAGTTCATTTCACATTCAAAATGCACTACAACTACCAAAACACTTCATTCAGGTCTAAAATAAACTCATTCTTCTAGAACACTAGCAAAGGTTGACAGCCTACAAACACACTTTGTCACCCACAAAACAATGAGCTAAAAACACTAACATTACACAGTGTTTTCTTCTGTAAAACAAGGACACATCTCTGTTTATAATTGCAATTGCAAATAATTGCATATTTTATGTCGTTTATTTATTTTTATTTTTTTGCAGTAATTCCAAAATACAAGAATCAGTACACACACCATCCACTGATACAGATACAATAGTAATGCTAATCTGGCTGGTTAAACTGCATTATTAGATTTGAAATATGTTTCAATCAAATATTGCTGTTGAACTTCGCTGTCTTATTCAGTTTTGCATTATGTTATTGTTTTGAACATACGTTTAACAGTTTTGAAAACAGTATGTAAGCATGTGCTAAATGTTCTGTGCGTACACAGAGTTGTTGTGTCTGAGTGAGAAAAGAGTTCATGAAATTTGAGAGATGTAGTCATTGAATGCATTTTGTGCCAAAACAATGATAATTGATCCTCAGTGTAGCCCTCATAGACTTCTGTTGTGCTCACTGTGTGAAGTTTTGCAAAAGTGACTGAAGTATTGAGAAATGTGTTGTAGCGTCTGTAAAAAAAAACCCCCAAAAAACTAATTCCTTCATCTTGTACCTCAACACAAATCAGATGTGTGAAATCCAGCATTTTCACAGTGTTCTTATAATACACCTTTCATAACTGCTACTGTCAATCATTTGCAACATTCTTTTGCAGTTTATGTTTGTGTGTTTCAGGAGCTGTTCTCAGCAAAGAGGACAAGGAGGCTCAGCGGCAGAAAGAACTGAAGATGATGAAGGTTAAATATGGTCTTAAAGTAAGTTTCTGAGATCTTATACTAGCTTTTTTTGTGGTGAAAGCTATTTGTTTGTTGGTGTGTGTGTGGTCAGTACTGCCCTCTTTTGGTCAGGAAGTAGTTGATCGCACTATTACTAAACTACAACAGGTATAATAATTAACTGCTAAAACAATGTATCCCAGATGCTCTTTGGACAAGTATCACTATTATTGTGCAGAGTTATTATGTGCTAATTTGTGCTAAGAAACATTCCAAACTAGTTTAATATCAGTTATAGTGGCCTTTACTAATATCTTAAGATTTATTATGTTTAGTTGGTTCAGTTTTATTTGATTATTTTTAAATGTAAAATTTTGTTTAAATGTCTAAATTTTTTTGTTATTTTTATTTTATTTTTGTTCTTATTTTTAAATGTCTACATTTTATTTTATTTATTAATTAAAATGATTTAATATTAAATAAATCATATAAATATAATATAAATATTTTTTAAAATATTAATAATAATAATATTAATAAAAATACTAATTAGTCATACTTAAATAATAAGTACAACTAATTTGTATTTTTATTAATATTATTTTATATAATTTATTATTTTATTAATAATATTATTTATTTTTTGTTCATTTTAATTTTTGTAAATTTCAATGAAACTTAAAAATGTTTACTTTGCAGCTAGCTAAAACATTTTTTATGCTTTTTACTAAACTTTTTAAAAATATTTTACTTCATTAAATTTTTCATAAAAAATGATATTTTTTAAGTAAATGCTAATAATAAGCCTTTCCCTATATGTAGCCATATAAGCAAAAATATTAACATTAATTATACCAACATTGACAAATATTTTTTTTCAAAATTATTCACCGGAATCAGCATCAGCATGTCAAACATACATTTAAATTTACTAATTTGAATATTTTTAAATTGTAACTGCCTTAAACACCCAATTAAACCTAAGTCATACTGTAATGTTTTAGAATCGACACTCTTAAGGTTATTGCACACTGAATCTGAAATTTTCGTTCGGAATTTTTGCACATTAAAAAATGTATTCGACCTCCCGTTGTGTCAATCGTATTGACGCACTTCCTCTGAAATTTTTGTCTGTCATTAAAAATATTTAACCAGGTTCTATTTTTATTTTATTTTATTTTATTTTTTATTTATTTATTTTTTCCCCCGTATCCGAAAAAGCGCTTTGAGAGGTGTTTTGACAGTTCAGAGCCACTGTACAAGCGAAAAGCTAAATAAAGAAAGCTGTCATATGAGCTACAGATAACTTTAGGACAAACACCGTGCATAAAATGAAGATAAAATGTGGCGGACAGTTGAGAACCACTATATGCTGCTCCCTTGCTGCTGCTTGGTGTGTCTGTGTCTGTGTCTGTGTGTGTGTGTGTGTCTGTGTCTCTGTCTGTGTCTCTGTCTGTGTCTGTGTGTGTGTCTGTGTGTGTGTGTGTGTGTGTGTGTGTGTGTGTGTGTGTGTGTGTGT
>CAIGQZ010032312.1:21613815-21628778 GCA_903798205.1 Danio tinwini
GTGTGTGTGTGTGGTGTGTGTGTGTGTGTGTGGTGTGTGTGTGTGTGTGTGTGGTGTGTGGTGTGTGTGGTGTGTGTGTGTGGTGTGTGTGTGTGTGTGGTGTGTGTGTGTGTGTGTGTGCTGTAGATTCAGCTGCACATGCGCAAGGCTCAGTCTGGTCTGGGATCTTCTGGATCTACCATGTCTGTTGAGGATGCTTCGCTCACCAAAACACAGCGAAACTGGGAGCGTGCAAGAGAACGGTTCTCTGAAGCCTGCCACCCCGACACCTCCCATCCTGAAAACAGCCAATCGCCTAAAGCCTGGGTCAAGAGCCAGGAGACGGAGTGACGCTTCAGATGGACATTATTTACACTGTTTATCTGAGTCATTTCAGCGGAAGACCTTATTTCTCATGAGGTTTGTAAATAGACGCAAATTCATTTTATTGCTGCTCAGAGTGCTTTTTGTTTACAGTGAAATTCCAACCTGAAAATATAACGAACAAATAAACAAACAAAAGATGTATCCATGCAGTCCAGTGTATGCATTTATAATAATGGCACATCTCAAAATTCACTTGAAGAAAGACAAAGCAACTGTTTAATAATCATTTTAAGTGTAGAAAATGAGCAAAATTAGTCCACACCTCAACTTTAATTATAATGCCACTGAGGAATGATATTATTATAAAAAATTTTTCCTTCAGCTCATGAATGATAAAGGTGCAATTATTATTACCATAGCTATGTCATGTATGTGGTGTGGATACAAATATAGTCCACTGAGTAAGAATATATGCTAAAGTTTCTCTCCTATTATCTTTAAGGGCACGTTTAGTGGGTCATATTGCAGCATTATTTATAGTGAGGACTGCAGTTAAACCTGTTTAATCTGAAGAGAGGGCAAGTTGTGCAACTTTTATTATAGAGTCTTCAGGCTTTTCTTACTGCCAGCAACAAATAATTAGTTATTATGTTAGGAAACATAAACCCAGGTGTTGTGAATGCGTGTTACCTTGGCATCACTGTACACACACAAACCCCTTTGTGGTCAGTTTGGTTTCAGTATAGGTTGGAATCTGTAGCAACCCAGTTATTTACACATGATTATCATTTACCTTTTGCATCTGCAAACAGTTATTATTTTTAATTATTTTTTGTAAGATTTCTAGGTCACATCTCACCTTAAAAATCTAAAGGATCTGGCTAAAAGAAAATGAATGTACTAAAAGATATTTGGAGTTTATATTTGTTGCATTATTTACATTAATGTCATCAAATCTTATTACCTTTTGCTTATTATTTTTATCTCTGGTGTTTCTCATCCAATCATACTGTTCTGATGCAATGTTAATATTAATAATAGTTATTTATTTAAATAGAATATATTTATACAGCATTATACAGTATTTATTAGTAGTATTTCAATGACTGCAGTGCAAAATGAGTGTTAAAATAGTTGTGTGTTGTAGAAATAATATGATATAATATAATCAATCTCATTTAGTCTTTTTTCTCCTCATGTTATGAAGTATGATATGATCATCATTTATTTATAATATATTTATACATTTAGTATTATTATCAATTCAATTATTACAGGTCTCATATTTAAGTGCTTTTCACTTATCGGTATGTCCAATGAGAATAATAATACAGTACAATATAATACAATACTTTATTGTTACTTGCATCTGATTTTTTTTCTTGCATAACAGCATGATAAATACGCCTTACAAAAAGACAAGGACATACAAAAAAATAATAATAATAATTTTACACAGGCCTTATTCAGCTCCAAGACAGCCTGATGTACATCTAATGTACTTTTTCAATTTCTCTTTATTAAAACCTGGGACTCTAAATCGACGGTTAGACTTTAATGGTGTAAATTCATGATTCAGCACATGACGTGGGTTGGAAATGATGTTCCTTGCCAGACCTGGGAGGTTCTTGTAATACGAACAGTCAAACAATATCTCAAGAGACTTTCCTACTATCTTTGAACAGATTTTAATCTGGTTCATCAACTTTAATTTTAGACTCACAGACAGACTCGTATACCATACAGAATTACAATTACAATACCCAATTAATAATAAAATAATAATAATAATTCAGATTATTACTTGGATTATATTACTGTATAATATGGTAATTTGGCTTTAATACAGAGTTTTTGAAAATATACCAATTTTCTAATTATTTTTAGATTTTTATTTTTCTAATCAAACCTCAATAAAAATCCCATTTAATCCTGTACTGATACAGTGCTAACAACAGAAATAAATAATTGTAAATATTAAACATTAGTATTTTAGTATTGTATTTATTTTTGTTTTTAAAATATGGTAATCTGGCCTTCATACAGGAAAAACAATAAAACATGGTAATTCTCTATTTTTACTGCTTAAAATTATCAGGTTTCAGCACAATGTTTGTAATAATAATTCTAAATAGTTACATTATGATTATTATTACAAACATTGTCGTAACCTGGTCATTTTAAGCAATGAAAAAAAGAGTTACTGTGTCGTCTTTCATGTATAAATGCCATATAATAATCATAATGTAACTATTTATAATTTTTTTAGAGCACTGATTATATAGCCTATAAAAGAATAGCATTTTCATTGAGAAATAGTTTAATACAATAATCAGAAATAAATTATCTAAGCTATTATTATTATTATTATTATTATTATTATTATTATTATTGTGTGGTAAATAGAATTTATACACACAAACTTTTATTTCAGTCAGCCAGTCCCAAGGCTTTCAGTAAATTGTCATCCAATACAAAATCGCTGCGTTTAAGATCTGATTTCTTTACAGTCATCATCACTGCCTGGCAGACAGACTATATAAAGTAGGTAGACCAAACAAGAAGCACTGCATTTAATTATGTTTTTCAGCACCATGTCTTTAAAATATGGAAATGAATTTTACCCCAGTATTTTCAATGATGTTTTTGCGCTAGCCTGCTGCTAATGATGGTGTCTGCTGCTAATGACAGAGCTTAAACGATCTTTAGTATCTTTTTACGCTTTACCAAATGGATTTTTAAGTCTATTTAACTGATTATATTTGAATAACATTAAACAACAATGCTGTAAAAAGAAGCCTATGCAATTGAAAATAGTCACATTAAGCTTTCACCGGAAATTTATCGTTGGCTGAAAAACACTAGCTGTGCGCATATAACCCATTGGTTTTCCTGGGATCGTCCGGGTTGCGCAGTAGTGATGCCGCTGAACCGGCGGCTTTAGGACCGCGCACTTGTCCGCTCTGCCCGTGTGGGTGAAAAAGTTCAGAGAAACGTCGCCTACCTAAAACCTCAAAAAGTTCCTGGACTCAATAGTCTATTCGGTCGCTGCGTTCTGGTAGAGAGAATGCTGTCAAAATGTGCTTTCCGCGAGGTTTTAACTCTAAATAGGCGGGATTTCATGTAACCGAGGCTCTCTGTGGGCAGTTTGGACCGCGCGGACGGACAGAGATGAGCGCGAGCACGCAGCTGCTGTCCAACGGACCGCGGAGAGAGGTAAGATTAATTCTCATATTATGATAATAATGATTAAAAACTCGCTTAGAAGTGTCTTATAGATCAACAGTTTTCTTTTTCACCGTGCCGTCGAAGATAGTTTCATAACTGGGTGTTTACGCTTTAAAAATAGAAGTTTAACTAGATTAAGTTGAACCAGTTTTGAAACGGTAATGTTATCTGGGAATTGTGGGACTCCGTGTGGTGTTCATTAGCATCTGTCTGAAAGTAGTAGTTTGTATCAAGTAAAATTGGTTGAATAGTTAGTTTTTTCCTGACAGAAAGAACTTGAGGTCCGTTAGTTGATCTGCTCTTCTTCATGACAGCTTCTTCCAGTACGGTACAGTAGCTTGGGGTAACGTGTGACACTTTCATGTCACAACTTAAGTGTTGACAAATTAAATATGTTTGGAGTAAAACTACATTCACTAACGCTGAAGCATATTTGTTATTGAATAAAGACAATAAAATAAGACGACAGGAAATGAGAAGAAACTTGTTCATTGTTTGTAAGGTTTGAAATACTTGAAGATGTAAAATAATATACTGTTATTCAGTGTAACAGGAGTCAATGTAAAAAAAAACATAAAAAACTAGTTACTCTGTACTTTCTAAAAGAATAAATGATCATACAAATGTTTATTTGATATAATAATAATAATAAGGCTATAATAAAGCCAAATACACTGCAGCATATGTTTAACTACTTAAATTACGATAATTGCTACTTTCCAAAGGAGTAAGTGATTATACAAATGTTTGTTTGATATAATATTAAAGCTATACATCAAAATACACTGCAGCATATTTATAACTGCTTAAATTACAAAAATACAATAAAACATGACTTGAAATTAAAAGTATCTATATAGGGTATTAAAAATATGAACATTATTGTTATTAGATAGTATTGTTAAGTGTTTTGTTAAAAATCATGTTATCAGCATACAGTGTAATTAGTAAAAAATATATAACTGATTCTGATTCCTTAACAATTTGTATAAGCGATCATACAAGTTTTTACTTGAGATGTTAGTCAAATGAATACACCAAAATACATGGCAGTGTATTTTATATATCAAAATAAAGAAAATTGAATGAAACCTGACCTGAAATAAGAGGAAATTGTCTATATTAGGGCCTAAATATGACTCCTCCAATACGACTGAAATAAATTAATGTAAAATACTCGAGAAATGGTTATTCTTAATCAAATTTGCCTTGCATACATTATTGGAAAATCACTATCATAAATTTTGTAAAATACATTTGAATAAATAAACTTACCATGTAATTACCAAATAACCTGCCATATAGAAAATAATACAAACTGCTTGTATATCTTAATCACACCCCTATTAAATAATATTATGCACAGTTTCGTAGATTAAGGGGGTGACGCATCTTACCCCTGCTCTCTCCTGAGTGTGTATCTGCCAAATAATATCAGATTAACCAATGAACACCAATGCATTTCCCTATATCTGCCCACCTTTTTATGCTTATGTTTGTGTTTTTTGCATCCTGTTGTTGTCTTTGGTGTTGTTGTCTTGTTTAGTAGGTGAGGTTTATCTTTTGTCTGAATGTTACACTGTAACACCCAGGATTCCAGTTCTGTTACATTCTTCAGTAGATTACAGTAGTCTTCTTTCACCTGGACAGTGTTGGTGTTCTCCAGCAGAGGGCGCTCATGTGTGGCCTTGTGTTTTGGAGAGAAGGTCAGTCAGGTCACTGCTGGACAGATAAGATCATCTGCTGGGGGCCGAGAGGAGGTTTTATTTATTTACTGAAGATGTGATCTAGTCATTGCATAGTACTGGATGGTTTCAGTCACAACAAATACTTTGGTTGATCAAGGAGCTTCCAGCTGAGTGTTTAAACTAAAATATTGTCAGCTGCAAGCCAGAAATCTTGAAATATTCTGGGGTTTTTTTGTACAGCAAATATAATCAGCATTTAATTGTGTAGTACTGTGCAATTTCTAGTAATAGTGGCTGATTAAGCAATACTTGATCACATTATTTAATTTTGTAATTAATGCATGCTTCTGGGAATCTCGTAACACTGAAGAGGTGTAAAATAGTAGCTCCATGTTCTGTGAAGAAGAAGAAACAAAAAGATTTAATAGTTCTTTGCAGTCCAGACTGTGAACAGTTGACAGCTTCAAGATTTCCCACTGGTTACAGTGTATAAATGTTTAACCACTGTATGTTTTTATTGCTGCTCTTGTGTCTTTGATTTATACCATGGTGCTGAATAATTACCATGTTTATATAACATGGCATTTTACGTGGCTTTATTGAATAGAGTTGCATGTACAGAACCATTGGTCCAGAAAACATACTAATACTGTACAGGGTTCATACGGTCATGGAAAACCTGGAAAAGTCATGGATTTTTGAAATGGCATTTTCCAGGCCTGGAAAAGTTTTGGAAAAGTCATGGAAAACCGATATCTGTATACTTGAATATAGGTTAGTTGTCTTTACTTCTTTTCTGTTCTTAGCTAATCACATACTCTCACATTATTAGTGCATTGTAAGTCTTATCCAAGTAATTTTACATATATATAAATATGAATTCAAACTAAATAGATTGCTGCGTGTTTTACGATATTTATAATATTTATGATATTTTCAATATATATTTATTATTTATACAATGCATTGCCTACATATGCGTGGTAAAAGACAAACATTGCATGAAACATTAGGTCATGAAAATTTATTTAAAAGTCAGAAAATTATGGAGAAGTCATGGAATTTAAGTAGCAAAAATGTGCATGAACCCTGACTGATATTTTGTTAGTTTTTTTTTGCGTTTGTTCGTTTAATGTGAATTTAGATTTACTTTAGTTTGATCTAGATTAATTAACCTAGTTATATTTCATTTAATCCAACTCGAACACTATTACAAGTAAAACATTATCTTCTTTAAAAAGGGTAACAATAAAGGGGGACCTATTATTAAAAAATATATATAAAATTATTAACAGTTTAAACAGTTGTGTGTAGGGGTGTAATGGATCACGGTTAATCTGTGACTCATACGGATCACAACCCAAGGTTCGGAACATGTGGCCTGCGGAATAAAATATTTTTTTTACTGGTAGATTAATCCTAAATTTGTAATGATCACAGCAAGATCGCCTCTCGCGTCATTCAAATCACATGTATGAAAGCATTTAGGCTTTCCTGTAAAATATAATGGTAATGGAAGAAGTTGTGGTAGTTATTCAAGATGTGGTGGGTTTCATTAAAGGTGTTTTCTGTTTAGCCTGCATTAATGCATTCAGTGTATGCTGCACGATTAATCATTAAAAGATCGGGATCTCAGCACCCACGTAACATAAATGATAATTGATGGTGAATTGGATATGTTTATTAATCCATTGAATCGCTGCATTCACATCTCCGTTTGAAAAACCAAAAATTAAGAAAGAGATTGAGTCTTCAGTCTTTTGAGTTAGTTATGAAGTTACAAACAGTCAAATAACACAGAAGTACTGGGATAATACTTTATAGTTTAGATAAAACTACTGATGTTTATGGTAAAGATTACAATCACCGTCTTATGCATTTAAAGACGCTCAAAAATGAGAGTTGTAAGCAATTGCATTATTTAACCAATAGGTGGCGACAACCAGCCATCAAAAATATGCCACTGAAAAATTCATCAAAAGTGATCCATCTAGCAAAGAAACAAATTTTAGGAGTGAATAACTGAATCATTTATTGAAAATGAGACTAAAATATATATGGCGTGTACATAGTATATATTATAGTGTTAAATTTCTACATTTAGCGTTATCAGCAACAGTATTAGTAACAGTGAATTTTTCACAGTACTAAAATACATTTTTATTCAGCTGATTATTTCTTAATTTTATTTTTAATAAATTTACAGATTCTAAGTTTTGTTTGTTAAAACCAAAAGTGTCTTGCAGTACTGTTTTTGTAATAAATAAAAAAAAGAGAATTACATTTGTCTCCTCCCCTTTTTGGCTGATTCAAAAAATGGTCAGATCCGTGACTAAAAAACCATTATGTGATCCGAACCGTGAGATCTGTTTCACCACTAGTTATGTGGCAATAGTCTGTGGATTAAACCACATTTATTAATTAATTTTTTTTATAATCACACTTCATTAAAACAGTCAAAAGAAACACTTTGATTGTTGTTTTTTGTGTGTGTCATCAGAGGAGATAAATCCCTGCCCATTTTTCACCATCTCTCCCTCATTAGCAAATGAGGTTAGTCTTGTTTTTGAATCTGCCACTGTGCTGACACATAGGCATTTGTAGCTCCGCCCTCTTTTGTAAAGAGCACAATCTTATTTGAATTTAAAGCGACAGTCACCAAAACAGTACAATCAGGATCAAAGTCTATAAAGGAGCAGTTTCAAAGAGTTATTAAACATTATTTGTGAGGCATTTTGAGCTGAAACTTTACATACACATTTTAGGGACATCAGAGACTTATTTTACATATTGTTAGAAGCAAAATAGGTCCCCTTTAAATGTAATAAAATCACTTTGGGTATGTACAATGTACAAAAGTGATTTTATAGGCAATAAAAGCATGTTAATAGCAAGTAGAATCTGAAGACAATTATAATATGTGGGTGAATTTTTGTTCCAATATATTAATATCTGAATTTTTTATGTAACAAATCAACAATATTTCTGAACTGTACTTATTTAAATGCTTAAATACACAAAATAATTATTGATCATATTAAATTCATATATTTTAAATCATTTAAATTAAGGAAGCACAATAATAGAAAATATTGCAATGTCAGATTTTTCCATGTCTGCGATTAAATATTGTGATATATATACAATGACTTGAAAACTGCTATTTGTAAAGATTGCATTAATTTAGCATGATTGTCATGATTTTGTAGGGAAGTGAATAATGCATAAAATGTAATAAAAAAATGACAAGCAAATACAAAAAAAGCAAAAAGAGATAAAAGTGAAATAAACTGTGGTATGTTTTCAGAGCAGTCAAATTGTATTTCGGTATAGAATTTGAATAATCAAATGTAAAATATCACTGCAAAAATCTTAACTGATATAAATAGTTCAATAAAATTAATCTTTATTAAAGTTACAAACTAAAATTTCTGTAGAGTGTCTGAACGCTTTAAACTCTCTCAGGCCTTAAAAACATGTGCAAATGAAAACTTTCACTCCATTTTGGTTAAACTCTTTCACCTGGTCAACTATAATGATAATTAAACATTACAGTTCCTCCAGTGTGACTATTGCAGATGTGCACATTGCGATATTGATGCTGAAACTATATATTGTGCAGCCCTAATTTAAAACATCTTGCTGATAAGCGAGTAAAATCCAGTTGTTTGAAGTATAGTGGCAAAGATTTGAAAAATGTAATCCTTTAAAATGTTATAAAATGTTATAAATGTTGTAAATGTTATAAATGAGTATTTTAAAATAAATAATACATTTAACATATCATTAAATGATTTGTGTTCTAAATATTGATTTAACACAACATTTTTTGCTATATAAACTTATGCCAAGACTGCATGATTTTAAACCCAATTTTGACTTGCTGACAGGTTTTGAGAAATCGCCAACAAATGCCTGAAATCACAGGCAAATTGGTGCTCGTTCATGCGAGTAACAATCACACAATGTGAACTATCAAAGACGCAATCTGAGAGAATCGCTGATGAGTCCCCAACATCAGTGAGATATTTGGCATGCTAAATATCTGGACATGTCGTCGATTCAAATCATGCCGTGCGAAATGTGTTCTGATTGAAAATAACATTAGCAATTACCTACAGCCAGTCAGAGAGCAGCATCCACTAGTATGGGTATCTGCAGGCCAGCAGGAAGATGGGGAGAAGTTAAAAGCGCTCATTTTCAGTTTATTTGGACCCAGGAAATGGAGTTGGAATAGTTCAGGAAAAATGGCTAATTCCCTTCAACAGCCAGGTGAGCAAAATAAGTCAATTTTTTACCCCACTAAAGGCTTCTTTCTCATTATGTAGTTATTAATAAAAGATACTACGTGACCACTCGTTGTTTCCATGTCACTTCTCGCGTGTGTTTGGTTGTGAGATGTAGTTTGTGGACTGAGGCAACGTTGTCAACGATTCTTCCTATTTTAAAGTCATGCAGTGTGAAACCCCCTGTCACCGATCCATCTTGCAGTGTAAACAAAGCAGCAACAAAATGCTACCCCAGATAGTCATGCAGTGTGAAAACATCTGTGACACTACTGCTTTGAAAATCGTGCAGTCTAAACTCAGCATTACACTGAACAACATTTTGGTAATTGTAATCTGTACATTACATGGCTCCGAAAAATAAAGGACACATATAGAACAAAAACAATTAAAAACTTTTCTATAAATTATTATATTATCGAAGAAATTGTCAAGTTTTAAAACTTGTTTTTTAAACTACTGTAGTAAAAAAAACTGTTTGAGTGCATGTAGAAATGTATAAGAGCAATTCCAGCATTATGGGTGTGACATTTGCAGTAAAAACCCAAAACATAAATTCACATAGAAAGTATATGTTAACTTTATATTGAAACATCTGTTTATATTTTCCAAAATAACTAACCCCAGAGTTAAGGGATTAGAAAAATATCAAATTGTAAACATTTTTTATACTTTAAATTAGGAAAATAAACATGCGTTATGGATGTGACAAAAAATGTTTGTGAGTTTACAGTCTACAACATACTTTGTAGAAATTCTGTCAATTAAACTGCACAACTCAAAAGAAACGATGCTAATCAAACAGATCCGAGTCAGCTCTCTACAGAACAAACATGATTGATTTTGTTTTATTTAATATTTTTGCATTTATGAGGAAAAGGTGTCGTTATGGATGTGACACCTGTGAAATTTCCAATTGTGTGATTTTGGCAAATTAAATATAATAGTTTTAAACACTGACAGATACATTTATGAGTATTTTTAAAGTACTGTAAAATACTTGCTTACACAAAAAAAAAAAAGTAAAAACGGTTTCTCTATTGTGGTGAAAACTTAATTTTTTTCATGGCAAGGTTGACATTTGCATGGAATTGCTCATAACTATTAAGTAAATGAAATAATTTGGCTAAAATAATCTGCACCTATGATTCATATTGAAAAATTCAAACCATAAGCGCTTTCCCTGTGCTTAGAATGTACCGCTAGTTATGTAAATGTTTAGCCACAGTGTGTTCAGTTAATCAGAACAGTGCATCAGATATATTATTGGCATTTCCAGGATATACTGTGTCAAACAGACCAATGCGTTATGACTATTGAACAATTTGCATCTATGGAACGTTTGCAGCATGACTTGCTAAATCAAACGTTGGGCCAGGAATATTTTCCCACCCTTACAAGAATCTGCTAAGTAAACTCCAGCATAATAAAAGGTCAGTGGAGTTCTATATAATCATATCTGGGCTTATCAGTCATTTACAGATGTTTGGAACATTTTACAGCTTGGACCTGTAATACACAAACATTAGGAAAGCCAGATGTACTATCCGTGATCCTAATGTCCTGCACTGTACACTTTTATTCATTTGGCAGATGCTTTAAGTGACTTATTGCATTCATATTTTAGCATTTTGTGCGCTCTCGCTTGATTATACAAATGCTTAAACTTAACTTTGAAGTCATTGTTTATGAACAGACAAAATGTTCAAAGCATTTTTTTGATGCATCCAAGGTGAAGGTCAATGGCATGGCCTTGTTTCAGTTTATCGGAGGGTTATCAGCTGATAAACATGCACGCTTGCTTCGTGAAGAGAAGTTGTAGCTCAAACTGATGAATGAAACCTATTTTGTGGTTCTCTCTGAATGAATTATGGTGTGAAGTATAATCTTGAAGCCATATTTTGCTATTTTCAGGGTCCCTAATTTGGTTTTGGAGTCTCTGACAGTATAAGTTTACATTCATTCAGGATCAAAAACACTAGCTTTCTCAAAATATACAATTCAGCTTCAACCGTTCTCAGCTTAGCACTTCATTGTCTGAAATGGTTTATTTAAACATCCAGTCTTTCTAAACGCTGCCTTTAAAAGCCAACTTGGCTCTGTCATTGGTTGAAATTAGAAATCCACTGAAATAAACATTCTCGGCCAAACGCAAAACTCGAGATGCACTTGGCTGAAAAACAAAACCGCAAATGCTTTTTAATAATTATTTATTATTTTATTAAATAATATAAAGTAATTTCAGGTGACACGGTGGCTCAGTGGTAGTACTGTCGCCTCACAGCAAGAAGGTTGCTGGTTTGAGTCCCGGCTGGGCCAGTTGCCATTTCTATGTGGAGTTTGCATGTTCTTACCATGTTTACGTGGATTTCTTTGAGGTGCTCCGGTTTCCCCCACAGTCCAAAAGACATGCAGTATAGGTGAATTGAATAAACTAAATTGGCTGCAGTGTGTGTGTGAATGTGTGGGAATGTGAGAGTGTATGGGTGTTTCCCAGTACTGGGTTGCAGCTGGAAGGGCATTCGCTGCGTAATAACATATACTGGATAAGTTGGTGGTTTATTCCACTGTGGTGACCCCTGATGAATAAAAGGACTAATGGAAAATAAACAAATGAATAGTCATTTTGAGTGACATTTAAAAATGTAACCAGCCTGATTTCACGAGGAATTGTAATGGTTGTACGTATTGTCATGAAACTGGCTAATTCATACAGGAAAATGTACACAGCACATTTTTGGTCTTTGGAATAAACTCGCTAGGAGTTAAAATCAACTCAATTTGAGTGTACATGCGTGACCATCAAATTACTCCAGTACAGAGTTAAAGTAACTTAAATTTAACACTTTTTTGAGTTAAAATAATAATTCTACAGAGAGTACTTGTAAAACAGTAAAAATATAAACTCCTTATCAGTGTTAAAAATCAACACTTTTTTTTAAGTTAAATGTACTTTACACAATATATATATATTTACACAATGCCATTCTCCTCATATAAAGCTTTTATTTAAACAAATCAGTACATTAGTTTTAGAAGTTACAGGCATGGACACATGGGGTTTGGGGGCACGCCTCTTTTTAAAAATTGTGTACAAATTTTAAAAGAGGCGTGCCCCCAAACCACACCCCTGAACCTCAAATCAAACTAAAATGTATGAAATTATCAGATCGTACAAACGAATATGAATTAGCCAATAAATTAAATAATTACGACTTGCATTGATTTACCTTAATAACTCAGATTATATAAAAAAACACAAGCCAATAAAATGACCACTTTTTATTCTTTTATTGACAGGGAGAGTCAAGATTTGTCAGTGTTGCCATGACAGCACAGTAGCATTTTTGCAAGCAGCAGGAACAAGTATACTACATAGAAATCTGTTGATGTGTGTGATAAACACAGATTTCTTCACAATTTAAAATGGCATCTTTTCTGCTAAAGATACTGTTGTCCTAAAAAAAAAAAAAAACGTAAATAAAATATCTTACACATACCGAACGATATAGCAGAAAATTTTGACCGTTTTAAAACCTTGACTTTTCTCAAACTGTGGTATACCTTGAAAACGTTTATCATCCCATGCCTAGTAAGAATATGCAGCCTGATCTCACTCGGAAATGTAACTATTTTGCGTTTTGTCAGTTAAGTGGCTAATTCGTACACTCTTAGAAATAAAGGTATGCAAGCTGTCACTGGGGTAGTTTGTACCTACAGTAGAAGGTCCATATTAATAACTCAAGGGTACATGTTAGTACCTAAAAAGTACAAAAATGTTCCTCTTAAAATTTGTAGGCACTAATATATACGTTTGAGGTACCAATATGGAACCTTCAAGTACAAATGTGTGCCTTTTGAAAACGTACCACCCTAGTGGCAGCTTGCGCACCTTTTATTTCTGAGAGTGTATGAATTCCTACGATTTCAGTTGTATGAAAATGTACGATTTTAAAAAGGGCGCATGGCACCCAACCCCGCCCCTAAACTTAACTATCACTGGGGGATAAGCAAATGATACTAAATTGTACAAATGAGATCGTATTAATTTATACGAATTAGCCACCTAATCAAAAAGTTATGAATTGCTGTGAGATTGTGTTGGAATATGTATATGTAGGGCAGTGTTTTGTTTTGTCCACAAGATGTCACTATGACACTGTTGTTTACCACCTCACAAACATATACAACACATCGCAGAGTAGCAGCTGTGGTGCTAGAGGCCAGTGAGCACACAGAGAGCGACTGGGTTACATCTTTGGTGCCGTGACCCGGATGGGAGTAAGGATTAGGGGGGTGAGTGTAACAGAGGCCAGCTAGTGAAGCACTGTGCATATAAACCTAACTCCTCTGATCTCTAAAGGTGCTCTAGCGACAGATGCTAGGGGCCATGGTCTTTAGCCTCTTCGTTAGAGCAACCGGCTTCCTTGCGAAGAGTCGCCGGTTCGATCCCAGCTTGGAGTAGGTTGGGTAGGACCGGTGGGTTATGTGTACATAAGCAGAGTATCCACAAAGTAAAATATTTGAGCTGTGTGGAGTTTGCATGTTCTCTCCACGATTTCTCTCCTGGATTTCCTCCAGGTGCTCCATTCCCCCACAAGTCCAAAGACATGCACTATAGGTGAATTGGGTAAGCTAAATTGTCCGTAGTGTATGAGTGTGAATGAGAATGTTTTCAAGTAATGGGTTGCAGCTGGAAGGGTATCCGCTGCATAAAACATATGCTGGATAAGTTGGCGGTTCATTCCGCTGTGGCAACCCCTGATTAATAAAGGGACTAAGCAGAAAAGAAAATGAATGATTGATATGTTTGAGCTTTGTCAGTGATGCGTACCCTTGGTGGGACAGTGTATTGAAATGAATGGTTTTATAGTTTCCGCATCTGATGTGAAAGCCACATCACATTACGCAGTGACTACATCAGTGCAACATAGCCTTTTTTTTAGTTCATATATTTTCCTTTTGGCTGAAAATTGAAAATGTCATTGAACATTTAGTGCATCGGTGCATCCCTAGTTGTGTTTACTGTAGATTAGATTTGCTTTCGCATGGCATCTTCTTGACATGTCAACAACAACCAAAATCTTCCAGGCCTCACAAATGCTTTTTAGTACCAGGGGTAAATGGTGTAAACGAAAAAAAGGCTTCTTATAAAAACTGTTTAATGGAAGCTTCTTCGTGGTGCAAAATTTATTCTTTCATTGCATTGCTGTAAAAATGGGATACTTTATTTTTAATTGCTATATTAGTGTACAGTACTTATGTAGTTATTGAGTCAAACACTAGTTTTGCTTATGCATTCTTCATGTTATTGAATGTAATTATTTACAGTAGTGAATATCTCGTTTAAAACAGCTAAACATGAATCTACCATTATCATAGTCTCTCTCTCTCTCTCTCTGTGTGTGTGTGTGTGTGTGTGTGTGTGTGTGTGTGTGTGTGTGTGTGTGTTCGT